>JAPDOI010000070.1:1477500-1892500 GCA_029168955.1 Aplectana chamaeleonis | reverse complement strand
AAGAGATCACAACTTGCTATGCAACAGACATAGGAAATCACACGGTCTGTCCACCGATCTTCTCAGAGATAAATATCATGATGGGCTGAAGAACCCTCGGGCAAGTATGGAGAACTGCAGCGGATAGCGCTCGACCGTCCCTCTGATGGGAGAGTCTTCAGAAAGGAAAGGATAGTGACATTCTCACTAAAAACTTGGTATAGAAACGATCGTCAATACATTCGTAATATTGGTCGAAATGATGTCAACCCCACACAGCGGCTAATTCACCAAAATGAATATTGGTAGCCTCTTCATGAGTAGTTTTCTTCACAGTACGAATCTTCCGCTTTTCACCACACAATCGCGTTAGAGTCCTCAGTTCAGCTCCCCATTGAGGAATATTGACGAAGCACATCATAAAGAATCCCAGCACACCCCTGAACCAGCGTTAGGCTAAGCATGTTGTAATCACGAATATCAATTATATCTTTGACTTTTCGTTGAATTTGATCGTAATGATTATTAGTGAAGTACTATCTCATACAGTAGCGACAAAAGTCTCGGAACACATTCTTTAAGATTGAATCCCTTGCATGAATCCATTTGCATCGTGAACGAAAACGTGCCAAGCTGGGATATGTCATACAGCTGTACATTAGGAGTCTAAAACTTTCTCTAAATCAACTTTAGTCCAGCCAACTTAACAGCATGAATATTTGTACAGCTTTGCGAGCAATTCACCGAAATATATCTAGCTTCGCGAGGCTGCTTCAGTATTTTTTTTTCGACTTTCAACCTCTGGATGACTACAATTAATAATCTTTAGGCTCCTTTGGGAGGAGGTTCTTTTTCTAGTACTGGGGGCAGGCATCTACTATGATATTATACGACATACCACAGTGCTATACATTAAGGGGGACTAAGCATTTTATCCATAATGCTCAAGCTTGTTTCTATATTGGTTCGTTTCAAAAAAAAAATTGGGGAAAATCGACGAGAATTACTCTCCTGCAAAGAGGACCGTTTTCGTTGGCAGCTTGTCATTTTCGCTGCCACATATGTTTCCTGATTCAATTTCAAATGAAAACCGAGAGCTCGCATATGCAACAAGATTCCTTTGAACATTTGCATACACTTGACCAAAAACATCGTAAAGTCGGCATGGATCGTTAAGAGACTTCGCGTTCACTGTCGAATGTTGGCGCGAATTCGGTGCCAGATGCTATAACATAAGTGCACCGAGGTTGCGCCAACCTTCAACAGTGAACGCGAAGTCCCTTCACGATCCATGCCGATGTTACTTTCCTTGGAAAAATTTTATGTAGTGAACCAGCGTTCCAAAAGTCAAATTCAAATTAGAGGTTGACGCGGAAATGGATTATCCAGGAAACCTCGAAAATTCATGCACCACTGTTTGATTATAGCATAGATCCACGCAAAAAAGGAAGTGTTTCAAAGTGGAAATCCAATACTTTTGCCCGCTACAGTGTGTTACAATAAACGAAAGCCAGTGTTTGAGAGATGTATCAGAAAAATATGTGCATAAGAATTAAACGATCTCACATCTCTCTCTCGCTGAAAAAAAGAGAGCGAAGAAGTTACTTTCTCTGACCAGGTTGCCCAAGTTACGTCTGATATAATGATCGTCTCAAAATGGGAACGGAAACACACTTACAAAGATTCTAAGAGTTGAAAAATTCCTCCGAGTAGCAGCTCGCAGTCGATTGAAGGGGATGCTCTCGCCACGAAATAGATGACATGGACCTTCAGGGCTGTTACTGTAGCAAATATGTAAACGCATCTTGTTGTCTGAAACAACCGCTATTAAAGTTCCATGACAGGGCATGTCAAATCGGTAGCATAGTAGTATCAATAACGCAGCTATTGTAGGAACAATTATGGCCCTAGTCGTGATATGTTTGTGTTCATATGCTCTACGACCATTGTGACCCTTCACCGTCAATGTTGTTTTGCAATGCCTCTCGTAATTGTTATGCTAACAGAGTCAGTCAAACCCACGCCGACCCAGATGTAGTCAAGAGGGCGCCTCGATCAATATTGTTAGCGACAGTTCTTCAGTAACTTATCAACCATTAGTTCACTCGTGTTCAGCAGTTCGGCCATCCTCAACATTAGCAGGCACTGTTCATGATAACTCCCTTTTTTAAAAGTTCCCTCGGAAAGTAATTCCTGGCATGTGTTCATGACAATAGTGTCGAACCACAGAAGAATCTCTCTACTGCGTGTTATGTGCAAGGTTTTCGGACGTATTATTCTCGAGCGATTTATCGAAGAAAACCCACCGCGAAGAGAATGCCAGCGAGCAGCACGCAGGTTTTCGGCTTGGAGGATTCACTCTCCACCAAGCCTTCGTCAAGAAAAGTGATTGAATCGTAGCACCGATTCTCGAAGCCATTACAACGTGCTTCTTTGAACTTGAAAGCCGCATTCGATTCTCTTCATCCTGATCGATTGCTCAACGTTTTAGCGTACCGTTGGATTCCCGGAGACGTATGTTCGACTAATCGAAGACATGAACAGAGGAACAACAGCATCAGGTCGTACAACTGCCGGTTTTACATTAGCTTTTGGGGAGAAAACACATGAGAGGTAAGGAACTGTGGCTAGTCGGAAGTGGCGCCATCATTGCAGCGCAAAATTCGCCGCACACGACGGGACCAACCGCCAATCAGCTAAGACTTATTAAAATGTGATCAGACGCCTCCGTCAGTTTCGTCCATCATCTGAGGGCGTTTGTGGAACTCAAAGATTAATTCTCGCCTATCTAAGGTTGTCAAGAGGATGGGTGTCCGAGTCAACCGCAATTCTCGACTGTCGATGAGGCGGATAGCTAGGAAAAAAAGGAATCTTGGGCTGGGAGCCACCTCAAGGTTGGTCAGAAAGCAGCTGAATCTTTGTTCAAATCCCGTAGAGCAGGCCTGTCTCCTGTCCGCCGACAAGAAGCTGAAGTGCGACTAAAGGTGCACAAAGCTCCTGCGCCGTTGAACCGGAGTCACCCATTGCGTAATGGTTTTTTAGATGGAAAGATGGAAAAAATATCAAAGTGAAGCCGATAAATAAATGCGAAGACGACTGGACTGCAGCCAGAAGCATCAGTGAGGTCTTATTGTGAAGAAACCACTAGACGGACGACTCACACGACTTCTGAGATGCTTTTGGGGGGGGGCATTGCTAGCGAGAGCAGAACTCCGCCGCTTTTCGTGGATTCTGACAAAAGTCAACAAGGAAGTTTGCAGGGAAACAATCCTGGAGATTATTTGATTCGCTTTCAAACTTTCCGATTGGGCAACAGACCCTGGTGCTTTACACCAGGCTATGGGTAAGCACACGGCGAAGTCAGTTCAAGTGTGGTGTCGAAGCGAGCTTCTCTGGGCCCAACGCACCCTAAGAACTGCTGTCGTGCTCGTCGGCCCTACACTAACTCGACTTTTAGTGTGGTCCGCGATCGAGTCTGAGGCCTTTGTCCCTTGACATACAAATTTGACTCACTGGAAAGTTGTATTCAAGACAGTCTTGAATGAAATGAATGACGACTTCTTCGGTGACTGCTGCGGCGTTCTCCTGCGAAGACTTCGAGCCAGTATTTGAACAGATGGCAGGTATTTCCAGATCTGGCCACTGTTATGCTTTCAGACTAGTGAGAATGAACACATCCATTTTTTGCTATTCTCAAAATCTAGTGTGGCGTTCGAAAAACACTTCATATCACTTCAGATCTGCGCGCCAATAATCATGGAACACCCTGTATATCCGCTACATAACTATTATACATACAATACCGCCGCCATCCAAGGGAAAAATGGGCGATATTGTCAGAGTGGGCAGTCTTTTTACCACAACTCGCTTCAAGGTGTTCTCCTTTTCAAATTTTGATAACGCCGAAATTAGCAGCATGTCGTGATCAAGTCAGTCTTTGGATTTTTTTTTTCAAATTCCGGAGAAACTTTATTTTTCCGAAGTGAAATATATTTTAATCTTGACGATGCTAGAAATCGCTTTTGGTTGTTTCTGATCAAAGGAGCTCGTGAACTTGTGATATCATTATCAAATTCGCGCGTCCGAAAAGTTACCAGCGCAGTTGCTCACCTTCAGTACGCGTATATTTTCCTCGAGTTGGAATCTCGTGCTGAGGGTATAAAATTGGGAATACATAGACAATCGAGTTAGTCTTCTTCTATTATAGTAATACAGTGAGATCACTGTCTGAAAATCACAACATACCATTTGGACGCGTATTGTACACGCATGAGAAGTCAAACTTCACTGACCAATGTGGACGCAGTGACAAAGAGTACATAGATCACATCGATCAGCTCGAAATGTAATTGGTGGATCTTGTAGAAAACCATGGGCACAAAAACGATAAAGGGTACTAGGAGAAGGCGGATTCCCATTCGACTTTTTTGCTCGTAATCGCTGAAGGTAATTTGTCAAGGTTTTCTGAAGATTTCTGAGATCGCATGCAAAGACGGTTTAGTGTGACATAGTAAATACGTCTGCTTTCAGCATGACAAGAAAACATATAGGACACATGTAGTCTTATTCCTATTTTATTTTAGAAAAAATGGGCAGCGTCAATTTTTACGCCCACCTTCCCGCTGACAAGTTGAAGGCTGGGTTTGCGAAGGAAACGATCGTTTCGCTAAACCCATTGGAATGTACTCTCGGTCATGAAAAAAAGCTTGTTTTATCGCCTTCTATTTTCCTCCTCAACTAGATGCTTATTTGTTTACAAGTCTAGTGACTAAATTAGCAGTAGAAAAAACCCCGGTTGAAGCCATCCGTTTTCTCACGAAAATGGTACTATTATTATATTATAAGATAACATTAGAATAAAAATTGCAATATTCAATGAAAATTGTGGTACCTAAATATGTAAAGATAGAATTGCTAAAATATTTCAAGGGTTATTCACTTGGAGGGGGAGGTGATAGTGAAGCTGAACGGCATGCTTATTAAATTGTGTTCGTAACTGAATGGTATCCCGTTGACGGTTGATTGCTGTTGTGCCAACTCAGATATTCGTGGGAAGTTCCCGAGAACGACATCAGAACTTCCCTCAAAACAACTGGGGAATTTCCCCCGATTTGGGGGGAGGCGAAGGGGACGTCTCAACAGTAGAGTAATGGGGGAAGTTCCCACAGCAGGAGTTCTCTTGTCCTCCCGACTGCAGGTTTTCGCGCGACCTTCCGACTGCTGATCTTCTCATTGTTCAATGATTGATCAAAAATCAGCTTGCTCGAACTCGCTGTTTTCGACAGTCTCCTGTTCCTGCAAAACTGCGATCGGTCCAAAAATATTCACCTCTGACTAAAGGTTATAGAGTAGCTTATTAGCTCCTCTGAAAACCAGGCAGAGATGCCTTACGTAGTCCTTTAGTGGCAGATCTACCCCCTCAAGTTGCGAAGTGCAAGACCACCTCGCGACTAGCCAGTCTGCATCACCGTATACGCTGCGGCTTTGTTTTCGCGTTCATCATGTTCGGGGGGAGGCCATGGGAACAACCGTGAAGCGAACTTTCGTTGTTCGCCCCCCGAGTTGACTGTTTCGAACGTCTCATCGTTGTGTATAATTCAAGGGGAAAGGGGCGAGACGTCTTCCTCCGGGAGGAGGTCTCGCTCCTCTCTCCTCGACCGAGTGATAACGACCAAATCAGGTCTATTATCCTCGGGAACTTCCCCACAATTTTCTGAGTACACAGTTCATGTGTAAATAGCTGAGGAATGCAGAGCGGGGTGTCGGTGGTGTAATTGTAACACTCTCGCCCAGAAAGCGTGCGACGCAGGTTCGATTCCTGCCTGACATCTGAGTTCTGCGTTCAACTCCGCTACATTGTGATAACTTGTGATCAAATACCATGCCATAAAAAGACGTTAAATAATCAAAAAACATTGTAACAAATGTTCTTTGTTGTAACAAATTTTGTTTGCAGATGTTTGTATGGAGTCCTTGGTTCTAAAAAAATTAAGGAATGCTGACCTCAAATCAATTGTTGAAGACATACAACAGTGCCAGTAGTCTTCGTCTATTCTGCGTATTCTCCCAAAGTCTGCGTGTACCTGAGGCTATGCCTCAGGCTCACAGTCCCCATGTAATCTCAAGGTCTGTGTCTACAGGTTTCAATCTTTGGGCGAACAATCAGTTCTGCGCCGACTGCATGTTTTCTCCGTTGCACTAACAATAAGTTGACATAGACTTGAGAGCATGAATAAACGACATGGATAGCGAGGTCAGACATTGTGGACTTTCGTCAAGGCACAATGCGTTGGCGATAGCTCAGTGCACGTGGTATATCCTACGTGCACTGAGTTAGCCTCAACATATTATTCGCCGACAGGAGGGAATCAGAATGGCCTCTGCACTCAGTGTCTACTGTATTCTCTGCTTCGAAGTGAAATTTATTTCCGTTCATAGCGTGCGTCTGCGCGCGTATGCTGAGTCTCCTTCTCCCCACACCGCCTCGCTGTCTCTACCCTCTCACCGCATAAGATCGAGAAGGAAAAAAGTAAATTTGGCTTCGAAACAAAGGATATGCTACACTGCCGTTCTCTCCTGCCCCTTTTCTGCCTTTCAGTTGGGTCGGCCCCAGTATGCCATGTAAACTTCAGTACAATAGCGGTTTGCAAATCTGACAAACGTTTACCTCAGGAACCAAGTCGAGAACCCTCTCTCTATAGCTATGGAAACAATCGAGCAGCAGGAATAGTATGGTTCTGCACGAGCAAGCCCATCAGCGAGATTTCTGAGAATAGTGAGTGGCGTCCCATACCAGGTTTCATTGTCTTGAATAAAAGGAAAAAAAATTAATTGTGGTAAGAGGATTTATTTTGAGAACAGGAAATCTTTGACCTACTGACCAGCAGGTCCCACAATGATTAGGAAGGCATAATCTATAGTTCCGCAGAAAGGTGCGAGAGCTAATATAACTATGGTGCATCGCATGATAGCTGTGAGATTCTTGTGAAAAGCCCTGACACGCCATGAGACGGTTAGAAGCAGCACAGACAGCGGAATGATTATTGCTTCCAGAAATCTATCCACATATTCCAAGTAGTCCAGAAATATGATTAGAGGTGATCCACTGTAGTCCATGTCGCTATAGTTTTCGTGATTCACATAGCTATAATTGTCGCGTAAATCATATAGCTGTAGTTTTCGTAATCCATAAAGTCGCCAGAGCAGTTCGATCAACCTTATAACCACACTAATCCTGCAAGCAGCATACGATTCGATCGCGAATACTGACCGGGCGAATCCCGGGTTATGGATGCGTTGATTTCGTCAAGTAGGTATACAAAGCACCTCTCGTTCAAAATCAATCGATTATCATGCTAAAAGCATAAAAAACCCAGAGGCTTGAGTTTTAATGTTTCCATGTACCACCCATTCCCATCTCGACAGAGCACTTCTATATCCCAATCATAGAGCCAAAGCGGTTCTCTTTGCTTATTTCATCACGCTAATCATCACAGGACACCGCTTCAATGATAGTGATATTTAAGTGCTCTGCCGAGATGGAAATGAAGTAAAGACGCCTAGTAGGTCCTTATTGATGAACACATTACAAAAACGAGTTCTTCTTGAGCTCCTCAGAAGATATCAAGGCAATGCCCCTACTCCTGATGATCGGACCGAACATCAGCTTCTTGTTCTTCAGCGTTTGTCCCGCTCCATAGCAGGCTCCGCCATTCTGGTTCGTTGGCGCCATTTAGCTCGATCGTGCGCCTGAAAACTTTTATCAACTTCCGTGTCAGAATGCAGCGTGTCGAACCAACGCTGTTTTGGACGACCATTAGGCCGCTTTCCTAGAACTTTGAAATTCATAGCAATGTTACAGACGGAATCGCTGCAAGCTAGAAGAGTTTCGCCATACCATCTCGGGCGGGCTTCACGCAGCTTGTGGTTGATCGAGGCGATACCGAACAGCTCCCAAATGTCATAATTACGCACGCGATCCATGCGCGTCAGGCCGGCGGTCTATCTCAACATCTTCGTTTCCACCACGCAGAGGCGGCACTCTGCCTCCTTCGTTGCAGGCCAGCACTTGGTTGGCACCTTAGAGGGCCCCCGCCGAATAACGCTTCGGTAAACCTTCGACTTCGAGTGGTGGGGGTGCTCTTGTCGCACATGAATCCCGTCGTAGAACGCCATTTAAACTACGCAGTGGTTACACTTTTTACCAGACGAGATTGTCGATTCGAGGTACTTGAATACCGTCTATCCTGATGGTCCCAGACTCACTGGCATCAGTGGTCAAGAACTCTCATTTCCTAACAATCAAACGGAGTCCAAACTGTGCCAAGCGATCAATCCAAGCTTGCACTCGCTTCTCAAGTTCGTGTTTGCTATCGTTCGCCAACATTACGTCGCCTGCATACAGTAAAGTCCATGACGCAGGCATCTGCATATCACTTGTGACAACATCCACAACAACGATGAAGAGGAGCGGTGATAGAATCGCACTTTGATGAACGCCTACAGAGATCGGGAAACCAGTTGATGTTCCAGCGGCCGCCTACACTCGGCTTTCCGAATTGGTGTACAGGATTCGAACCCAATCGATAAGCTCTTCAGGTACGGAGTGAGATCGCTGAGCATATCATATGGCATGCGAAACGCGGTCAAAAGCCTTCTACAAGTCCAAAAAAGCACAATGCAAAATGTACAAGATTCGAACCCAATCGACCTTTTGTTTTTCGCGATGCTTCTCAACCAAGCGTCTTGCGGCGCGGATGGCCTCGGTAGTCCCACAAGAGGCAACGAATCCACATTGGTTGTTAGAAATCTGGACGATTTCGCGAATGCGGGTATCGATAATTCGTTCAGAGACCTTCATAGTGTGAGATAACAGGCGAATCGGCCGATAATTTGCACAGTCGGCCAGCTGCCTTTCTTTTTCCAAATAGAAATCGTCGTGCTTTGATGCCAGTACCCAGGCGTTTTCTTCTCCTCGACAAATTGATTGAAGAACTGTGTGCGTCAGCGAGCGGGATTCCAGTGCCTCGACTTCCACACTTCCGCAGCCACATCGTCCAGACCAGTTGCCTTACCCGTCGACCTTCGCTTCAACACTCGCCTTGCCCGTCTTCAACACCGCCTCCAATTGTTGGACAGAAATCGGCTGTACAGTACCTTGAACCGGCTCAATCTGGGGAACAGGCGGATGATCGAATTCTTGAGAACTTAGTCTCCCGGAATAGTAGCGCCATCGTTCCATCACACGCTTGAAGTGCAATAGCAGTTGACCTCCTTCGTCATTAATAACATTAAACTTCTCCACATCTTCGGTTTGCCTATGGCGTGACTTTACCAGCCGATCGAGTATGCGTGTACCGTCTCTCGTGTCGAGCTTCTAATGGATCCCGCTATAGTGAGCGGCCTTGGCTTGTTTCGCAGCCCTCTTCCCTTCCGTGTACTTCCGCCGATTGACTGCCGTCTTGTTGCTGAGGAAAGCGTGATAAAGCCGTTTTTTTTTCGCATACATTTGCCTTCACTTCGTCCGTCTAGAGCCACGTCTGCTTACCAATCCGACGACCAGCTTTTGTCACTCCCAATTTCGAGCGTGCCCCTTCTAGTCTCAACGAGGTTGCAGTTTGCCACGTTTCCTCTACAATCGTAACTGGAGGCAGTTGGATGTTTGACACCATAACCTGTTCGTGTTCTTCAAGTCGCCACCACTTGACACTCGCCGGCCTATAGCGTTCAGCTGTGCCCACCCTTCGTCGAGCCGATATGTACATTCAAATCTCATAAAACAATGATGGTCTCTTCTGATGGTACTTCTGCGGTTTTCTCGTGCATCAGTGCCCAAAATTCGCCCTTCACTCGGCCAGCACATCCGATTTGTGGAGCGTATGCCAAAAATACGTGTTGCCGTCGCTTTCCACTGACGGTAATGATCTTTATCAAAAAGTTGCACTCCAGCAACAGAATCCCGAAATCGTTGCGAAACACATATTCCTACACCGCTTCCGGTCATTGGGCTTTTATTGCATATGACTTTGAATCCGCAGCCAATGTCCTTCGACTTGCTACGAGACCAACTTGTTTCCTGCACAACACATATGGTTTCCGTTTTCGATCTAGTCTGACGCATGGACCAGGCGGCTGGCCGTGCGAGGTTGGCGGCCTCGCTGGAGAATGCGGTTTCGATTCGCGCGGGGTGATCTACCGCCGTAGCCCCATCCATTCGTCAGACTAAAATTATCGTGCGAACTCTAAATCAATTCGTCAATCCTGGAGTGCGACTGCCAACTCACACAAGAGACCTGGAAATGTTCCTAAGTTCAGCGTTGCGACGCGTGTCTTTCCAACGTTGCAGGATTTCTGAACTAGCTTAGTCGCTCTCTGATGCCATTCTTGTATCAAGGACCCCTGCATATTTTACTCACTCATCGGGCCTTATGAGTGCACGTCGGTTTCCGCGGACGCCGTAGCTTTCATACGAGTTCCATGAGCCACCACCATGGGATGTGACATTAGTCCTCCTTCAACCGGTCCGTCACGCAAAAAAGGCCTGTCGCCGGTACTCGAGTGTCCGCAATCAGCTCACCTCGACAAACGAGGGGGAGTCTCCAGTGGCACCAACTAGGAGGGACGGACTAGCCACCAACCGAATATCAGCTGCATGGATGCATTGTATTTGCACTTCCTCGTTTTTTCCTCGTTCCTTTTGCTCTCCCTTCATTACGGGCCGTCGTAAGCCGCATCAGGCCTCCGTCTTAGTTGGACGATTGTTTGTGCTCCAACTAGGTCGATATGCGAGTTGAGCATGCTAAACGAGAGCAAGGATTTGTTCTTCGATAGTCCCTAATAGGTCACCTGTAGTCTCACCTAGTCTCCCTAGGCGATATGTAAGCAAGGAACGCGAAACTGGAACAGAAGCTTTTTTTCGACAGTATTTTGGCACCGAGTCGATTATTATCATTCGACTTTCCGACATGTTCCATATTTGTAAAAAGGAGTTTTCGAAGATGTTCAAGAGCAGAGTGCTCGAAAAAGTCCAATATCGAATTTATTCAAAAGTCGTCTATTGGAAGAAGCCGACTATCAAGGATTTTTAAAAGCAGGACGTCTGGGCCCGTTGCAATCACACCGAAATGTGAGAGCTCATAGCTTCCTTCCCAGCGCGATTTAGTGACTGACCTTACTGAAATAGTACATGGGGGCCCTGTTCTGATGAACGTGTGCATCGGCGCATACTTCGCTCGTCACCAATTGTCACTCACCTGTACGCGCAGCCACGGTGTCGGTAAGGGAGCCGGGAGCTGCAAGTTGAACAAGGAAGTAGCTCACGTATTGCAGGGACTAGCAGGAAGGGGGCCACGTCATTGGTTGTAAATGACCAAAGGTAGTAACTGAACGTGGAAGATGTAATTAAGGAGCACCGAAACTACTACGGGTGACGAAATAGTTCCTCAAGGTCGTGGGGCCCGTTCAGAACCAGAGAACTGTTAATACGGCACTTTTGAAATCAATTGTTGGCATCCATTCTTCAATGTTTCTGTCGTGATATCGTGGTCCTGGCTTTTCCATTTTCCCATTATATTTTGCTTGAACAGGTTCTACCTCATTATCTATTAGAACTAACTAGAGCCCGCCTACAGCCTACCGAAAGATTTTGGGAAAAGTGAGTTTTGAGAAATCTAGGCATTAGGCAGAACATGAAGTTAGTGGAGAAGAATCTTAAACGGGGTTTCTGAAAAAGAATTTTTCAAAGCTCTGCAATGATTTTCTGAAGCCAAATGATTGCCAATGTCGCATTTTGAACATATTCGGAAGCCGAATATTAGAAAAATCGAATTTCGAACATATCCGCGCGGCAAATGGAAAAAAATTCGAATGGGCAAAGCCTATTCGATAGTCTTTCCTAGGTTGTCCGTAGTCCTTCCCTATCCTACCGCGATCGACACTGGATTAATATGTAGTACCATTAACACCATTGCGGCAACTCGTTTGCGCTACCTAGGCTAGCCCATAGACGACCCGGGCGGGACTGTGGGCAATCTAGGATGGACTACGTCCAGACTGTTGTCCAACTATGACGGGGGCCTCAGCTGAGCGAAAAGGTCGGGTGACGTTGTGCAGATTGTTGTGCTGATTTGCTCTATCAGACGACGAGAAAAGATGACACCAGGGCAGCTGAATTCCCATCTGCATTTGTGGACTACAGTTGTTGCATCACGCAACACGAAGATAATCCTGCTGGGAGAAAGGGGGACCAAGTATTCCCAGCACGATCATCGTCTTGTTGCGTGATGCAGCAACCGTCGTTTGCAAATGCGGACCGGACTTTAGCCCCAAGAGCGACAGTAAGCAGTAAGTCTATCGCATGGCATGAGATCGCCAGAAGTAGATCAGACAGCGAACGAATTGTGTAGCTTTTTTTGGAGAATTCTTCTTTTTTTAAGTGAATTAGGTCACAAATGTAAATAAAGGGGTATCGTTCAAGTCATCGTTGTCCATAATACCGCCTAAAAAGTTACCCTATCATACGGATTCCCTCACAGACTCGGGGTCGCAAGATACCACAACGGGGGTTGCACCGCAAGGCTGACATAGAGTTAGAACCCTTGCTGTGAGCAGCACGTGCTGCTCACAGCAGTATGTGCTACCGACGCATACTCTATTCCGACCACTCCCCGTTGATGCTGAAAACCGGGAGCAACCAGAATCGGACCTAACACGCCTTCCATAGAGTTAGGTGCGATCAAGGCCGCGGAAAAAACACACTTGCCACGGTCTATAACGAAAAGTTTCTCTTGCGCAAGGCCATAGGGACGATCACCTTAGATGCTAAAAAATAGCCAAGGATTCCACAAGAACGATATAATCGGAGGTCTTGTTGTAATACGCTTAGTGAGGACGAGGCCGTCCAAATATCGCAGTAGTTGAGTATAACAAAATGAAGAGTTGTTTCGAAGCTGTTTTCGGGTTATTTTCTGCAATTTCCTATCACAGAATGATTTTCCGCGTAATTCGAGTTCACCCTGCACTTTATGATCTGTCCCGTATAAAAACTAGTTAGATTAGTAGCCAAGATCAGCAAAAAATATTTTGAAAGTGAGGCGAAATCACGTACATGACTGCCGCAACACTAACTTACTTGCCTAGTCATGAGCATCCCAGAAAAGAGTTTAGGATTTTAATCAAAAGTAATTGTTTGGAACTCAGAAAACCGTTTGTAAGGGCACGTGTTACTTGCTCGTGCGAGTTTCACCCACGATTTTTTTCAGTTGCATAGTTATTGTTAGGAATTTGGATCTCGCACATGGCAGATGTTTAGGATAGACAATCTCTTTCCCCTCTACCATATATCTCTCTAAGCAAGAATATACCGCAACTAGCCAAGAACTCGGTAGTGATCTGATCAGCGTAGAACGTCGATGAAGGAAAACGCTGTAGACCACCCTTTGAGATGCTAGAAGGCTAGTCTTACGTATGGCCTGAGCTCTCGGGTTATATAGAGGCTTTCTCCCTTTCTGTTAATATGAGATTGTATGAAAAATGCCTCCAAGGTTTTTCGCGCCGCGATGTCAGGTTTTCGTGACATTATCTGTCTCGCCGTTTATCTCCGACGAACTGAGCGCTTTGATCAGAAAATGTCTGAAAAGGACGGAAAAGGAGGACTCCGTGATCTTGTGGATATTCCTCCAAACAACCTCAAAACTTGTCTGATCCGTAATCGTCTTTATGACCCTGTTCGTTCCACACCCAATCGTGTGGCTTGCCCGGATGGTAAGGACGCACTGCTTGCGGTGTGGTCTACACGATCACAAGTACATCGGGAAAACATCGCGGCCCCTGCATGTCAGGATCAAAGAACTCCTGGACGGTAGGGAGACGCAGCGGGAAGCCACAGTGCTGGGGGCGCATCGAGTCACTGCCCATAATAAAGACAACTTTGATATCAAGGTCGAGATAATGGCCCGAGAGACTGATTCTGGGGCGCGAAAAACATTGGAGGCATTTGTATTACAGGCTCATGATCCGCAAATTAACCGGAAGGGAGAAGACTTCAATACTACCCGGGAGCTGAGGCCATACCTAAGACTCGCCTTCCAACATCTCAAAGGGTGGTTTAGAGCGTTTTCCTTCATCGATGTTCCACGCTGCTTTGATAACTAGCGAGTTCTCGGTTAGGTGCTGTATATTCTCTGTTTTCCTCGCTTGCGTACGTGCCAGAAAATAGGTTTTCGATTTCGAGTAAGGTTCAAGAAATGTTTGGTCGGATAAACGCAGTTCTTATTTGATCTCTTGAGGCTCTGAAGCAGGAGGTTGCTCCGAAACGTTAGCCATAAAGAACACCTATCAACCTCGTGTCGAGTACAACAGCGTCCAACAACTGAACTGTTATTATGCCGAGGTTTATGGAGAGTCGCACTGGAAGGCTGTCATACAGTATAACAGCCAGTAGTAGGCGGCACGACTGGAGGGTTCCTTGCTAGCGCATTGCGGTTCTATACGCCCCTCCTACCGGACGGTGACGTGGTTCAACACGTGCCCGCAGTCCGAACGCGAAGTGCTGTGATGCAGATTTGCGCTCGGAATACGCAGACTTTTGTGCTGACCGTGCCGGTATACCGGCCCGAACGCTCACAAATTGCCGTCGCCGATCTCTATTGCGCGCGAGCAGTCCTATTTTCTGTCCGAGAAGGTCGTTCAACATATTCGTTGAGCGTTCCAGGCCCACTTAAAGACACTGTTCGCGATAACAATCGTTTTCCTGTTTTCTCGCCTATCTTGAAACCGGTCCCATTCGGATTCCAATGATGCTTCTGGAATCGTACAAGACCTTCTGGGAACGGAGTTATGGTCCCTCAAAACTTGAGCTAGGGAAGCGTGGTGGACGAGTTGTCCGAGGCTTGTAACTTCCGTCTTTTGCAGCCAAGGTGTGCGAGCTGACCTGAGTAAACAGAGAAGTTGAGAATGAAGGGAAGAACAAGGCTTCTGATCGGAAACCATCGCCCATCTCACGATCTCGTGTGTTCCTTTGTTCACGTCGAGGGGCGGAAAGAGGCCGGACTTGCCCAAAGCGGCGGGGTTTTCCCACTTTTCTAAGCCGTTTCGCGGCTCCTGGGTAGCTTTTCGTCCCGTTTGTTCGACGCTGTTCTACTTCTGTGAGCCACGAGAAGCGTTTGTCATGAAAAATTCGAAGATCAAGTCTATGGGGAGCAGTGCCTTTAAAGTCAATTGAAGCGACATAGAATGCAAGGAACTCCGTCAACATTTTTTACGACTGGCAGAATTCGCGCTCTAGAGTGGAAAAACGGCAACTCCGCTCCAACAGAGAAACACCGTTCCTGAAGGATGATTGTAATCGTATGCAAGGGATCCACGACGTACCCCGTAACATCAAACGGCAAGATTTACTATAGACGTTCATCAAAATCTGAAACATTATTCAGACAATCACATGTAGACTACAAAATGGCATTCGTAAGCAGGCCTTTTCGTTTCCGGAGGTACGAAGCGTGAAAAGAATGCACGAATACCAAGTAACACAAATAACAGCCTTATTCACTAGTAGTCCTATGGAGAAGTAATCAACGTGTTTTTCCTCATGAAGTCAAATAATGGATGGTCATGACTACGCTAGAATGAAGAAGCGTATGATTTACGAATTTTTGTGTGGGAAAATACTTTTCCGAGTAAATAAGCGTACCACTGATATGCCCGAATGAAGCGGTTAGCGCGTTCCTGCCAGTCATCCATCACATGCACTTTCTGACCATCTAGCCGTCAATGGTTTTATAAGGTATTGTGCACACCATTTCTAATAACTCACCGAAACCCGTAGCATTTGCAGATTAATAAATTAAACGAGGATAAGCTCGTCGGCTAGCTTTCGTTGCGTAGCACCTTCTTCAGGCCTGAAAGAAAGCACGTCAATGTTGAATTCCGCGTTGCTGAATTGCTTTTATTTATTTATTGTTAGGCTACATAACGTAGACGTAATAAACATCTAAGCATATACCCATACAAGCACCAGAATAAGCTAGGGTAGGGACAATTCTTGATTCCTCCTTATGGGACCAGGCACTCCAGCATAAGAGAAACCATTTCGTCTCAAATAAACTTTGCGAGTAAAGTTATTTTGTACTCTTTCTAAAAGTCGGATATCTTTCTTTTTATGAGGGCAGAATACTGCAGTTCCTGATTCCATTATAGGTCTAACATAAACATTATACGCACGCGACAACACGTTTTCATCACAGGTCGATAAGCCTTTGAAAATATGGAAGGTGCGTAATAAAGCTTTGCTGTGGATAGCCTGTTAATGAGGCGAGAAATCAAGTTCCTTGTTATACCGGAAACCTAAATCCTTCACTTCCGCAACAGTAGAAAGTGCATGCCCATCAAGGATGTAGTTGACTGGTAGACTGGAATTGCCCACTCTCATGTGAAGTGTTTTATCGGGAGATAGTGGCAAACTCCAAGCTACAGACCATTCTTGTATTCTGTGAAGAGCAGCCTGCAATCTCTGCACGTCCCCAGATGACTCAACCACATTATAAATTTTTACATCATGAGCAAGGTGCTTACAAGTGACACCAGTGCTTTCCAATAGCCTGGGAAGTTCGGCTGTGAAAACGGTGAATAAAATGGGCGACAAAACCACCTTGCGGGACTCCGCTCTTGACCAATCGGCTGGAGGAAAAGCTGGACCCAACTTTAACCTGGAATCTACGACTCCTAAGGTAATTCTCTATCCACCCACACACTGCCGGATGAAACCTCAACTTCTCGAGCTTCAGCATTAGCATAGCATGATTCACCCTATCGAAGGCCTTTGAAAAATCAAAATAGATGATATCACAAGCATTCTTTCTTTCAAGTAATCGCTCCAATCATTGATACACTCAAGAAAATTAGTCTCAACCGACTTCCCTGCCAAAAAACCATGTTGATTACAAGGAATGATTGAATTTTTCCCTAGGTGACCTACGATGTGTTTCCTTAGAATTTTTTCAAATGTTTTGCGAAAAATCGAGGTGATACTCACTGGCATGTAGTTATCCACAACTTGCGAAGTTTCTTTTTTCAGCAAAGGGGTCACTAAAGACTGCTTCCACCTTTCCGGCGCTTCCGAATACCAGAGGGCCTGATTGAACAGATAAGACAGAGGGCCAGCAATTACGTGAGCAACATTTCTTACAAAAATTGTCCGTATGAAATCGGGAGTTACTGATGTAGACATAGGCAGCTTTCGAAGAATGTCAAATATAACGTCACCTTCAAAGAAAGGGAAACTATCCATTGGAGACTCAACTTTTGGGCAAAAAGATGGAAGAGAATCCCTGATCCCACCATAAACCTTGCAGAACTTGTCAGCTAACAGTTCAGCTTTGTCCGAGTCCGTAATTGCCAGACCATCATCCTTCTTTAAGCAGGGAATCTTGCATTATTTTCCAAGTTTCTTATTCAAAAATCTGTAGAAACCTTGCGGACTACTGTGGATGGCTTTTTTCTCTAAATTCTTTGGCTATCCAGAGTCACAAAAAAGAAGATCCACAACTGGGCAAGATGTAAGCCGCAATAACCCTGTAGGTTAATTACTTCTGCGTGGAAGAGCCGTCGTCCTCAACACGGCAACGATAGATATGAAGAGGCAACTGCTTCAAAATCATGCTGAATGAAGTGATAAGGTTGAGTTACGGTGGTTCTTATCTTATACCGGTTATAGATTTTCTTTTTTGTACCAGAGTCTGCTTCGCGGTACGGATTGTGGCTGGGCGAAACCCTACGCTGGTTACAGTCACAATAAAGTACGAGTACACAAGCAAATCACGTGCTTAAAGTCAGTGTTCACGATGATTTTCGTTCCCGAGTTTTCCACTCAAAACAATGCGTTGGTCACCAAGTGTACCCAAAATCACGAGGCAACGGCAAGAAACGCTTTAAAACGTCTTATTTCAGTGAGACTATTTTTTGGCCAGGACTAAATGTCCGGTTGGATGAACATGTTCAGGGTGGTCGTCACCGGTGAATAACGGGGCTAACCGAAAATGCAGGAATATTTTAGGCAAAACAGTACTAGTTAGGGTCTGAAAAAAAGAACGGAGCAACAGAAGGTAGAGAATTGCAAAGCACAGGCCCACAAAAGATTTTACTGTCACAACGAACAGTTCCTGTCAGAGTTAAGAGGCGGGTTGAGTGTAAAGGATTTCGTGCCCTTCTGGTGCGCTTGTCTTGATTTCTTCGTAATTTCAGTTCTACCCGGGGGCCCAACAATTGATTTAGCTAATCATCTCAAAATCGAAGAATATCGTGGAAGCAGTTGCCCCGTGATTGGCAGTGATCTTGCGGCGACTCCAGGAGGCAAGAGCTATCACGATATTATTTCTATGCTGGTTGGCCCACCCCGCCCAAAACAAAACGGCAGCTGTAAGGAACATGTTCCGCACCGCAGCAAATGTGAGTTCGGGTGAACAAGAACGCAACGAGTCCAAAAATTCGCTAACCGAGCTCCTCACCTCAACGGATATGAACCTTACACGAACAGCAAATGGCCCACGCATGGGCGCAAGCAGGGTCCGAAAAGACTTCAAGGCGATGAGGTTCCCTTCAAAGTTCCATTTATCTCGAATGAGGAGGGCAGCACCATCAAAATGGGCTCGCGATGAGCAGGATTAGAGAATTCAGTGACTCTTGTGGAGATCCCCCCTAATAATTTGAACCGTTAATTGGTGAGAAATCGCCTATATGATCGCGCCTGCGTTTCTCCTGATTGTACCATTTGCACTCGGGTCAGGGAAGAAGGCTGTGCTGTCTCGGGTGTCACTACATACCTTATCACCTGCCAGAGCTGCGGTGAGGAGTATATCGCAGAAACAGCTCTGCGTGTGCGCATCGAAGAGCACTTAGATGGTAACGAAACTCGCGTAACTACACAGCACTGTCGTTCCATAGGATTAATTGCCAGCTACGGGAATATTTTGAGTTACGGGTGGAGATACTGGCTCGGTAGGCCATGACAAGTTTCGGGAAGCTCCTGACGCTTCCTGAGTGAGTGCGAAGGACCCCGAGGACAACTTGAAAGAGGAGGGTATGATTATAGCACGTAAACCCCAACTGTCGCGAAAGCGAGCTTCCGCTCCCAAGGTGGGTCTGTAACGTGACCATCCCTTCGATCAGCGGCGACCAACCAGCCGGGTCGATGATGTTGAGCGAGGGTGGGCGGCCATTCGCGTCTCCTCTCCCACCGCCGTCGGCAGCCGTCTCCGTTTCTTTTGCTGCCAATCTCTAATATTGTCGTCGTTGTTCGAGGGACTACTCAGCCCTCGGAACCTTATACTACATTCATATAACAGCTCTCCTCCAGCTGGACCTAGGTCCGGCCCTCCTTGCATCCGTACCCCCCCCCGTAGGTTTATAATTAATACATAAATATTACAGACATGGTCTTGTCTGTACTCAAATTAACCCCTACTCATCTCTCACACACATTGACTCTTGGTTAATAAACAGTAGTCGTTCTGGTGTCGCTGTTCCTGATTATCGGATCGCATCCGATCGTATTTACTCCTTTTGCATTCTTGTGTATGATGTTCTTCCAAAAGTGTTTCCCCGGACTTAGAAATGGGAGGGTCACTTTGGTTAAAATAGGTAATACATCACTAGCACAGCAATAACACAGCAGGGTTAGCGGGTGAATCCGTCCCTCACCACCGAAGGCCTACCGATTCGCGTCAACAACCTTACGTCAGACTTGCCTTCTGACTTGGGCTCGAAACTGCTCCATTGGTGCCGTACTCTACTGATCGGCAATATCGGAGTACTTGACGAGGTATGATTCTTGGCTTACTATTCTCTTGTTTATTAGCTTAGAAAATTGGAGGGCGAGTTACCGCTACGGCTCTTGACCACGTGACATCATGAAATTGTTTGGCTCTCAAAGGCCCTGAGGAAGGCGAAACTGCCGAAACGTCAACCGAGTGAAGCCTCATACTACATGTTACAAGTTCTCAATACTGATCTGACGCCGAGGTTCATTCATTACGATACTGTCTTTGAGCAAGCTGCAGTATATCACCTCATTCCCCCCTGCTGTTTATCTCAGGTGAAAAGCTCTCAATCTCCAAGATCTCTAAGTTTTTCCACCCCCACAGAGTTTGAGACCAAGCGGTGGAGAAGCGTCACAGTTAATGAAGAAGCAGCCTCCAGGGTATGCTTTTGTGTTCTGTGCCTAAAGAGACTACTATGAGGATATAGCGCCGGATTCCTATTCCTTTCATCGTCCCCGCTGAAGCCAGGGGCCGAATGCATCAACAGACCGGGTTGGGGCAGTGGCAGGGCAGTCTGCGCCTTTGAAAATCTGCGTGAATCACAAAATCAATCGTGCCCCTGCTGCTCCAGCTACGAGGCTGGGGCACAATGCATCCGGCCCCAGAAGTCTTGTAGGATGAGTGGTCAAAGACCCTACTTGGATGAGTGGCCCCCGAACAAGTGTCGACTGAGTGGACACAAAACTGGCGACGGGAACTCTGACTCCTCGTAGATAGCGCAGGTTTGCCTTCGTCCTTCAGCATGGGGCGAGTTTTACAGATGGAATCATCAAAATTCACAAGTATCGTAGCATCTTCATGTACGTTACTTGTCAGTGTGGGGCTTGCAAGTAGCTTAGCTACCTCGGATAAGACACAAGTAACATGATATAGCCTTGTTAACTAGCAAGTATATAACTTGATTAAAAATTTGTGAGGCATCACTCCATGCGCGTTGACTAGAAGGAAGGGCTCAACACCGCTACTGGTCGGCGTCACTCTGCTGGCCCAGTAGCTGTTCTGTAGCTCAGCTCCGATCTGCTCGCGTTTTTTGTGGACTGACGACTCAAGAAAACCACCATGGCAACGCGATTGTGGCTATCTTACGTGTAAGACTGATCCGTCAGGCACATTTGAAGGGACGGCATTGGAGCATCAAGAACAGCCCTACATATGCAGTTTCGAATCCGCAACATCGGACTATTTGGTCAGACACGTACCATTTCTTATTTTGCCCTAGCCGCCACTATGGGCGTCAAGAACATCGCCCCCGTCGTGGCCGGCGGTGCGGGACGACCTCCACAGCGTGCCTTTGGGGAAAATCACTCCAGCGGTGTGTGCCGGCCATGAAAAACCCGCTACGAGTCTTTCCAGAGGCTTCTCCGAGTTTTGTAAGCTCGGGGCCACCTTCCTAGGCTGGCACTAAAGTGCCGAGTGAGGGCTTTCCGGAATGAGACAGTCTATATACCCAGTCGATTTCATGTTTTGTTAGAGGCTTCAATTCCATTTCATTCTTTCATTAATGATCCTGCGCACTGATAGCTGCGTATCGCCCTAACCTATGGTCCACTCATGAGCTATAACAGCGTATAGTGCGAGCACGCTCCCAACAGTTCTTGATGGTGCTAGTATGGCCGGAGTCGTTTCCTTCACCTCTCCCTCCCAGTACCTGAGCAGATGTACAACTTTTAGTGGACTACGCTGTGTGGACTTTGTGTTAAGAACATTCCTTTCGCAAATGCTGAACGTCATCACGGGAAATTTTCGAAAATTGTGCCGATAAGTAACGGTACAGCCTCTATTTGAAGTAAACCTCGGCTAAAAGTACATTTAGACTTGAGGATTTAGGATTTAAAAATTCAAGCACTTCTGGAAAGGAAAATGCGGTGTATAGATTTTTTGAATCCTTTAAGACCAGAAGAAGTTTCTATAATCTTTCATGCACTTAATCGAAACAATCTTTATTTCGTCATACATTCATAATAGACCGTAGATTGCCTTGCGAACTATCTCGATGGCGGCGGGACTCTGCATTATTCCCATATGTTCAGCCTTGGGGATTTCATGTGTGGTTACCTGAAAATCTCCCATCAACTTGTTTCAAATTATTTGAAACCTTACTTCAAAAAGAAAACTCGCCGGTTTTCCTCCATTATTTCTCTCATTCCAACGGAGGCAGACTTCTGCAGATCTACGATTTACCGTACCGTCACCATCACCGTTAACAACAGTGGGCGGATAGTCCGGAAAGTATCCCTTCGCCCACATGAACTGCTCCGGTGTGTCGAGGCCTGTGCCGTAAACACAGTGAACCTAAATAATCGATTGAGGGGTGAAGTGCGAGTTTCTCAAATGTTCTTGGCTGAAATCCATGAACTGCAAATTAAGGGCAACAGCTGGGTTTGTGGTTTAAATAGCACGAAACTTTCAGGAGCAAACCCAACCGTAGCCCATAGTTTACATTCATGAATCCCAGCCCTGGTAACTAGCATTACCTTAACCCCAGGAGGGTCTAGGTTACCATTCAGCTGCGCGGCCACCTTATACTGCTCCCAGCCTATTGGGTAGGCAATGTCATCGAAGAACTCCTGGACATTCGCCACCTAGAATACATACTGCCATTTGAGAGTACATATGTATCTACCAAAAATCTTATACTGCATCTTTCCGAGGGCGCCTTACTTTACGGCCTCAGAGTCGTTAATGACATTAGTGGCTCTAACTATGATAATGGTTGGAGGAAAAACCCTATGAAGCTTATCTGTACTTTTATTGATTCGTTTTTCCAAAAACGACAAAAGCTACGAACATTTCGGTGAGACATTAAATATTACCGTATAGTTCTTTTCGACGGTGCTCGCCAAGATTTCAGTCTCGTTCCAGACTGCAACGCTGGGAAACAGAAACGCAGACGAAGTGAATGATCTGAAAGAAGGGATATCATCTGATAGTCTTAAAGCCTTCCATGTGGATATGAAATCTCCCTGGTCTTATTGCAGCGGTCTATGTGATTGTGAGTTAACCTACGCAGGCGCAGCATCTCAGGCAGGCAAACGTCACCAGTACAGTACCTACCTGCATGCAACGGCGCCTTCTCTTGTTTTAGCGCCATTTTGTAATAACTCCCTTCAGATTCAAAGTTGTTTGAACTCCGATTTTTCGAAATGAAACTAAGACCTTAGCTACCTGGACCCCGTCACACCGTTGATAAGTTATCCCCACCAGAAAATTTAAATCTTTCTCAAATTCAAAAAAGATCGAATTTGATTCGAGACTTTAAAAAATGGGCGCGTAAATGCGACAAAGTGCCGCTGCGTGCATTCTATCGAAACCTACGCGCGGTATTGCAGGTTTTAAAGGTGTACACTTCCAGACTTTGATTCCACTGTGCTTCCAGCGTTATGCTACGATACCGAGACGTGGGTTTACAATAAGGGGATCTTCTTCGCAATGAGGACTACGCAAAGAGCTTTGGAGAGGTGTCGTCTGAAGACAAATCGTCGAAAGCAATATAAAGGAGGTCTCAGCAGTCAGCACATTCGAAAGAAGTCTGGCATTTGTGATGCGCTGTCTCACATCGATTACCCAAAGCACAGATGGGCAGGTCACGTAATACGCCGGTCTGACGACAGATGGAGTACCAGAATTTCGTATTGGTATCCACGAGACATCAAGAGGACCCGCGACACGCTGGGTTACATGTTCCGTAAATCATTCAAGCAGAAGGGTTTACCGCACTGGATGGCCGTTGCTCTTCCCAGAAAATCCTGGAGCGAGTGTGTTCCGCATGGACAAGACCGCCGATGAAGACGGATCATCAAGGTAAGGTAAGGTGTCGACACAGAACAAATTTAGTGCAGACACAAAAAATAAGCAGTGTCGGTTCAAAATAGCACGCGATCAACCCGAAATGTTAGCCTGTTGGCATCTTATAATCGGACCTGATGCGGTCACAGCACCAGCTAGCTTATCTGTCTCAACGGGTGAGCACGAGCTCCACTTCCTGACGAACTACCAGGCATGGGAGGAAGCTGCATGCACGGGCAGTGAGGGCTGGATCTCGACCAAGCACCCGCTCGACCATCAGGCGATGACGGTAGCGGAGGAGGTGCGAACAGGACGCCTTCGCACTGGGAGGACGGCTCGCAAAACTGACGTTGATCCGGAGAACCATGAAGCAACAGGCATGTGGCGCGAGCGCACAAAGAGCGGCATCCTTGATGGCAGCTATGTTGACACTGGCGATCTGACTTGGCAGGTGGTCAAGGTGACGCGCCCTCTGCGTCTCCGCATGATGACGTTTCCTATGGTAGGGGAATCGTGGCGGGACCAGTGGGGCTAGGCGGCGGAAGGGTGAAAAAATGTCCGTTGTGTTCGTCCCGACCTACATGGACATTGGATAAGGTAAGATATGGATGATGCTCATATAGTTATATCATTCACATAGTTCATACATATCGATCGCATCAGAAACAGCCGGCCAAACGGGGTGTTTTTGAAACCTCCATCGTCCATGCTTTACATACGTATCGACCGAGGTGACCATTGCCGGTAGCGGCTGCTCTTTTTTCGGCCTGCTATGATCGGGTCTCTGTCACAATATATCTGAGAAATATTGCCGCGACACTTCCAGTACTGCCCGGCGACTCCACCACGATCCCGCACTCCTTCGCGACTCCCCCGCGACCCTGGACTCGTCCCCGACTCTGCCGCGACTCCTCCGTTACTTCTCCGTGGGTCAAGCTTCCGCAACTCTACCGCGACTCTCTCGCGACCCTGGACTCTTCCGCGACTCTGCCGCGAGTCCTTCGCGACTTCTCCGTGGGTCAAGCTTCAGCAACTCTATAGCGACTCCTACGCATCTCCTCCGCTACTGCCTGGCGACTCCTCCGACTCGACGCCCGTAGGCTCCGAGCCGGAGGAGTCCCGGAGAAGTCGCGGCAATATTTTTTAGATATCTCCAGGGGCTCGCCTAACTCCACTTCATTTTCGAGTGCCCGCTAGCATAAATCAACAAAACGTTCCGTAAGGGTGTGTGCATTAGAAAGCAATGGACAATAAAAGTGACTTTTAGGAAGAAACCTTTGCATCGCCCTCAGCTTGCTAGGCGGTAGTATCACTCGATAGTAGTTCATGTTGTAGCCGGAAGCGAAGAGCCGAACGACCTGCATGGCTCCACCCCACGGAGCAGCTAGTGAGACGTGAGACTCGATGTACTTATCCTTCCAGTCCTGAAATATTTTCTAATGCATATTGTTCTGTGGCTTTTGAGAAGACCCTGTGGTGCCACTGACCTGATCCACGATATTGTTGTAAAAGTATAGCATCAAAGGATTCCCCATGCTATGTCCCAAAGTGATAACTTTTGTATTGGAATTGTAGCGATATGCTGTTTCGATCGTTGCCTTCAGGAGGTCCATATACAGATGCAGCTCATCTGAAAAGGCTGACTTGCTAACTATTGATTACATACTGAGAAATAAGAAACAGTGTTCAAGAAGAAAAGGAGCCTGCAAAAGTTGAACCATAATTGTGTCCTGACTTGGTGATCGTCTCCAGTCGTAAGGTGCGCCAATAACGGTCTTGCCGCGACTGTAACCCCACGAAACCATCATATCCACCAACATGTAGAAGTAGTTACCAGGAGATGCCTGAATACAATACTGATCCGGCTTGCAGACTATCTATGTTCTCAACAATACATATGCTTTTGAGCTTACAATTTTTTTGCCAAAACTAAACAGACGGCTACCTTGCTTTTGTCCAGCCATTCAACTGAACTTGTGCCACCGAAGCCAGGTACTCTTATTTCGACCCCTGGCATATTTGTGGAGAGTCCTGTTGTAGAGTTGAATACTAACCTGCAACGTCCAGACATTGGAAGAGGAACTACCGTGAAGACCGATAAAAGACATTCAATACTCTATACCCACATCATATTATCGGCCCAGCAGTCAATAATCAGCGGTGTGAATAGCTCGAGATTCAGCCATAAATCGAAATAGTCATAGGTCTGCTTTGAGCAGAGGTAATGGACCACAGACGGCTTGCCGGTGAGTTTGGCCTCCAGCTGACTTCCGGCATCTCCAGGAACTTGAGAAAAAGAATAGTCATACTCGGCTCTATCCTACTTTTCGATGTCCAGTGACCGAAGTTCACGATATTCTTCGTTCACGATATATATTATTTGGTCTCCTGGTAGAACATACAGTTTACCGCAATGTTAAAAGGACATGGTGCGGTTGCGGTCACACACTGAAACTACGGTTGAAGACGCTTAATTTCATCATCGATCGACAGCACAGTTGAGTTTTGGAGCGAGTTGCCGTTTTTCTTTTTGTTCTTGTTAACTTCAGCATTACTCTTGTTTCTGACTCTTGTAATATTACGAATAGGGGTTTTTCTTGATGTGCGAGAGGAATTTGCCGTTTTTTTTTGGATTTCAAAACAGAATTTCGAAAAAAACACTTCGAGGCCCGAACAAATGGCTAAATTTTCTCACGCACTAAGATTAGCCCGTAGTCGCAATATTTAAACAGTTAGAAACGAAATTAATGCCGAAACAAACAAGAAAAACCGTAACTTACAGAGAAAATCAGCCGTGCTGGCGATCGATAATGAAATTAGGCGTCTTCCACCGTAGATTTAGTGTGTGACCGCAACCGCACCATGTCCTTTTAACATTGCGGTAAACTGTAAAGGCATCGTACGCGCACAACGCAATATATCATTTTTTTTGTACAGCTTGGTGACATTTTTCGGGTTCTTCTGAATGTGGGATTTCTGCCATATTCGTTCTCTATGTTGTTTGACGGTCGCACCAACATTCTATGAGAAAGGCTACATGATCTACCCAGAAGTGCTATATGATCGACTCCACAGCAGTTTTCAGGCATCCATAACTTTATGAGTGCGCATTTTCAAAATCGCAAGTTTCGTGGGCGATGTCAGCCAAACCATGTGGTTTGATTTGTCAGCTAACCCGAATGGTTTGATTTTACCCAGAAAAATTAGAGTGATTTCCAGCGCGCACGATGATTCTAACAAGAAAACTACTATTAGCCAAGATGGCCATTCGGATCGAAATGTACTTTACTAATACCATTTTTTGACGTAGGATTCAGAAATGCTCTCCGCAGCTGCCTAGAGCTACTCTGAAAAAAGTTATAGGCGTTTTTCTCTGATTTTCGTACATATTGTACCCCCCAAAAAGCGCATTAATTTTACGAAAGTCCGGAAAAAGACCTCATAATCGCGTTCGATACCGAAAACAAACCCCCTCGGCAAGGTTTGGGTGGAAGCACATTTTTCGAATCTTCTGTAGACTGGTAGCATTTTGGATTTGTACGGATTTTCGTTTCAGCGTTCAATTATATCCATTACGGGATACAGGAAGCGATGAAAAAAAATATTCCACATTTGATTTCAAATTTGTCCTGGGGGGGGGTTATTTGAGGTGCCGACCACAAATCTGAGGTTTATTTGTCGTTTTTCCAAGCTTTTCGATCAAATTTGTTCAAAGCTTCCCACCGGCAGAAAAATTGAAGGCAAAATCGACTTTTGACGATTTACTGAAATGTGACAGATGTGGCTCGAATCATTCTACTGGGGCTTATTTGGAGTGCTCAGCACAAATCTGATGTCAGTTTATCGATTTTTGACAGCTTACGGTAGATTACGGTGGGTATGCGGTAGTTTGGTCAAAGTCTCAGATTTGTCTCAAAGTTTCTATGTGGGGGTTATTTGGGGTGCTGAATACGAATCCGATGTCTGTTTGTTGATATTCGGATTATTAAGGTAGGTTCTGCCTCCTAAATGGCATGTTACCTACCGTAACCTACAGCAAACTTTGAAATTTTGACACGGGAACCCCAGATTTGTGTTCAGCAACCCCAGATTACCCCTACGTACATGTTCTAGCAAAATTTAGAAGACATTCCAAAAAACACCTCCTAACGTCCATGGAGGATACCCTTACCTTGCCGCAAATCTTTTAGAACGCTTGTAACTTTTTAAGAGTGAGTCTAGGCAGCTGCGATGGGTATATCCGGACTTTACTCCCGAAAATGGTTCTAGAAACGTACATTTCATTTGGAATGGTTAGAATGACTTATAGTATGTAGTTACCTTGTAAAATACCCCGAATGCCTCAGGGACTCACAGAAGAAAGATATTCTCATAGCTCAGCGGACAGGTAATTGGGAAGGGGTATCAGGGAGTATTTAGGGGGTTCAGGAAAATATCAGATTTGGCTCAATATTTAAAGGCAGCGTTCACGATGGAAATCGTTTTTCTGTTTTTCCGCCTATCTTGAAAACGGCTCCATGCTGATTCCAATGATGTTTTTGGAATCGTACAAGACCTTCTGGAAATGGAGTTATGGTCTCTCAAAAATTGAGCTAGGGAAGCATGGTGGACGAGTTGTCCAAGGCTTGTAACTTCCGTCTTTTGCAGCCGATGTATGCGAGCTGAACTGAGTAGAGAGAGAAGTTGGGTATAAAGGGAAGAACGGGGCTATTAATCGGAAACCATCGCTCGTCTCACAATCTCGAGCATTCATTTGTTCACGTCGGTGGGCGTGGAAAGTGCATCTGGGTGTGACGAGCTGACGGGTGTCCAACTTTGGGGCCGTAGGGGACCGTTCCGAGCTCATTTTTCTTAGTTTTTTTTCAACGTTAGGGTTGCGCTAGGCCCCGCAGCTGCCGATCTCCACCAAAAAATCAGACATGGTTTTTATCGTGGACACTGCCTTTAACTGGGGGTTATTTGAGGTGCTGATCTCGAATCTAAGCAGTTTTCGTCACTATTCTGAACGCTACTGTGATTTTCGGTACTCAGACGATGGGCTGGACTGACCGCTAGCGAAAAATCGCGTTTCGTACCGATCACGGGCATTTGCGTACTGACCGCGCAAACGAAATAGTGCACGCGGTCGATACGCCTGAGCTCCGTTCAAACCACTTGCGAAATTCTATAAAGGCGTACTGACCGCGCGCATTTATCTTTGCACTCAGTCAGTAAGAAAGATGACTTTCCGCCGCGGTCCGTACGTGAGCGCACGCAGTCAGTACGCAATTGCTCGCCTTCAGCACCGCAAGAAAACTGGTCGGTGAGGACGCTCTGTCACTTTGCGCGGTCGGTACGCAATTGTTCGCGTTCAGCACGCATTCGCCCGCGTTCAGACATAATGTCATTCAACCGGCCTAGCGCACCTTAACTTTTCGAAAACTGGCGAATGGACGTCAAATTTTTGTTCTCCATGCCATCAAACCCTACAGAAAAATTCTGAACCAAATCTGAGACGCTCAACAAACTACTGTATACCCACAGTAACCAACCGTAATCTATCGAAAATCGATTAGCGAGCCTTAAATGTGTGTTAATCGCTCCATATGGACCCCCAGAGAAAAATCCTGAGAAAAATCTATTGTAGCATTTATACATTCGCGAAAAGTCACCTTTCGGTCCCGAAATTTTACTTCCCTCTGGGTACCCTTTTTCTCTTTGTGAAGCCATGAAAATGGTGTTTCCTGAAACATTTAAAGTTCGTCCAATTAAGAGTGCCCGCTCATGCGGTCTGCGTGCGTGTCGAGCAGTCGTCACGAAGGCATTTTTTCAGACGATTTTTCCACGGCTGTAGGCAGCTGACTAGGATGTCGTCCACTATCCGTCCACTAATCGATCTGCAAGTCTTTTGAAAATTCTTTCGTGAGATCTGCTCAATACGCACGCAGACCGCGTCAGCGAACAGTCTTATTCGGATTGACCCTAGCGAATTTGAGAACAGACTATTCATGTTTCATGTGCGCATACAGAATCGTAGAAGCTTCTTAATGTGTTTTGGGCCATACAGTGACATGCGGGGGACAGCTGACGTTCAAGTCAGTGTTTTTATCCTCCCAGACAAGTCTAGTACCAATTGACCAACCCCGGACTGATAGAAGACTCGGTCGGCCCTGGCGAAAATCGATCACTCGACCGTGTGCGTGACAATGGCGCCTTCTGCCACTGCCCCACAAGCTCCCTCTACCGAAAATTAAGTATAAAAAAAACTGTTCTTGACTTACTGAGTATAACAGGATGCTGAGGCTTCTTCTTGAATCTGGCTCTTGTTAATGGTGACATGCTTTCAACATCGTTTATTATAAATATTATGGACAGAATAAAACTAATTAACCGTGTGATCATCTGAAAGTCGCTTGTATGAAGTGTCAGAGATGTGCATTATATGGACTCATGCAGAGTAAAGACCAAACGCAAAAAGGCAACCGACAAAATCACAGATAAGCGATGATTTTGAGGTGTCTACCTATTCCACACTGAAGGGCTATTTCATAACAACAGTGATAAAGAGGCGAGCTACACTGCGTATCATAATTACCCGGCACCCTTATTTTTCATGATACCAGATTTTGTGGAAAATATGGACATCTTTCTCTGACACACTTGTAACCAGTCCACAAAACAACCGCACAAACTGTTACAGCTTTTGTAGTTTCTTAGAAGATTTTTCAATTTCTTGCTTCGTATAATAATTATGCGACAACTGCACTTTTACTACGTTTCTATTGAACATTTTTTCCCTTATTTATTCGTATCCATTTATTTTTGTTTTATTTTATCGACGTTTTGCGCTATAAAATTATAGTTTTGTTTTAGTTGTTATTTGACCCTCCGCGGCTTTTCCTCACATCAAATATACGGCATGGTTTCGCGTTCATAAGACTGTACAAGAACCGTTTCTATCGCAACGTCTACCTTTGAAGGCACAGCGAAATCTGGAAATGCCTTTTCAGATTCTATCCGTTGCAACCAGAGTTATGGCAGCTCAAAAATAGGTTGAAATTGGGCTGCGAAAGCGTGGTGGACGAGTTGTCTGAGGCTTCTAATTTCCGCCCTTCTCAACCGATTGAAGGCAGTGTTCACGGAGAAAAAGTTGCACAAAAATTTTTTTGGCTAAAACGTAAGCTTTGGGTCCCTCTAAGAAGATTAAGAACGGAAGTGCGACGAAAAACGGCCATGAAGTGGGTGAAAATCTCGTGGGCCAGCCAACCCGTTGGGCCACTCCGCCCACGTCCTATAACAGTTTCCCTGAATTCGTGGTTAAATGAGAGATGGATTCCGGTCAAAAGCCCCGTTCTTCCCTTCATTCTCAACGTCTCTCTTTACTCAGGTCATCTCGCACCCATCGGCTGCAAAAAAACGGGAGTTTAAGACTCGGACAACTCGTCCACAATGCTTCTCCAGCTGACTTTTGAGGGGTTATAACTCCGTTTCCAGGGATTCTTGTACGATTCCAGGGACATCATTGAAATCAGCATGTGACCGTTCTCAAGATAGGCGGAAAAACAGAAGAACGACTTTTATCGAGAACACTGCCTTTAAAGGCAGCATACACGCTCGCAAAAGTTGTTGAGATAACTACATTAGTGGGGTCGCACGGGCCCTAGAAGAGCCCTCACGAAGTTTGAAGAGTTGAAAAAGAGTTAAAATGACCGTATTTGAGCCGTATTGAGTCACAAAATCATCCTTTCTCCGCCCACCGATACGGGCTCCGCCCCTCAACACAAATGTTCAATGCTCGATTACGGTGATTATGGTTCACTTTTCACACTTCTAACGTCGTAAGCGTTCCAGAAAGGGACGTACAAGTACATTAGCTCCGTTATCCCAACAAATTTGTCGCTAGCTCCGCTATTTCAGCCAATGCGGTAAAACTCGTCCACTTCTGGGCCAATATAGAACGAACCGTTATATCTTCATTTCAGTTGATTTTTTTCCGGTTTTTTCGTTATCTCTGAATATTAACAGCTTCAGACCTTCGATTCATTCCATAAAATTGATATCATTTTTGAGCGTGTATGCTGCCTTTAAAGGTAGTGTTCACGATGAAAATTTTTGAAATATAAGCTCGTAAGCAAAATCAGAGACGTAAGCTTTGGGTCCCTCTGAAAACAGTAATGACGGAAGTACCACAAGAAAACGGTTAGGATATGGGTGAGATTCTCGTGGTTCAGTCCGCCCCGCCATATAACAGTTGTCCATTGATCGTTTCACCAATGGAAGAGTTGCCAACTTTTCTTGAATACTCTTTATCCCGAAAGATTCCAACATCCAAGTATATGCATTGAAATACCTTATTTTTGAAAAGTTTTCGGTATACAGGACAGAGAACAAAGTATTGTATTCCCTGCTTCGGAGTGAAATTCGCAGCTGTCAATCGCGTGCGCGTGCGCGTGCATGCTGCGTCTCCTTCTCCTCCACACTTCCTCGCTGTCTCTCCCTTAGCTCTGCACAAGCACGTGGATGAACAAACTAAATTTGAAACCGGAACAGAGGATGCCTAAGAATTTCGAGGCGCAAAATCATTTCCGACGTTTGGTTCGACGTTTTGTCCGCAGTGCGCGAAACGCCCTGAACAGGCGGAATTAAATATTTGAGTGGTTTTTTCAAACTGTTTTTCCTCCGTATTTAAAAATGTATGGAACTTTTCCCTATTATCCTCTACTTCGTGAATTTGCGTACTCAAAAACATCGAAAACTGAAATACGGTTGTTTTATGAACACCGCCTTTAAGAAACCGCAGAGGAATAATCAACCACTAGAAAGAAGAGTTGATAACGTAGAGGTAATAAGAACGCCGTAAGCGTAAAGATGTTGTTAAATTATGACATAGCGCAAAGAACATAACGTCGGCATAGATCCTAATGAGACCCTGCGTTCACTATCAAAGGTTGACGCAAACTCGGTGCCACAAGCTATAACATAGGTGCACCGAGTTCGCGCCAACCTCCAATATAACGCAAAGTCTCATTAGTACCCATGCCGATGTTAAAGGCAGTGGTCGCGCTGAAATATGCTCGTCTTTTTTCCTCTCTAAACCCTTTTCTGGGTATAAAAATGAACCTATAAGAAAAAATCGCAAAAAAATAGCTTTTCTGGGCCAAATTCGAAGCCTGAATTCCGTTCCTTTTCTTGTCTTTTGATAGCGGACGAGCCCACCCCACATCATCGGCATCGATCATCTCTAATATCGAGAACATCAGCTGACTTGAAATTGAATTTCAATCGATGAACTTTCGGATTTGTGTACACATCTAGTCAAAAACCTTGGTTGAAGTGCTTGTTTTCATTGTTCAACCGTTTTATTAGGGAAATTCGCATTTATTTCTTCCTCTGACAAGGGAACCACAATAAAACATAGTGACCATTCCAAATGAAATGTACTTTTCTAGAACCATTTTTTGACGAAAAGTCCGAATATGCCTATCGCAGCTGCCTAGACCCGCTCTGAGAAAAGTTATGAGCGTTTTTTAAAGCTTCGCGGCAAGGTAAGGGTACTACCCCCCATGGAATTTTTAGGGGTTTTTTAAATTTTGCTCCGTATTTTGCTAAAAACATGTACGTAGGGGTAATCTGGGGTGCTGAACACGAATCTGGGGTTCGCTTCTGAAAATTTTGAGGTTGACTGTAGGTTACGGTAGGTAACATGCCATTTAGAGGGCAAAACCTACCTCAATATTCCGATAATCGACAAATGGACATCGAATTCGTATTCAGCACCCCAAATAACCCACACATAGAAACTTTGAGACAAATCTGAGACTTCGACCAAACTACCGTATACCCACCGTAATCTACCGTAAGCTGCCAAAAATCGATAAACTGACATCAGATTCGTGTTCAGCACTCCAGATAACCCCCACGGGAGCGATTTGAGCTACATCTGTCGTCACATTCCGGAAATCGTCAAAAGTTGATTTTGCCGTCAATTTTCTCTGCCAGTGGGAAGCTTTGAACAAATATAGTCGAAAACTTCGGAAAAACGACAAGTGAACCTCAGATTCATGATCAGCACCCCAAATAACCCCCCAGGACGAATTTTTAGTCGAATCTGGAATATTTTTCTGTAACGCTTCGAGAGGCCTCTAATTGGTAAAAATAAGCGCCCAACCGAAAATCCGTACAAGTCCAAAACGCTGTTAGTCTGCGCAAAGTTTGGAAATGTTCCTTCACCCAAACTTCGCTTAGTGGGGTAGTTTTGGGTGCTGAACACGATTATGAAGTCTGTTTCCGGAATCGCGCATAAATAATGCGCTTCTTGGAGGGTACAATAGGTACGAAAATCACAGAAAAAACGCTCATAACTTTTTTCAGAGTGAGTCTAGGCAGCTGCGATGGGCATATTCGGACTTTTCGTCCAAAAATGGTTCTAGGAAAGCACATTTCATTTGTAATGGTCACTATGACTTATTGTGGTTTCCTTGTGAGTGTCGATGATTTCTGACTGCTCGGCATGAGACTGCGATCTTTTTGGTCGGCGCTGGGCACGTGTGCACGAACTGGCTCCTTTGGGCCCTAGAAACTCCAACTCTAGCCCGTTTTTCACCGCGCTACCTTCATAGTTTTTCAGCTGTTTTATATCTAAGCTGATTTTTATAGTTTTTTCGATAACGTTTTCATCGTGACCACTGCCTTTGAAAGAACCACCAAGCCACGAAAGTTGTGATAAATAAAAAATAGGGTTTTCGCGGTTATCTTGTGTGCTGATTACAATGCTGCAAATGAACAAAATCAATCTTATCGTTAAAATCTGATATCATGAAAAAAGAGGGGTGTCGTATAATTGCGATACGCAGTGTATCGATTTCTATTGAGATTGATCAATTAGGAGTGTGAAAAGAGTGTAAACGAATACCGGGGCAGGTATTTATGATGATTAACATTGATCCATTATGACGCAGTAACCTGGTTTGTTATCGGCTATACATCATTCACAGTCATTCGGGCTGTTAGTCAGAGTTGTAAAAAAAAGTGATTTATTGCGATCCCGCGCTTCAAATTCACGATATGCAAATTCAACGTTAATTCAACGTTTTTCAGATCTGAGAAATTCTTCATAGTACAATCACACATCGTTCCGAACTTCACAAAAGTGTAATTAAGAAAAATCATTTCGATTTTCGTAGGAATGTTTGCTATTATGTCTGTCGAATCACTGGCTTGGTTTTGCCTAGACCTTGTGATCACTTAGAATTTTATAAAGTAGTTAATAAAAGCTTTCAGACACATTTACTGGAGATCATCTCCCGGATCTAATAAGGAGGGTGCAAGAAGCACCAGCTGACAAAATTTGAGTTAAATCGTCTCAAAAAAAGTTAGATCAGCGGCTGCTCAGCTAAAATTCGTGTTGTGCGTCGATGCGTGAAACGTGTGACGCGTGACCGTTGACGGGGACGTGTTTGTTACGTGTGACACTCAGTAGTACTCACAATCAGTGCCAGTGGTTGCAGGCGATCAGTGCTGGGATTCATGAACGTAAACCATGAGCTACAGTCGAGTTCGTCTCCAAAAACTGCGTGCTATTCCCACCGCGAACCCAACTGTAGCCCTTGGTTTGCCGTTCATATATTCATCCCAGCTGGGCAGGCAGATCAGCAGGCTGGTAAGTAGGTAAGCAATGGGGCAGGTAGTTGAATAGGCAGGCAGGCGGATAAGTAGGTAGTTAGCTAGGTCAGCAGACAGGTAGAAAGACAAGTAAGAAATCGACAAAATCAATCTTTAGATCAAATCTTCTCAGCAAATTGTGGATTGCGTTCTTTCTTCGAATGGAGTGGGACAAGCGAACTTTCCAACAAGTTGCGCCGCTTCGTAGGAAAGGATTAGCGCTTCATATAGAACACGCGCTGCATTGTGTCGAGTGAGTAGCGCTTTATTTCTACCGTGCGCCGCGTCTTACAGAGTGCGTAGCGCTTCATGTTAAGCGTGCGCAGCATCGTAAAAAGTGAGCTGCGCTCTATGTGGAGCGTACGCAGCGTCGTAGAAAGTAGGGCGCGCTTTGTGTGGAGCGTGCGCAGCGTCGTAGAAAGTGAGTAGCGCTTCATGTGGAGCGCGAGCCACATCTCACAAGATTAGTAGCGCTTTATGTGAATTCTGCACCGCATCGTAGAAAGTGACGAGTGAGTAGCGCTTCAATTCTACCGTGCGCCGCTTCTTACAGAGTGCGTAGCGCTTCATGTTGAGCGTGCGCAGCATCGTAAAAAGTGAGCTGCGCTCTATATGGAGCGTACGCAGCGTCGTAGAAAGTAGGGCGCGCTTCATGTGGAGCGCCCCGCATTGTGACGTGTGAGTTGCGCTTCATGTTGAGTGCGAGCCACATCTTGCGAGGTTAGTAGAGCTCTGTGTGAATTGTGCGCCGCATCGTAGAAAGTGAGTAGTGCTTTATGTGAGCGTGCTCCGCTTCATGGAGAGTGAGTAGCGCTCCCTGTAGAGCGCGCGCTGTGTCGTAAAATGTGAGTTGCGCTTCATTTGTAGCGAGCCGGTTAATGACTGATTATCACATCAATTCATGCTAAGTGAAAAAAATTACAAGTTTTTCAAGAATATTACGACGTAATATCATTAAAAAAGAACAATGCTATACAAAATGGGTTCTTACAGGCAAAAGTGGACTGGAGCAGATAGAAGCGTTCCTACAAAAAGGGAACAATAAGAATGCGGAGTGGCGAGAGTTTACAAAAAATGAAGAATATTTCCTAAAGCCGATTTTGTATGCTGACCTTTATAAACAGCAGAAACAAACAGTTGTGTTCTATTACAAAGAAGAGTTAAATGATTTCCAAAAAAAAAGACATCTATTCTTTTGACGAGATCATTTATGAATACTTGCATTTCTTGATGTACTTCTATTGTTTCACTTTTTCTAACAGCTAGAACTAACCGTTCCTGTAGGTTAATTGGACATGATCTTCGCTTTTAGTGATAACTGTTATGTACACATACACATCTTTATCGGTGCTCGCATAATCAGAGTCTCTTTGGACCAAAGAGTACTTCCGTGTAGAAGACCACAACGGATTGTTTTCGCTGTTCAGAAAGGTCAACATGAAGAAATGCTTTAGGAAAATATATTTTATGAAATTGTTCACCTTTCCTTTTTGATTTTTCTATTTCTTGTCAAGAGGGATCCTAAGATGTACTAGGAAAAAAATCTTTCAAAATCTGCTGAGCGACACTTCTTCGACAATTATGAAACTCTGGTAGAGCAAATATATAGCACCATACATTTGTGTAGTAATACTGAAAGCACTAGAGGAAGCTGAACAACTAACTGCGTGAACAGTGAGACATTCAAGAATAAATGTTCAAATTTAGGATTGAGACAGGAGAAATTATCTTCTGTGACTAGACAGCGTTGTGCAGAAGACCATTTAGAGCACAATAAAGAGCCAATAATGAGGCTAGAGTGACCAGCGGGCACGACAGGAAATCCCGCGGATCGTGGGAATCCTGGATGCTGGGCCTCCACATAACTAGGCCCGCTCCAGTGTGTAACACATCAAAGTCGATATCACCACAAGATCAACTGACCACACAGTGATTAGCACGTGGTCTTCTGAAAGATTTCATAATCAAAATTTTCAGGATTTCGAGCTGCCTTTCATGGCATTTTTTAGACCTCAACGGCAGCATACTCACAAAAACCCCTCAATACTTCGAGAACGAGCCTGGTGAGCGCTAATCTTTCACAGAGCAGTTACCTTGACTCTCGACATTACGGGCTATACGTGTATCCGCTCTAAATCGAATACATTACATGGTCTAATTACTGGCCGTTTTTCCCTCGTTGTTGCTAAATGTTTTTTTTTGCTTGTTTAGTATATGAGCTGTTTGTTGCACATAAGTCTCGTATGCAGGCTTATGTAAATAAATATATAAATATAATATATTTAAGTTTAAATGTTTTCGCGTGGGTAGGCACATAAAGTAGATGATTATAAGGGTAAGTTCCACAGACAACCTCAGGTTTTGTAGAAAGAATCCTTCCCAGAAAGCATTCCCATTCTTGTCTATTCACATCTTAGCCCCCGCCGTGGCTCTTCTCTTCCTTGTGCTAGATGACAGACTGACAAGGGGATGACCAAACATGGCTGCCAGAACTACCCGTGAAACAAGGTTTTTCTGATTGTCTACCTCCTGGGTAGTCATAAAAACCTTATCCTATCCTCCACGTTCGACTTTCCATGAATCTCGGCATAATAGTATATCGTATGGGTATTCTTGAGCAGTAGACCGAGATTATACAGCTTTATTCGGCTTACGTTTCGGCAATCACGCCTTCGTCAGAGCCTTTAGTATGCAGACTGAAGCCTGCCAGACACCCTCAGATGGTCTTAGATGGCGGGTCTATCCTATCCGCCCGAGTAATAGCAAATAAAAAGTTATGCGCGCAGAAGTTGCGAGCTCTGTAGGTAGAATGAAATTTATCTGCCGTAAATTGTCTTTATCGTTCGAATTATCAAAAACGTGTCCAATATTAGTGTTCAGCGCCTCAAATAACCACCCTGGGAGAAGTTTGGACGATTTTTTTAAAATAAAAAATAACTTTTTTTATAATTAATCGGGCAGCTAAAATAGGGTTTTTACAAGTAACTTGGAGGGTGGTCGATCAGAAAAACATGACCACATGCGTGGTTCTGGCAGCCAGGCCTGGCCACTCCCTAGTGAGTGACGCCGTTTTCATTATGGGTACTGTGCTTCTCTGGGCCGAATTCCGGTCCGCAATTGTGTCTCGATACGCTTTGCGGCCGCACGCTTTCGAGTCGGAAGAGTTTCTAGCCCCGCAGCCGCCGATCTGTTGGCTCTAGGTGGGTGTTGGAATTTAGAAACTGTATAAAATTGGAAAAAACTATATAAGAAGCCACATCGAGTCGGCTTTGGCGCTGGAAGCTAAACTGACTCGAGCGCGTGCGGCCGCAAAGCATGTCGAGACGCGATCGCGGACCGGAATTTGGCCCAGAGAAGCACAGTACGTAATATTGAGGCCTCAAAAGTAGCGAGCTTGACTTGATTGAGACGAAAAATTTGTTTTTTTTTCTGAGCGTACTATGGCTTCAGTGATCACATTCAACAGCGAGCAGTAGAATTTTTTTGGAAACTTCGATCAGCTCACATTATTATTGTACGTTGATTTTGATTCCGTGGTGCTAACACTGGACTCTTTCTAGAATCCTTCAAATCAAGGCACAGGTTACCCGAAAAAAATCAAGATTCTAAGGCAGGGATTACGATGAAAAACCGTATTCTACAGTTTTGGATGTTTTTGAGTAGGCCCGAAGTGGAGGATAATGAAGAGAACTGCCTAGAAAACTCTGAAATATCGAATAAGAACTATTTGAAAAAATTACTAAAATTTTTAATTACGTCTACTTGATGTGTTGGGCGCACTCTGGACTCTCGATAATCCAGACGTCGGAAATGGTTTTTTTTTTCAAATGAGTTGGTTTTCTGTTTATTGTACCGTAAATTCTTGAAAATTAAGATGGTTCGGTGCACATGCTTGAATATTGGATTTTCCCGGGATAAATAGTATTCAAAAATTAGGTAACTGTTCCTTTGGTGAAACGAACAGTGGGCTATTATTATATGACGTGGGCGGGGTGATCCAATGGGTAGGCCGGTACACGGGGTTTTCACCAACTTCCTGACCGTTTTTCGTCGTACTTCCGTCCTTACCCTTTTTAGACGTACCCAAACTTTAAGACTGAAAAAATTAGCAACTTTCTCATCGTTAACACTGCCTTTAATGCTTAGCTTGGAGAGGATCACAAGCTGATCTCAACTGTCTCGCTGAACTCTCTTGAGCCCCTTCCCCCTACAAACGGGGCTAAGGCTCCTTGAAGACGCCTACATATTGAAGTTGAAAGTTTGGTAGACGCGTTGCGTCAGGCCTGCACTTAATACATTCGCACTCCTTGTGCGAGAGCGTAGCAGGACGTGGAGCGCGAACGCGGATGGAATCCATTCATCCATCTAGCCGCTATCGAGTTCGAAAATCAAGAAAAGGGGCGTGGCCAGTGGTGGCATCCTGGGAGTTGGGCCCGTGGTAGCTTATATCTCAACTATTTGGAGGAAGTGAGATCTTGCACTTGGCGAGTGTCATACAGGGGGGGGGTCTACCACACATTTGCATGGAAATCACAGAATTTTTACCTGAGGGTGTACTGCGCCTTAATCCCAGTCAAGTCATCAATAATCTGATCTCATTTCGCAAGTTCCGACCGCGTCCGGCATTGGTTGATGGAATGTATACAATTATTGCGCTGTCGACGCACCGTCGCATTAGCGGAAAGCTTAGAGCTTGCGCGAGCGATGTCCCAAAATCACCACTCTAAAGCGCTATTCACTTTCCTCAAAGGCATCGTTCGCGCTGGAAATCAATTTTCATTTTTCAGGCTCAATTTCATGATTGAGCCCGGTAGACCACACTAGTAAACTTTGGAGCGTCAAAAACGTTGGGCAATGAGGTTGGAAGGCGTCAAAGATGAAGATCCGCCACCAATTCTCACCAGTCATCTAGCACTTTTTCCTAGAATGTTGGTGCGACCATAAGACAACATGAAAAATAGCTACGGCACGATCTCCACATGCATAAAAACTCCAAAAATGACAGTGACGAGGCCTCCAGAAGCAGAAAAACCTCAAAAACGATTTTGGCGCGAAATTCAATTTCGTATTTACAATGTGTTCCGACTGACTTTTCTCCACAAATGAAGGTTTTTCATGGGCCCCTTCAACATTTTCGTTCGCTAGAGAGGCCAAGCTACACAAAAACATAAAAAAATAATATACGGTTTTCTGCTCGAACGATGCCTTTACGTCAACGCGTGACGCGCGGGCGTGGCGTTGGAGCATGAATCTACACACGACACGCGCGTGTTGCGCTCGCGGGGCTTATGAACACTCCAGCAGCAACAAATTGCGGAGCGAAATGAAGTCGGAGAGGGCGTCGCGCGCGTCTCGCGTCTGGCCATTTATACTCCAACCCTACACCCGCGCTTCACGCACTAGTGCTGAAGAGCTTGAATAGCGCTTTACATTGCGATGCTACTGCCCAAGGCCGCATCGTATTTCTGCGTGCTCGCGATGTCGGAGTAGGCTCTCTAAATCAGTGCTGACCATGCACGCCTCCCTTTTCCTCACTTTGTTCGTTATTTAGAAGCACAGGTGAGAAAGCAGATTTATTTATGCAGCAATATCTTCGAATAAAAACTTCGAACATCTTCAAGCGTCGCAAATATTATCACAAAAATATCCGCAGAAATCCCATGGATAGGCACAAAAATACCGATGAGCTTGTGGCCTCCTGAGTGACAGTGACCGCTTCTCGAATGATTCGCAGAACAGACGGATGATGTACAGCTGCAGTATGTCCAGCATTGAGGATAGGGTGTAGTGTCACCTGGAAGAGCTTTGGTTTCCGTTTTTGAAATTTCTGACCTTCTTCCTTCACAAGGTCCGGGTTAACACCGTAATGCTCGAGAAATGTGGGTGCAACCAATGGTCGGGTGATAACGATATGACTGGCAGTATGCAACCTAAAAACAGTAACCACGTGGATAGCAACGGTCTGGTGGGGACAGGACCCTCAACGTTATTATGTGCCTTATCAAGAGAGCGTCGAGACGCTGCGGAAATTACCAGACAGCCAGAGATCACTAACTCAGACAATAGCAGGCCCTGAGCCCACCCCGAATTCACCCGGAGCCGCGTCCATGTTGCGCTCAGAGTGACAATTTTGGCAATTTCCGGCCCACATATGTTGCTATGCAGGCCACATACGTTGCGCTCCGGGTGCTACCGACGAAATTGATTGAGGCAGCGCCCTGAGTGCAACTGTCGGCTGATGACGTCATAGTATATATCCAGCGTTGACGGTTGCGCCCCGGGCGCTTTCTATAAACCGATTTAAGCAACACAGTTGCAAAAATCGATACCTCGAAGTGGTTCAGACGCTTCGCTGATTGACCCTTTTTAGCTAATCGAGTTTTCAAGGGAGGATCCAACGATTTCCACACATTCACCGAAATACCCCACCCTACTGAATTTCCTTGAATTCATGTGACCTAATTGTTCCTTTTCTAAGCTAGTGCTGATTATCAAATAGCTAAGCCTAATACACTTTCCCGTGCTTAGAATTTTGATGCCATCACAATTTCCCTAACAACTTCACCCATTAATCTTCTGTTTTCCACTGTATGCGACTTTATCTTAGAATCAGTACGCTAAGCATTGGAAATTGATGCCTAAATCGGAGCGACCGGATAAGTATCCCCTGGTTCCAAGCCAAATTTATTCTGTTCCATCGCGCGCTTGTGCGGAGCAAGGGTAGAGACAGCGAGAAAGTGTGGGGAGAAAGAGACGCAGCGTACGCGCGCAGACGCACGCGATGAATGGAAATAAATTTCACTCGGAAACAGAGGATAAGGTGAACCTCGTGTTTATGAACATTCAAAATGCGTATTAAATCCAACCAACCCTCCGGAATCAATTGTTTTTTTTTTCGATTTAGGACCTTTTGTATTTTTTGAAGTAGATGATTACATTCAAAAATCCGAGCCATTTGTTTTTTTCTCATTTTTTCGAAATGATTAAATAAATTCAAAAAAATTCCCTCCATTAATATTTGCAAAAAGCCTTCGGGAAGTCATGTTAACGTTTTATTTTTTTATACAGTCTAAATGTTGCACAAATATGAAGAACATAATAAATTTGAGGATGGTCCAATTTTGAGCGCGAATATAGCAGAGGAAATCAATTACAAGCACCACAAGAGGAGCAGTGAGGATCCCACTCAAGAATCGCAGGAAGCCCAGGTGCTCTACTTTGTTCCAACCGATTTATCTGATTTCGAAATGCGCGCGTCAGTCAACGCATGTGGCCCGGAGAGCAACCTGAACGCACTGCACGTTGCAATCACAACCGAAACGCACCGCAAGTTTGAATATCAACTGCTCTGCGTTTCGGTTGTCGTGGGCGGGGAGAGGCGGAGCCGGTTGCGCTTCGGGCCTGCTACTGTCTGAGAAACAGCGTCTCTTCGAGGAGCTGCAGCACACAAGAAGTAGAAGTACGAAATCCCATCTTCTGGGTCTTCTCCGAAGCACAGACAGGATTGATTGGTTGATTGATTGATTGATTGCAAGTAGATTGCATGAAATGTTTGATACGAGAAAATAAGAACGCAGGAATGTTTTCTAATGTGCCCGAATTTCCGGCCTGCAATGTCGCGGTATACGCAGAACTGCGTCAGTCCATCAGGGATAGTTTATTCTATAGTTGGGCCAGTCGAATAGTTCTGAGTCGAGTTACTCGAATAATCGCCATTCGAATACATATCCTCTGTTTCGGAGTAAAATTTATTTGCGTTCATCGCGTGCGTTTGCGCGCGTATGCTGCGTCTCCCTTCTCCCCACACTTTCTCGCTGTCTCTGCCCCTCGCTCCGCACAAGCGCGCAGAGGAGCAGGCTAGGATCACACACGTCAGATACGATTCTTTATTCGGTCCTCGAAATGGTGCCATTCGGATATTGTCCGAAATTCGGCCTTCAAAGAAGGGGTCTTTCGAATCTACTCGATATTCGGTTCTTCCGTTGAAGGCACAACCACAGTTTATACTCCTATCGCCGAGCGGCTCGACACAGTGGATTTCGGTCTTATTGATCACGCGGCGCAGCGCAATGGATATTCTAGGACTGACTTGGCCGCGAAAGTATAAACAACCACTCATTGGGTCGCATTTCGCCGCGCCGAGTGGCGGCGGAAGTATAAACGCCACCTAAATAGCGCGACAAAAAAAGCTCCAGTGACTTTCTGAGTACCGTCAAGGCTGCGATGAAAAAGCCGCGGACGCTGGCGAATTCACTTAAAGGCATCGTACACGATGAAAACCATATTTGGGTTTTTGATGTTTTCGTGTTGTACTATCCCTAAAGTGACTAACGGTAGCAAAACGCCCCCTCAAAAACGTCAACTTTTTGAGAAAAACCCATTTTTAGAAAGTTCATAGCAATTTTGAATTTCGCGCCGGCATCAACTTGTGATAGTTGCGCAGAGAATGCACGGAACAGTCTTACGCTTCGTTCTTTGGCGCAGCGTTGGAAGCAATTCATCGAGGATGCCGCTCAACTACGACTTCAGCGAAATTAAAATGGGCTACCCACCTGCTGCGTCCAGTGCTGCCGGCTGCTTTCGATCGATGCCGAATTCGAAATCGACTGGCGTGTGTATTGCGCCCTACGACGCGTCAAGGCACGCCCGCCGTCGGCAACCCAAGAGTTTTGTTCCTTGTAACAACGGATCCACCCTAAGGCCGGCCCCCCAAACCCAGGAAGCCATTTTGAGGTAAGCGAATCCCCACTCAGAGACGGTTTTGTAACTCCAAACTTTCTGAGTGACATTGTCATGGCCCACTAGTCCGAATGAACGCATAAACCCAAATTCGGTTTTCATCGTGGACGGTGCCTTTAAATAACAGTGACGGGGGTAATCTGACACGCTGCGCGGCCGCGCCGCCCCCGCTTCAACTCAGCGCCGCCCGGCTTAGTAATCACAATCTTGACAATACCTCCTTTCCGGCGTTGTTTTCGGGATGCCATCGATTACACAACTCAGCGGATCTAGCGTCCACTGTACCATCACCATCAGCGTCTGAAAGCAGTAAAAAATCTAAGGCCCTATCTAGACACTGATGACTCTCTATCTCCAATCACTAGATCTACCTCGAACAAATACCTTGATGTTCTTTAGGTTGCTGATGTGGAAAGTGTTTAATAGGCCATGATAATCTGCTGATTGTTGGTCGTCCCACACCATAGATACAATATATCTGAAGCGAACATTCAGGTCTCTTTCAAAAATTCCGGAGGAGGCAACCCTTACGCCTATCATGGTGTCTTTGGTGTAGTACACCAAACTCGAAAATTCAAACTTTTGACGTAGGTATCTTCTGTAAAACAGCGAAATTCTCATCACTAATGGCGCGAGAGGCGCGCGCGATGCTGCTGCCTCTACCTGCCCTTCGCTCTCTCGCTGTCACTAACCTCTGCTTCGCACCAGTGCGCGCTGAAAACATGAGGATTTCGCGTTTTTACACCCTACATGCGTATACGGGGCTAATAAGGGGTCGTTTGTGCTTCCGCCGCCGCGCTGCGCGGCACAATGCATTTCTGTACTAGGGCGTTTATAGTTCCGCCTCATAGCGGCGCGTTGAAGTGCAATTCTATGATATTGATCACGCGCCGCGGCACAATCAATATTAAAGATTTGCACTTCGCCGCGCCGCTCGTCGGCGGAACTATAAACGACACGACCCTTAATATTAATCAGGCGGCGCGGTGCGATCAATATTACAGAAACGCACTGTGCCGCGCCGCTCGGCGTCGGGAGTATGAACGACCCCTAGGAGTTTCTCCCCTGGGAGGCGCGGCAGCATGCAATGGAGCGGAATCCATCGTATAGCTCCGCTTGATCGATACTCCGTCATTACATGCTGCCACGCCTTTCGGCGGCCGGACTCTAATCGTTCCCTTGAACCTTTTGCGTAAGTTAAGTCGTATTGTCTCTCTATTGTCGGAAATTCTCTAGAAACAAGAAATTTCCAGGAGACATTTTGAAGAAGAGAGATTTCTTTAAATAACCCGTGTTCATTTTTGATCAATTTTCCGATTTTTTCCAACCCTCCCCATCGTCGGAACCAGCTCCCAAACTTGAAACCGCATACAATACAGCGAAACCCAGAATTGAATATAATACTCACCCGGACCCCTGGAGGTGGCAGCACTTGATTGGCTGCGCCGAGAGCTTCTATCTGTTTCCAACCGAGCTCGTAGTCAAGATGGTTGAAGAACGTTTTCATATCAGCCAGCTGAAGAATCAGCTTCACATTCATAGTTACTCTATCGAGGGCGACCCGCAGACGCTTAGGTCTGACGCGAGCGGTCGTGTCGCAACAATCGCTGACATACTCAGAAAAATGAAAATAGGTTACTTGTAATATGAATGTAACTTACTTTAATGTCTCAAGTAACTTACATTTATATTAAATGTAGCTTGAGGTGATATAATATCTAAGTTACTATCGTTCTCCGAGCCAATTCCGGTCCACATTTGCGAACTTCGGCTATTTCATCATGCGACACATGACAATCGTGCTGGGACCAAGTCGCATGATAAAACAACCGTAGTCCGCAAATGCGGACCGGAATTCGGCTCTGAGAACGACAGTACACTTATGTTACGTGTAACCTACATGAATTTTTACAAAAAAAAAATCATGGGTGGCCATTTCTCCTAACCTCTCACCGACAGAGAAGGCCCCGCACGGCGTTTCTTGCTTAGCGTGCGCCCGCACGCGTCGCAGACCGCACGCTAAGTGGAGAACGCCGTGCAGGGCCTTCTCTGTCGGTGAGGGGTCAAGTACCTCAAACTTGGGTAATTGTACCGACATCATCGCCTGTCTTGAACCTGACCCCTGGAGTCCTCCTATAGAAGCCTTCTTGGCCTATTTAAGTTACTTGCTAGTTACCTTGGCCATGTGGGTTACATGCAACATATCGGAGACTCGCTGCACGCGGTATCCCGTCGATTCGTTGCATGTAACTAAAATGGGCTGGGATAGTCTCAAGTAACTTACATCGGCTTGGATATGTTACAATTAACTTGTTTTCGGCCTTTAATGTTACAATTAACTTATTTTCATCTTTCTGAGTATGGCGAGGAGGACGAGCAGCTGTTGAAGTGCAACCTCCAACCGCACTCGCTATCCACTGCGTTTTCGAGTCGCCTGCAATTCTTCTACTCCACACAAAAACGAATATAGAATCTTCTTGTGAAATTTAGTCTAGCGAGTGGACGGCGCTGCGGCAGTAAATCGTGGCTAGCGATCAAATCCCCGTAGGCCGCTATGTCGCGAACGCCGCACGGCCAACCGCAATTATCGCGCCTAGTGCACCACTCACTAGACTAAATCTTACAATAGATGCTTAACGCAACATGAGAGGTTGTGACCCAGGAATAATTACTAATGAAAGTACAAGCTCGCTACTGTGTAGTTCCTGGTGCCAACTGTAGCGATCACTTCATTATCGGTGTAAACGAGCCGCTTTGGAAACAGATACGCTGTGGATGTGAAGGTTCTAAAATGTGAATCATTATAGTGGAAAACTATTTACTGTTTAGACTCCGAACAATACCTCTGCGCGGCGCGCAGTTTCATGGGAGGCAGCACAAGATTGTTAAGATCGAAATTGTAGCCTGAGGTGAATGACTGAAGCGCCTTCAGAGAACCACCCCAAGGAGGGGAGATCGCTAGAAGAGACTCTATGTAGGTTTCCTTCCATGCCTAAAGTCGACAATGTTGAAAGAAAGTCGTGTGGTCTGTGTCAAAACGAAACTGTCATAACTCGTAGCGCGTGCGTGCGCTGCTTTCTCTAGCCCCCCCCCCCTACGCTATCTAGCTGTCTCTAACCTTGGTTCTACACACGCACGCAAACGAACCACAGAAATATCGTTTTGACGCAGACTTTATGAACTCATCGCGTGAAGATAAAATAGGGCTTGTCATACCTGATCAACTATTTTGGTGAGGAAATGAAGCGCAACATGGTTACCAAGGCTATGTCCAACAATGACCACTTTTAGATTATTGCCCTTTCTATAAGTTCTCTCTATCAGCGTCTTCAGCTTCACGTAATAGTCTCCAAGATGGTCTGAATTTGATGAAAATGTGAATTGGACTGAACTGAGCATGTATTTCGTAGTCTAAGGTCCCGCTAGTAGCCGAGCAGAAAAATAACACGATCCTGTTGCTTGTTCTACTCCCCAAAAAGCTCCGGTCTTTCATGGCCTTAAGGGCAGGGTTCGCGATAAAAACGACTTTTGAGCTCTCTTCCTGAGAATTTAGCTTTAGTCATCGCAAAAGTAAAAAATTAGTGAAAAAACTGGAAATTTACGGGGAAAACGTTCGAAAACAAGCTACAACTCAGAAGTTTTTTCACAGCTTACGGGCAGCGTATGAGATGCTGAACAGCTTGCTAGCAGGTTATCTGTGCTAGGACAATTTACGAGCGAATTCGCAGGAGAACGCGATCTTGTGAGCTACTAACGAGCCGCTTATGCGCTGTCGCTGAAAGACCCGCAATCAGTCAGCCGCGTTTCGAGGCTCCACAACTAACGAGCGCGCTTACTGTTTAGGCATGATCAATGGCAACGCGCAATCGATTGAAGAAATCGTGCGACACGTCTTTCCGACGCATTGCTTTTTTGCTCGGCAAGATTTCCGTTGGTGGCACTAATTTTATCCATTTTCCTCCGCTTTTCTGTCTATTATTAATTCACCTCGTGCTTTCCTCCTCCTTCTTTCATCTGTTAATGTTGACGCTTCTTCGATTTTCGGTTCGTTTAGCATCCATTCTTTTAATTTTCATCGATCCAAATGTTTTCTCAGTTCACGGGTTGAGCTTTCGTTTCTTTTATGATTAACTTTTTTTGTTTTCCGGTCTAACAAGTTGACTAGCTTTAGTCAATATGGCCATTCCGAATAAAATGTACGTTTCTAGAACTCTTTTTGACACGAAATCCGAGTTTGCTCTTCACAGCTGCCTTGAACCACTCTGTTAAAAGTTACACGCGTTTTTCAAAGCCTGGCGGCTCGTGTGGTTTTTAGGGTGTTCTGAAAAAATTTCCACATTTTGCTCAAAACTTGTATGTACAGGCCATAAAACGGCCAATGTCTCACTGTCGACTGCGTACCACTCGTTGCGCGACCGCACGCGCGTCGGAAGCAGACGGGTTTTGGCCGCTGCGCGACGAGTTTTGGCCGCCGCGCGACGTTTCGGCCGCCGCGCGGCGGCCGAAACTCGTCTGCTTCCGACGCACGTGCGGTCGCGCAGCGCGTGTTACGCAGTCGACGGTGAGACATTGGCCGTTTTATGGCCTGTACGAGTAATCTAAAGTGATGAACACGAATCTGGGGCCCGTTTGCCGAAATTCTGGGGTTCATTGAAGGCCACAGTTTGTGCCGTGGTAATTCGGAGGCAGGCTATCAAATCCGTATTCAGCACACCGTATAACCTCCGAATACAATTTCGCAGTCAAATCTGAGACTTCAGCCAAACTACCGTCTACCGTAGTCTGGCTAACATCGACAAATGGACCTCAAATTCGTGTTGATCGCTGCAAACTACCCTCAGAGGAACAGTTTGAGCCTCATCTATCGCATAAATCCGGAAATTTCGAAAGTCGCGTTTCGCCCCCAACTTTTTCCTCCGCTGGGAAGCTTCGAACGAGTCAACTCGAAAAGTTTGGAAAATCGACAATTAAAGCCCAGATTCATGATCAGCGCCCCAAATAACCTTCCCTGGAATGGTTTCAATCCAGATCTTTTACGTTTCTCATTTTTTAAATCGCTTTCGGAGCCCTTTAACTGATATAAATTTACGCTCAGTCGAAAATCCGTGCAAGTCGGAAGCGCTATCACTCTGTGCTGCGTTCAGAAAATGTGCATCCATCCTAAATTTGCTCTAGGGTGGGGGTCAGGGATGAGCGGCAATTGCAGTTTGTCGTTTGCCGGCCATCTTTGGGACTTTTTTGTCGTTTTTCGTTTGTCAAAATTTTTGTTGTTTTTCCGGCTAAACTCGGCAAAACATTGGGAGAAAACGCCGCCTATGCTCGCGGCTATGTGGGCACTAGGGGTACTCCGATTATCCGTTGTTCGCTCAACCGTTATCCGGGACTTTCAGTTATCTAGGGTGGTAGTAAATCTGTTTGAAAACGCAAGTTAACTCGTGGTAAGTTCGCGGTAAGTTCGTGGTAAACTGCAGCAAATTGCCAGCTTTTTATTTGAAGATTTCCAGGAAAGGGACCGGACATTGCTGAAACTACGCACTCGCATGCCACGTTGTGAGACACTAGATACGCATAGTGTAAAAAATTCAATTACAATTCTCTTCATGGTTTTCGACGTCTACTGCCACCTCTCTACCAATTCATCGTTGTCTTTCTGCGGAAAATTACTGAAGCAGGTGCCGCAAAGTGCGTGAGTCAGGCTTTGAGATCGACGGCGCTGGGAAAGAAAAGTTCGGCATAGTGTTAAACTACTCGGAGGGAATTTTTTGCTTCTCAAGGTGGTGAAATTAGGTCTTTCAATAAGTTTCATCTCAATTTTCTGCCCTCCATTTCATCGACCTAAAAATCGAAAAAATTGTTTTTTTTTCTTCGGAAAATAGACAACTACTTCAATTGTAGATCAAATAACTTGTCAAGAATGAGCTATAACAAGTCACCGGAATGTCTAAAAATCATTGCGAAAATTCCGATTAGGAAATGCTGGGCGAAAAATTGAAATGAACTGGAATGGAATTTTCGCAATGAATTTCGAGAATTTTCGAGAACCCCAAAAGCGAGCCGGTGACGGCAGAGATTTTTTGCGTGCCGGTAGCTTCTTGGTTATCTTTGGTCTTTTTTCATTATTTCTCGGCTATTGATAAGATAGTTTTAGGCTATTTCCCCAAAAGCCGAGAAATAACTGAAAAACATTTACTCACTGTCCGTATGGTAGCTAAATTCCGCTCTGCAGTTGGCAACAGCTGGTGTCGCGGCGACAACCGGGTTCCGTAACGATCATGATTCGTCCCAGCACGATTACCATGGTGCTGCCACAGCGGTTCTCCGCAACTGCGGACCGGAATTTGCTCCGATAAGGACAGTAGATATGCTATGGGGCGTCCTAGATAACTAAGTTGAACTCAAAAGGAATTCGAAACCGTTGCACGTCCTTGAAATATTGTCAGTTCCTGACACGTGTTTCTCTGACACGAGAATTCGCAAAACAGAACTTTCCTACTACTTTTATGGGGGAATCATTTGTTTCATACCCATTGATAACAAATCTTCGATTACAAATCAAATGAAGAATGTTGGCTCAGAGCCGTTGGCTGCTCACACAATGGTGGGGAAATTTCCACTTTCGGGAACCTCCCCACCAGTGTCTCAGTATGTTCAACTAGCGTATAAATGTCGTCCTTTTTCATTCGTGTCAAGACCACATGTAGGCCCAACAAGGGCGAAAATTCGTTAATTCGTTTTCTAAAATGGGTGACAAGAAATAACAACATATTTGTAACCATATTTTGATGAAATAACGCTAGTTTGTGTAATCATCGCGAAATCGTTTTCTATTCGATTTAGTGACATTATGTGATTATTAAATATTCAACATTAAAATTTGTATCCGAAAATTGAGCTTTCAAAACTCATGCAAAACTCATGTATGCGTTACTCATGCTGGTTAATGCCAAATGAAATCAAATTCCATCGAGTTTCGCTGCCATTTAGCCAAGATATGTACATTGGAAAATAGAACTCGCAAAAATGCTTCTTTGACAACTTTCTGTCAAATTCTGAGCTTTCTATGTACGAGCGTCGGAAAATCAATTCGCCAAATCTGGCTAATGCCCCTCGTTTATACAAAAGAAGACGTATCCTGACCACGTACAAGGCCATCGTACAGCCCGCCCTGGAGTATGCTGCACCAGTCTGGCAGCATATCGTGTCGGACACATCCTGGTCCAAGCTGCAGCGCATTCAAAATGGAGCATTGCGAATCGCAACAGGCTGTTCTAAAAGCTCTCCAGTAGAGCACCTACACGCCGAGGCTCGCATCCTGCCAGTTAAGGACCATTGCCAACTCCATGCACAACAGCTGTACATAAACATCCTGAAGCAGCCGAATCATCCGTCGCGAAGACTATTAGACCCCGTTAGAGAGAGAAGTATAAGAAAGCCGTTTGCCGATGCTCCCACGAAAATCAATATACAGAGATGGACCAACGCACAACAAGAACGCCTCCGTCTCTCACGTGCTGAGCATACCCAATTCGTCAAGGATCACTTATGCAAGACCGCCGTAAACTCCATTCTCGGAGTCGTGCCGCCTGAGGTCAGCGAAACCGAGATGGAACTCGGTAGGCGTGCCAGGTGCACCCTTGCCTCGTTGCGCTGCGGGCACTCCCCCATGCTTATGTCTTATTTACATAAGATCGATAGCAGCAGACCTGACGAGTGCCCGGATTGTGGTAATAAAGGGCATACTACTGCGCACCTTTTCAACTGCCCGATGAGACCGACATCGTTAACACCAGTAGATCTGTGGGAGAATCCGACGCTTGTGGCTCAGTTCCTCAATCTATGACAGGACCCTCTCTGTGGCTGCAGAAGAAGAAGAACAAAAGAAGCTCGAATATAGTGCGAGCAGCAATTCGACATCGCGTGGCTTTAACCTGCTCGCGACTGACAAGGGTTCACAAACGCCGCTTCCAACGAAATTCATACCAGATGGTGTACTTCTAACGACATTTTTGAATCTTTGTCTGTGTAGCTGCTGTGGATTTCTCTGAACCGAGTTATGAGACCGGAATTATCATTGGGTTTGACCTGGGTTTGTCGATTTGGGTTGGGTTTAGAGCATGCACCAACGCGCTGATTCTGGCGCAGAACCCAACCCAAGCCTGCATCCCAGGTTTAACGCAATCATGAATACGGCCTATGGCGGGCTTCTTCAATGGGGCAAAGGTAGGCCTCGGTCATAGTTGGATGATCGGTGTAGCCAGCCCGGTCGATGATCAAGAAAGACATGCATGAGGTGGGATGCAAAAAACAGCCGATGTGGTTGACCCGACCCATGTTCACATGATATAAGGTAAGAAATGAATGATATCCATGAAATCGTTACACAAATTCCATACATATTGACCGCTTCAGACACACATGGATACAACGGGTGTTTTTTGCAACTTCCATCATCCATCTTTCTCATACGTATCGACCGGGCTGGCCGCGGTGATTTTTGCAAACAACTCTGACAGGGGCCGTAAGGGTACCCCTCAGAGAATTTTTAGGGTGTTTGTGAAAAATGTTTCCGACTTGGCTCAAAATTTTTCCTAGGGATCATTCGGGGTCCTGAACGCGAATCTGACGCCCGTTATCCAGGAGCTCACTATAGGCTACGGTAGCTACATAGTATGCTACTTAACTAGCGTACCGAACCTTAGTATCGATAAATAGACTCCAAATTCTCGTTAAGCACCCAAGAAAACCCCCGTGGGAAATTCTTTCACTCTGGGACATTTACCAATTTAACGTATACCCACGGAAACTTATCTTAATCTATCAAAAATCAATCAATAAACCTTAAATTCGATTTTGGAACTTCAAATTATCTTTACAGGGAAGTTTCGAGGCGAATGTATCGTTGCGTTTTGAAAATCTTCGAAAGTAGCATTTTCCCCCCGAAAATTTCCTGCGGTGAGCCTTCGTGCCGACATGTCGAAATTGCCCGAAAATCGACCCTTGGTCCTCAATTTCATGTTCAGGATCCCGGATAAGCCCCAGAAATTAGTCTTCGAACCAAATCCAAAACAATTTTCCTGAACACCGAGAAAATTGCCTGGTGGGTAGATGTGCCATTACCTTAGCTCCCGACTGAGGAAGCCCGCTAAACTCGGTTGAGGAAGCTCCGCAACAGATATCTACAAACATAGACTTAAGCTTGTATTGGAAGTACGTCAGGTGGTATGAACTTCGTTGAAAACGGCGTTTGTGGCCAGTTGATGATCCCTTGTGAGACGAACATCTTACGCGCCGCCTATGAACAGTTAACGCGCAACTCACCGCTGGTATTCAACGCATTACGGACATCCAACCAATGACATTGGTAAATTGTCCGTATATGCTGGTCGCAAGCTGCTCGCGACTCGGTTGGACATCTTGAGCGCCGGTAACGAGCAGCTAACCAGTAACTAACCGCCGGTATTCCAGCGCGTAATCGACATCTAATCAATGACATTCGTTAGTTGTCCGCAAATGCTGGCAGCAAGCTGTTGAAAAACTTCAGAGAAGGACTATCTACCGCTGTCGGCCGCCCCTCTTATCAACGAGGTTTTCAATAATGCTTGCTTACCCGTATATTATTTTGTCGTTAAAGTAGTCAGTAGTCTCCAGAAGTGCTCAGGAATTACTTTAGAAGCAAAATAAAAGTTGGCAAAACAGGCATCTATGGAAATCTCGATAATTTGAGGGCGGGAGGACACCGAGCAATTACTTTACTAGTTCTTTTTTTTCTCAAATTTTATATATATTTTCACTTTTATGATGGCCAGATCTACCTTTTCATGAGGATAGCATACAATCGATTTAATCGAGAAGCCTACCTTTCAGGTGTGGAATTTGAGCATTTCGCAAGTGTACTATGGTTTCCCGAGTCAAATTCCAGTCCGCAATTGCGGACTACGGCAGCTGCATCATGCGATACGTGATAATCGTGCTGAGTGAAGGGTGAATCGTGCCGGGACCAAGTGGATCCATCACGATAGGGCCTCTTTCAGAGTTCGATCGCTCTGCGACGCGACCGAATGAAAATACGGTGTATCGATCTGGTGGCGTCGCGCGATCTGGTCGCCGGCCTTTCAGACAAGATCGCGGGGAAAGTCGCCCAATCGCGCGATTGGTCGCGGCGACCGCTTCGTATGTCCTCGTTCGAATTTCTCTTTTTTCCCCGTTGATTCTTTTCTTTTTATTAGTTCTGCTTTTCTCAGGTAGTTCACCTTCATCTTCGGCAGCCCAGATTGTGATTCGCAATGTGGATGGTATTCTCTTGGCCTATTTTTAGTTCTTCCAGTTCTTCTTATTACTGAGGGGAAAGTTCAAGTGAAGTCAGAGCAGAGTTCGTCAGATCCACAGAATCACGATTCGAATTCAACTTTATGATGATGATGAGATTCGCTGGTTGATGAGATGAAAAAATTCCAGCAAATAAGTAGGCAAAACAATCATAATACAAAACAATTATTATCATAAGGTGGTTATTATCATAAAATGACAAACCACAATGCACCACTTCATCATGAATGAGTAACCAATTGCGCGATACCGCGAACACGAAATCGATTAGAGGCGTCGATTAGAATGTGTAAGGTGCTTATCTGGGCCAAATTCCGGTCCGAAATTGCGTCTCGACACGCTTTGCGGCCGCACGCGCTCGAGTCAGTCGGGTTTCCAGCGCCAAAGCCGACTCGATGTGGCTTTTTTATACAAGTTTCTCCAATTTTTTTCAGTTTCCAGTTTCCAAAACCCACCTAGAGTCAGCAGATCGGCGGCTGCGGCGCTGGAAGCTCTTCAGACTCGGGAGCGTGCGGCCGCAAAGCGTGTCGAGACGCAATTGCGGACCAGAATTAGGCCCAGATAAGCACAGTACGTAAAAAAGCGTGATCGCCAACTTCCGAGATTGTGCATTCACACATCCAAAATCTGCATTCCGCGGCGACGCGACGGTGGCGTCGCCGTGCTCACGATCGCGTCGCAGAGCATTCGAACTCTGAAAGAGGCCTAACACGTGTCGCATGATGCAATAGCCGTATTCCGCGAATGCGGACCGGAATTGGGCCCAGAAAATGATAGTACAAAGGCAGCTAGTGCCCTATGGATCCAAACCGAATCGAATGATTCGAAAATTCATTCGACTGAAAAAAGTCGACTTCGAATTATTCGAAAATCTGAATATTCGAAACAGGCAAACTCCAGATTGTTTCAAAAAATTGAATAATCCAAAAAGGTCAATATCCGAATTATTCGAAAACCCGAATGATGGAAAAAAATCTGAAAATGTAAAAGTATAGTTCACTTCATGGAATGACTCTCAGCGTAGAACTCCACACCGATGCATTTCAGAAGGCGTCAGAGAATCACCGATCGCAGGTTATGATGCGCCTACAAGTGAAACGCTAATAATGCTCTTTACTCCATTTAGAGAAATATTTTGCAGCTGTAATGTGAAAATTCGACTTTTATGTCAAAAATTGGTCCCGGAAAGGTACGTTTCATTCAAAATTTTCTCTTTGTTCAGGCACTCTTCACCTGTGAATAGACTTTCACCCTCTTCTCACCCCCAGCGGAATCTTTGTGAAACCCCTTGGAGAGTTTCGCCGCGTAAATTACAAAACTTAGCAACCTCACCTGGAGACCTGCGGTAGTCGTACGGCGCTGCAACCACGTCTTCACCTCTGTGGTAACCCCAATCGACAAGGTTCTCCACCATCAGGTGGAGGTACCTGGTGGCGAAGGCCTGAGGAGATTCGAGCATCAGGTATATAAAATTCTTTGGATTAGAGAGATGCCTGATCTAGCCAGACTTATCTGAGGCCACTATGAATCTCTCTTAGGTAGCGTCCATACGTGGCCAGAGCGCGCGTTCCCGCTGTTCGCGCCTCTCAACGCTCCTGGAGTAGCCCGTGCCCACAATTAGGATCTGGCAATCACCCACACCTTGTTGGCAATCCTTTTCCGGAAGATCAAACGCTCGAATGGGAGCAACGGCTCACCATTTCCAAAGGTTTGCATATCTTGGGTGGGGTTATGGGGTATAAAGGCATTGGTTTTGCAGCAGGTCTAATGTCTTCAGCTTCAGGGATTGAGCAGTAAGCTCGAAACTTGCTGCTTCCTTCATTGAACTGGCGTAAATGCGCGAGGGCGAACGTGCGTGAGCGCGCGGTTGCGCGAGAAGAAGCGCGCGTGAGCGGCAAGCAAAACGTGCGCTCTTGATGGAAATCGATTTCGCGTAATCGCACGCTCGGGGCGTATGGACGCTGCCTTACTTTGCTCAAAAGAGAAAGAGTCATGTCAATTTCTAAAAAAAATTTCTCCCAGCTCTGTCCGCTAACCTTGGTTTTGTCGAGAAACTCCACAGTTGACGTTTCGCCGAATCCAGGTATTCGTATATCTACTCCGGGCATGTTCGACGGCATACTGTTCCGCAGATTAGCAACAAGCCTAGGTCACCAAGTCGCGATTCTTATTTTGGGAATAAAAGACCAGAGATGAATACCAACATCATATTGTGCGTGAGGCAGTCAATAACCAACGGGAGAAACTCCTCCAAACTGATCCATAGACTGAAAAAATCCGTCGTGTGACGTTTACAGAACGGATTCACAACCGTCGGCTTGCCGGTTAGATTCGCCTCGATTTGACTTCCGCCATCTCCGGGAACTGCAATTCTAGCAGCATTCCACTGGTGGATATGATTACCGTAGAAATTTTAGTCCAAAGAATGAACAGTTCCGTGGCGGTTTACTAGTCTGATCACGATTTGCGATCGAAACCCGGCTGACCGACAGTGTCGCGAGCGTCGTCCTGCCACAAGCGTCACGCGCAAGACGCGCCACGGAGACTATGTATACTCCAGCGGCATTGCTATCGCGATAAAATTGTATACGTTTGTTTTTTGCTATGGTCGCAGAGGATAGTACTGCAATCAACTATTTTGAAATGGAAATTGATGTTGAATACTAATGAAAGCGACCAAGAAGTCGGAACGCGCATCGCCGTCATGGCGGAGCGGGCGTCGCGCGCTTGACGCGTTGGCGTTGAGAAATACGAGTAGCCCCTCATCTCCCAACACTGAGAGAAAGTTGGGTGATGCGTGCCGTGAGGCCGCGATCATACTTCCAGCGACGAGCGACGCGACGCAATGCTTACCACCAGTCTCGACCGAAAATCGCTATGCCTGGTATGCACTGTCGCCGTCGTCGGTCGGGAGAGATATGATTCCGACCTGACGCGATAGCTCGCGCTATTTGCTTTTAGACGATGCATGTACCGTCGAGATGGATAGTAGTGATACTTTGGGTTTCCCATTGGAGGTTGGCGCAAACTCGGTGCACCTACATTATAGCATAAGACACCGAGCTTGCGCCAACCTTTAATCAATAACAAAATGTATCACTGGGATCCATGCTGAATGTGAATAATCTCTGCAAAGTCCAGCCAGATGTAATCTTCAGGAAACTGCATCTGTTCGTATTTCAAGTAAAATCTGCCCAAATTAGACTGCCCGCCCACGCGGCCGGCGTGCGTGTCAAGCGCCTACATTTTTCGTACAAGCTTTTCCACCGCTGCGTACATCTGACTGGAACATTATTCATTCTTCGTGAGACCATTCTCGCAATCAATTTATAAATCCGGAAAATTCCTTCGCGACTTCCGCTCGACACGCACGCTGACGGCGCGGGCGGACAAGTCTTATTCGGACGAACGTTAACAGAATTCACCCATGATGTCGCGTTTGTTACTATGTTGGTCGCGGGGTTTAGTTTCGTATTTCTCTAGCAAACCCACTAATTACCACCGGATGCAGTGGCCTTCCTCTGAATGTTGCACAATAATTCAATTGCAGTAAAGATAGAAGTATAAACAGTACGCCACGCATGACCGTCTTAACGATGACAAATATAAGCCTAAAAACAAAGAAATATCGCGGCGCGACACGAGAGTATGTATGGTGAAGGCGTCGTTCATAATTGCGCTGCAAGACGAAGAGACTAAGGCGTCGTTTATACTTCTGCCGCCGAGCGGCGCGGTTCAGTGCAATCCCACAATATCAATCGTGCCGCGCCGCATGATCAATTTTACAGAAATGCACTGTGCCGCACCGCTCGGCGGCGCGAGTATAAACGACCCCTAAGCGCAATTTTGAGATATCGATCGCGCCGCGTGGTAAATATCGAAGGATTAAGCTGAGCTCTGCGGCAAAGTTACATTTTATATACTACGTTCGAATCCAGATTCAGAATTTCTGCGGGAGGCGATGCATTAAAATGTTTTTTCACATATTTCAATGGATACATGGTTTACAAATAATAGAACGGAGGAGCGAAAACTTCAATATCGCCGCCTGAAATTATCCGAATAATCAAACCCTCTGAATTTTCTTACGAATCTCAATTCAGCCGCACGGAAAGCTTCAACCTTTGTGATACACTGAATCTTAAGACAAATAAATAACTGGATTCCTGATAGATCAAATATTCCAATTGATCGATATTCACAGTCAACTTCAGTTCTCGTGGAGAGCTAAAACTGGACAGGTGAAACACCCTTAGGGTTACCTACATTCGCTTGATAACTTTAGCATTACAGACCATATTATTATACGTTCAAAGACCATCCTATTAACCCGCTATCATCAGCAGACACTCTCAAAACGTCAAGATAGCATCGTCAAATGACAGAGACAGATTTTTTTACGGCACAATCGATAGCGTCTCAAAAATCATAGCCTTAACAACAGTGCTACAACTAAGAAAAATGAAAACAAGTTACTTGTAGCATAAGAGGCTGAAAACAATTTTCTTCTAACATATCCAATCCAATGTAGGTAAGTTACCTGCGACTTATCTCAGGTCATTTAAGTTACATGCAACGCCAAGTTGCTCAATAAGTTCTGTCGTTCGATAAGAGAGGGCGTTGCTACTAGTCCAAATTTTGTTTTGTTTTGTTGGTACACTCTTCATATATGAACGTATGTGAAGTTTCATTTCAGTCTGTCAGTTCATTCTTTGTTTACAAGCCATTTAGTGTCGCCGTATCACAGCAATGGAATATCGTGCAGTGATAAAATTCCTATTTTGGAAGAAGTAGCACCAAAAGAAATTCACGAACGAATTTCAAAGTCACCTAAAAGTAAAGATTTTTCACCTACAATAAGAACAGTAGAAAGATGGGATGCTGAATTTAAACGTGGTCGTACAAGCCTTGAAGACGATCCACGTGGAGGACGTCCAAGAAGCGCATCAACACCAGAAATCATAGCCAAAATACAGGATATGGTTTTGGAATATCGTCGATTAACTGAAAGAGATTTAGTAGAGGCTCTACAAATCTCATTAGGCAGTGTGAGCCATATTTTTAGTGAAATTTTGGGTTTTAGACAGCTGTGTGCACAATGGGTGCCGCATTCGCTTACAATGGAACAAGAACACATTCGAATGCGAGTTTCTCAGCAACATTTGGAGTGTTTTAAAAAGGATAAAGTGGATCTTGTGCGTCGATTCATCACTACGGATGAGACTTGGGTCTATCACCATGATCCTAAATCAAATCAAGAGGCTAAAGAGTGGTGTGACCCTGGTTGTTCGGCTTCGAAACGAGTTCGTGTCTGGAATCGGCCAAGAAGGTTATGGCATCAGTTTTTTAGGATGTGAAAGGAATTTTGTTTGTGGACTACTTGCATCGTACCCAACGCAGGTTCGCTGCTGCATTTTCACAAAGCCGGTGCGGTTCTAACGCGGAGCCCCTGCGGTACTATCGCGGCGATGTCGATGGTCACGGTACTGACGCGCCAGATTTTCTCGGAGCCAATGATGGAAGATTTCGCGCGATTCTCGCAGCAAACCCTACGGTAATCTATGATTTGAAGTTCATGAATCTTAGCCTATTAGAAGCAGTGTTCACGATGATTTTCGTCCCCGAGCTTTTCACATAAAACAATGCGTTGACCTCCAAGTGTTACCAAAATTACGATGAAACGGCGAGAAACGCATTAAAACGTCGTATTTCAGTGACATTATTCTATAACATGGACTAGTTGTCCAACTGGATGAACATCTCAGAAAAATCAAAACAAGTTACTTGTAATGTAAATGTAACTTACTTGAATGTCTCAAGTAACTTACATTTGTATTACATGTAACATACAAATATAATACATATAACTTAAATTTATATTTCATGTATCCTCAGAAAAATCAAAACAAGTTACTTGTAATATGAATGTAACTTACTTTAATGTCTCAAGCAACTTACATTTATATTACATGTAACATACAATTAAATCACATGTAACTTAAATTTATATTTCATGTATCCTCAGAAAAATCAAAACAAGTTACTTGTAATATAAATGTAACTTACTTTAATGTCTCAAGAAACTTACATTTATATTACATGTAACATACAATTAAATTACATGTAACTTAAATTTATATTTCATGTATCCTCAGAAAAATCAAAACAAGTTACTTGTAATGTAAATGTAACTTACTTGAATGTCTCAAGTAACTTACATTTGTATTACATGTAACATACAAATATAATACATATAACTTAAATTTATATTTCATGTATCCTCAGAAAAATCAAAACAAGTTACTTGTAATATAAATGTAACTTACTTTAATGTCTCAAGTAACTTACATTTATATTACATGTAACATACAATTAAATCACATGTAACTTAAATTTATATTTCATGTATCCTCAGAAAAATCAAAACAAGTTACTTGTAATATAAATGTAACTTACTTTAATGTCTCAAGAAACTTGCATTTATATTACATGTAACGTACATTTAAATTACATGTAACTTAAATTTATAATTCATGTATCCTCACTAAAATCAAAGCAAGTTACTTGTAATATAAATGTAACTTACTTTAATGTCTCAAGTAACTTACATTTATATTACATGTAACATACAATTAAATCACATGTAACTTAAATTTATATTTCATGTATCCTCAGAAAAATCAAAACAAGTTACTTGTAATATAAATGTAACTTACTTTAATGTCTCAAGTAACTTACATTTATATTACATGTAACATACAATTAAATTACATGTAACTTAAACTTATATTTCATGTATCCTCAGAAAAATCAAAACAAGTTACATGTAATATAAATGTAACTTACTTTAATGTCTCAAGTAACTTACATTTATATTACATGTAACATACAATTAAATTACATGTAACTTAAATTTATATTTCATGTATCCTCAGAAAAATCAAAACAAGTTACTTGTAATATAAATTTAACTTACTTTAATGTCTCAAGTAACTTGCATTTATATTACATGTAACGTACAATTAAATTACATGTAACTTAAATTTATATTTCATGTATCCTCAGAAAAATCAAAACAAGTTACTTGTAATATAAATGAAACTTACTTTAATGTCTCAAGTAACTTGCATTTATATTACATGTAACGTACAATTAAATTACATGTAAATTAAATTTATATTTCATGTATCCTCAGAAAAATAAAAACAAGATACTTGAAATATAAATGTAACTTACTTTAATGTCTCAAGTAACTTACATTTATATTACATGTAACATACAATTAAATTACATGTAACTTAAATTTATATTTCATGTATCCTCAGAAAAATCAAAACAAGTTACTTGTAGTATAAATGTAACTTACTTTAATGTCTCAAGTAACTTACATTTATATTACATGTGACATACAATTAAATTACATGTAACTTAAATTTATATTTCATGTATCCTCAGAAAAATCAAAACAAGTTACTTGTAATATAAATGTAACTTACTTTAATGTCTCAAGTAACTTACATTTATATTACAAGTAACATACAATTAAATTACATGTAACTTAAATTTATATTTCATGTATCCTCAGAAAAATCAAAACAAGTTACTTGTAATATAAATGTAACTTACTTTAATGTCTCAAGTAACTTACATTTATATTACATGTAACATACAAATAAATAACATGTAACTTAAACTTATATTTCATGTATCCTCAGAAAAATCAAAACAAGTTACTTGTAGTATAAATGTAACTTACTTTAATGTCTCAAGTAACTTACATTTATATTACATGTGACATACAATTAAATTACATGTAACTTAAACTTATATTTCATGTATCCTCAGAAAAATCAAAACAAGTTACTTGTAGTATAAATGTAACTTACTTTAATGTCTCAAGTAACTTACATTTATATTACATGTGACATACAATTAAATTACATGTAACTTAAATTTATATTTCATGTATCCTCACAAAGATCAAAATAAGTTACTTGTAATATAAATGTAACTTACTTTAATGTCTCAAGTATCTTACATTTATATTACATGTAACATACAATTAAATTACATGTAACTTAAACTTATATTTCATGTATCCTCAGAAAAATCAAAACAAGTTACTTGTAGTATAAATGTAACTTACTTTAATGTCTCAAGTAACTTACATTTATATTACATGTGACATACAATTAAATTACATGTAACTTAAACTTATATTTCATGTATCCTCAGAAAAACCAAAACAAGTTACTTGTAACATAAATGAAACTTACTTTAATGTCTCAAGTAACTTACGTTTATATTACATGTAACATACAATTAAATTACATGTAACTTAAATTTATATTTCATGTATCCTCAGAAAAATCAAAACAAGTTACTTGTAATATAAATGTAACTTACTTTAATGTCTCAAGTGACTTACATTTATATTACATGTAACATACAATTAAATTACATGTAACTTAAACTTATATTTCATGTCTCCTCAGAAAAATCAAAACAAGTTACTTGTAGTATAAATGTAACTTACTTAAATGTCTCAAGTAACTTACATTTATATTACATGTGACATACAATTAAATTACATGTAACTTAAATTTATATTTCATGTATCCTCAGAAAAATCAAAACAAGTTACATGTAATATAAATGTAACTTACTTTAATGTCTCAAGTAACTTACATTTATATTACATGTAACATACAATTAAATTACATGTAACTTAAATTTATATTTCATGTATCCTCAGAAAAACCAAAACAAGTTACTTGTAATATAAATGTAACTTACTTTAATGTCTCAAGTAACTTACATTTATATTACATGTAACATACAATTAAATTACATGTAACTTAAATTTATATTTCATGTATCATTAGAAAAATAAAAACAAGTTTCTTGTTATATTAATGTAACTTACTTTAATGTCTCAAGTGACTTACATTTATATTACATGTAACATACAATTAAATTACATGTAACTTAAACTTATATCTCATTTATCCTAAAAAAAATAAAAACAAGTTACTTGTAGTATAAATGTAACTTACTTAAATGTCTCAAGTAACTTACATTTATATTACATGTGACATACAATTAAATTACATGTAACTTAAATTTATATTTCATGTATCCTCAGAAAAATCAAAACAAGTTACTTGTAATATAAATGTAACTTACTTTAATGTCTCAAGTAACTTACATTTATATTACATGTAACGTACAATTAAATTACATGTAACTTAAATTTATATTTCATGTATCCTCAGAAAAATCAAAACAAGTTACTTGTAATATAAATGTAACTTACTTTAATGTCTCAAGTAACTTACATTTATATTACATGTAACATACAATTAAATTACATGTAACTTAAATTTATATTTCATGTATCCTCAGAAAAACCAAAACAAGTTACTTGTAATATAAATGTAACTTACTTTAATGTCTCAAGTAACTTACATTTATATTACATGTAACATACAATTAAATTACATGTAACTTAAATTTATATTTCATGTATCCTCAGAAAAATCAAAACAAGTTACTTGTAATATAAATGTAACTTACTTTAATGTCTCAAGTGACTTACATTTATATTACATGTAACATACAATTAAATTACATGTAACTTAAACTTATATTTCATGTATCCTCAGAAAAATCAAAACAAGTTACTTGTAGTATAAATGTAACTTACTTAAATGTCTCAAGTAACTTACATTTATATTACATGTGACATACAATTAAATTACATGTAACTTAAATTTATATTTCATGTATCCTCAGAAAAATCAAAACAAGTTACTTGTAATATAAATGTAACTTACTTTAATGTCTCCAAGTAACTTACATTTATATTACATGTAACATACAATTAAATTACATGTAACTTAAATTTATATTTCATGTATCCTCAGAAAAACCAAAACAAGTTACTTGTAATATAAATGTAACTTACTTTAATGTCTCAAGTAACTTACATTTATATTACATGTAACATACAATTAAATTACATGTAACTTAAATTTATATTTCATGTATCCTCAGAAAAATCAAAACAAGTTACTTGTAATATAAATGTAACTTACTTTAATGTCTCAAGTGACTTACATTTATATTACATGTAACATACAATTAAATTACATGTAACTTAAACTTATATTTCATGTATCCTCAGAAAAATGAAAACAAGTTGCTTGTAGTATAAATGTAACTTACTTAAATGTCTCAAGTAATTTACATTTATATTACATGTGACATACAATTAAATTACATGTAACTTAAATTTATATTTCATGTATCCTCAGAAAAATCAAAACAAGTTACTTGTAATATAAATGTAACTTACTTTAATGTCTCAAGTAACTTACATTTATATTGCATGTAACATACAATTAAATTACATGTAACTTAAATTTATATTTCATGTATCCTCAGAAAAATCAAAACAAGTTACTTGTAGTATAAATGTAACTTACTTGAATGTCTCAAGTAACTTACATTTATATTACATGTAACAATACAATTAAATTACATGTAACTTAAATTTATATTTCATGTATCCTCAGAAAAATCAAAACAAGTTACTTGTAATATAAATGTAACTTACTTTGATGTCTCAAGTAACTTACATTTATATTACATGTAACATACAATTAAATTACATGTAACTTAAATTTATATTTCATGTATCCTCAGAAAAATCAAAACAAGTTACTTGTAATATAAATTTAACCTACTTTAATGTCTCAAGTAACTTGCATTTATATTACATGTAACGTACAATTAAATTACATGTAACTTAAATTTATATTTCATGTATCCTCAGAAAAATCAAAACAAGTTACTTGTAATATAAATGTAACTTACTTTAATGTCTCAAGTAACTTGCATTTATATTACATGTAACGTACAATTAAATTACATGAAACTTAAATTTATATTTCATGTATCCTCAGAAAAATCAAAACAAGTTACTTGTAATATAAATGTAACTTACTTTAATGTCTCAAGTAACTTACATTTATATTACATGTAACATACAATTAAATTACATGTAACTTAAATTTATATTTCATGTATCATTAGGAAAATAAAAACAAGCAACTTGTAGGATAAATGTAACTTACTTTAATGTCTCAAGTAACTTACATTTATATTACATGTGACATACAATTAAATTACATGTAACTTAAACTTATATTTCATGTATCCTCAGAAAAACCAAAACAAGTTACTTGTAATATAAATGTAACTTACTCGAATGTCTCAAGTAACTTACATTTTATATTACATGTAACATACAAATATAATACATGTAACTTAAATTTATATTTCATGTATCCTCAAAAAAATCAAAACAAGTTTCTTGTAATATAATTGTAACTTACTTTAATGTCTCAAGTAACTTACATTTATATTACATGTAACATACAATTAAATTACATGTAACTTAAATTTATATTTCATGTATCCTCAGAAAAATCAAAACAAGTTACTTGTAGTATAAATGTAACTTACTTTAATGTCTCAAGTAACTTACATTTATATTACATGTGACATACAATTAAATTACATGTAACTTAAATTTATATTTCATGTATCCTCAGAAAAATCAAAACAAGTTACTTGTAATATAAATGTAACTTACTTTAATGTCTCAAGTAACTTACATTTATATTACATGTAACATACAATTAAATTACATGTAACTTAAATTTATATTTCATGTATCCTCAGAAAAATCAAAACAAGTTACTTGTAATATAAATGTAACTTACTTGAATGTCTCAAGTAACTTACATTTATATTACATGTAACATACATTTATATTACATGTAACTTAAATTTATATTTCATGTATCCTCAGAAAAATCAAAACAAGTTACTTGTAATATAAATGTAACTTACTTTAATGTCTCAAGTAACTTACATTTATATTACATGTAACATACAATTAAATTACATGTAACTTAAACTTATATTTCATGTATCCTCAGAAAAATCAAAACAAGTTACTTGTAGTATAAATGTAACTTACTTAAATGTCTCAAGTAACTTACATTTATATTACATGTGACATACAATTAAATTACATGTAACTTAAACTTATATTCCAGCTATCCACAGAAAAGCCAAAACAAGTTACTTGTAATATAAATGTAACTTATTTTAATGTCTCAAGTAACTTACATTTATATTACAAGTAACATACAATTAAATTACATGTAACTTAAATTTATATTTCATGTACCCTCAGAAAAATCAAAACAAGTTACTTGTAATATAAATGTAACTTACTTTAATGTCTCAAGTGACTTACATTTATATTACATGTAACATACAATTAAATAACATGTAACTTAAACTTATATTTCATGTATCCTCAGAAAAATCAAAACAAGTTACTTGTAGAATAAATGTGACTTACTTTAATGTCTCAAGTAACTTACATTTATATTACATGTGACATACAATTAAATTACATGTAACTTAAATTTATATTTCATGTATCCTCAGAAAAATCAAAACAAGTTACTTGTATTATAAATGTAACTTACTTTAATGTCTCAAGTAACTTGCATTTATATTACATGTAACGTACAATTAAATTACATGAAACTTAAATTTATATTTCATGTATCCTCAGAAAAATCAAAACAAGTTACTTGTAATATAAATGTAACTTACTTTAATGTCTCAAGTAACTTACATTTATATTACATGTAACATACAATTAAATTACATGTAACTTAAATTTATATTTCATGTATCCTCAGAAAAATCAAAACAAGTTACTTGTAGTATAAATGTAACTTACTTTAATGTCTCAAGTAACTTACATTTATATTACATGTGACATACAATTAAATTACATGTAACTTAAACTTATATTTCATGTATCCTCAGAAAAACCAAAACAAGTTACTTGTAATATAAATGTAACTTACTTTAATGTCTCAAGTAAATTACATTTATATTACATGTAACATACAAATATAATACATGTAACTTAAATTTATATTTCATCTATCCTCAGAAAAATCAAAACATGTTACTTGTAATATAAATGTACCTTACTTTAATGTCTCAAGTAACTTACATTTATATTACATGTAACATACAATTAAATTACATGTAACTTAAATTTATATTTCATGTATCCTCAGAAAAATCAAAACAAGTTACTTGTAATATAAATGTAACTTACTTTAATGTCTCAAGTAACTTACATTTATATTACATGTGACATACAATTAAATTACATGTAACTTAAATTTATATTTCATGTATCCTCAGAAAAATCAAAACAAGTTACTTGTAATATAAATGTAACTTACTTTAATGTCTCAAGTAACTTACATTTATATTACATGTGACATACATTTATATTACAAGTAACTTGTTTTGATTTTTCATGTATCCTCAGAAAAATCAAAACAAGTTACTTGTAATATAAATGTAACTTACTTTAATGTCTCAAGTAACTTACGTTTATATCACATGTAAAATACATTAATATTACATGCAACTTAAATTGATTTTTCATGTATCCTCAGAAAAATCAAAACAAGTTACTTGTAATATAAATGTAACTTACTTTAATGTCTCAAGTAACTTACATTTATATTACATGTGACATACAATTAAATTACATGTAACTTAAATTTATATTTCATGTATCCTCAGAAAAATCAAAACAAGTTACTTGTAATATAAATGTAACTTACTTTAATGTCTCAAGTAACTTACATTTATATTACATGTAACATACAATTAAATTACATGTAACTTAAATTTATATTTCATGTATCCTCAGAAAAATCAAAACAAGTTACTTGTAATATAAATGTAACTTACTTGAATGTCTCAAGTAACTTACATTTATATTACATGTAACATACATTTATATTACATGTAACTTAAATTTATATTTCATGTATCCTCAGAAAAATCAAAACAAGTAACTTGTAATATAAATGTAACTTACTTTAATGTCTCAAGTAACTTACATTTATATTACATGTAACATACAATTAAATTACATGTAACTTAAACTTATATTTCATTTATCCTCAGAAAAATCAAAACAAGTTACTTGTAGTATAAATGTAACTTACTTTAATGTCTCAAGTAACTTACATTTATATTACATGTGACATACAATTAAATTACATGTAACTTAAACTTATATTTCATGTATCCTCAGAAAAGCCAAAACAAGTTACTTGTAATATAAATGTAACTTACTTTAATGTCTCAAGTAACTTACATTTATATTACATGTAACATACAATTAAATTACATGTAACTTAAATTTATATTTCATGTACCCTCAGAAAAATCAAAACAAGTTACTTGTAATATAAATGTAACTTACTTTAATGTCTCAAGTGACTTACATTTATATTACATGTAACATACAATTAAATAACATGTAACTTAAACTTATATTTCATGTATCCTCAGAAAAATCAAAACAAGTTACTTGTAGAATAAATGTGACTTACTTTAATGTCTCAAGTAACTTACATTTATATTACATGTGACATACAATTAAATTACATGTAACTTAAATTTATATTTCATGTATCCTCAGAAAAATCAAAACAAGTTACTTGTAATATAAATGTAACTTACTTTAATGTCTCAAGTAACTTACATTTATATTACATGTAACATACAATTAAATTACATGTAACTTAAATTTATATTTCATGTATCCTCAGAAAAATCAAAACAAGTTACTTGTAATATAAATGTAACTTACTTGAATGTCTCAAGTAACTTACATTTATATTACATGTAACATACATTTATATTACATGTAACTTAAATTTATATTTCATGTATCCTCAGAAAAGCCAAAACAAATTACTTGTAATATAAATGTAACTTACTTTAATGTCTCAAGTAACTTACATTTATATTACATGTAACATACAATTAAATTACATGTAACTTAAATTTATATTTCATGTACCCTCAGAAAAATCAAAACAAGTTACTTGTAATATTAATGTAACTTACTTTAATGTCTCAAGTGACTTACATTTATATTACATGTAACATACAATTAAATAACATGTAACTTAAACTTATATTTCATGTATCCTCAGAAAAATCAAAACAAGTTACTTGTAGAATAAATGTGACTTACTTTAATGTCTCAAGTAACTTACATTTATATTACATGTGACATACAATTAAATTACATGTAACTTAAATTTATATTTCATGTATCCTCAGAAAAATCAAAACAAGTTACTTGTAATATAAATGTAACTTACTTTAATGTCTCAAGTAACTTACATTTATATTACATGTAACGTACAATTAAATTACATGTAACTTAAATTTATATTTCATGTATCCTCAGAAAAATCAAAACAAGTTACATGTAATATAAATGTAACTTACTTGAATGTCTCAAGTAACTTACATTTATATTACATGTAACATACATTTATATTACATGTAACTTAAATTTATATTTCATGTATCCTCAGAAAAAATCAAAACAAATTACTTGTAATATAAATGTAACTTACTTTAATGTCTCAAGTAACTTACATTTATATTACATGTAACATACAATTAAATTACATGTAACTTAAATTTATATTTCATGTATCCTCAGAAAAATCAAAACAAGTTACTTGTAATATAAATGTAACTTACTTTAATGTCTCAAGTGACTTACATTTATATTACATGTAACATACAATTAAATAACATGTAACTTAAACTTATATTTCATGTATCCTCAGAAAAATCAAAACAAGTTACTTGTAGAATAAATGTGACTTACTTTAATGTCTCAAGTAACTTACATTTATATTACATGTGACATACAATTAAATTACATGTAACTTAAATTTATATTTCATGTATCCTCAGAAAAATCAAAACAAGTTACTTGTAATATAAATGTAACTTACTTTAATGTCTCAAGTAACTTACATTTATATTACAAGTAACATACAATTAAATTACATGTAACTTAAATTTATATTTCATGTATCCTCAGAAAAATAAAAACAAGTTACTTGTAATATAAATGTAACTTACTTGAATGTCTCAAGTAACTTACATTTATATTACATGTAACATACATTTATATTACATGTAACTTAAATTTATATTTCATGTATCCTCAGAAAAATCAAAACAAGTTACTTGTAATATAATTGTAACTTACTTGAATGTCTCAAGTAACTTACATTTATATTACATGAAACATACAATTAAATTACATGTAACTTAAATTTATATTTCATGTATCCTCAGAAAAATCAAAACAAGTTACTTGTAGTATAAATGTAACTTACTTGAATGTATCAAGTAACTTACATTTATATTACATGTAACATACATTTACATTACATGTAACTTAAATTTATATTTCATGTATCCTCAGAAAAGCCAAAACAAGTTACTTGTAATATAAATGTAACTTACTTTAATGTCTCAAGTAACTTACATTTATATTACAAGTAACATACAATTAAATTACATGTAACTTAAATTTATATTTCATGTACCCTCAGAAAAAATCAAAACAAGTTATTTGTAATATAAATGTAACTTACTTTAATGTCTCAAGTAACTTGCATTTATATTACATGTAACGTACAATTAAATTACATGAAACTTAAATTTATATTTCATGTATCCTCAGAAAAATCAAAACAAGTTACTTGTAATATAAATGTAACTTACTTGAATGTCTCAAGTAACTTACATTTATATTACATGTAACATACATTTATATTACATGTAACTTAAATTTATATTTCATGTATCCTGAGAAAAATCAAAACAACTTACTTGTAGTATAAATGTAACTTACTTTAATGTCTCAAGTAACTTACATTTATATTACATGTGACATACAATTAAATTACATGTAACTTAAACTTATATTTCATGTATCCTCAGAAAAACCAAAACAAGTTACTTGTAATATAAATGTAACTTACTCGAATGTCTCAAGTAACTTACATTTATATTACATGTAACATACAAATATAATACATGTAACTTAAATTTATATTTCATGTATCCTCAGAAAAATCAAAACAAGTTACTTGTAATATAAATGTAACTTACTTTAATGTCTCAAGTAACTTACATTTATATTACATGTAACATACAATTAAATTACATGTAACTTAAATTTATATTTCATGTATCCTCAGAAAAATCAAAACAAGTTACTTGTAGTATAAATGTAACTTACTTTAATGTCTCAAGTAACTTACATTTATATTACATGTGACATACAATTAAATTACATGTAACTTAAATTTATATTTCATGTATCCTCAGAAAAATCAAAACAAGTTACTTGTAATATAAATGTAACTTACTTTAATGTCTCAAGTGACTTACATTTATATTACATGTAACATAAAATTAAATAACATCTTACTTAAACTTATATTTCATGTATCCTAAGAAAAATCAAAACAAGTTACTTGTAGAATAAATGTGACTTACTTTAATGTCTCAAGTAACTTACATTTTATATTACATGTGACATACAATTAAATTACATGTAACTTAAATTTATATTTCATGTATCCTCAGAAAAAGCGAAACAAGTTACTTTTAATATAAATGTAACTTACTTTAATGTCTCAAGTAACTTACATTTATATTACATGTAACATACAATTAAATTACATGTAACTTAAATTTATATTTCATGTATCCTCAGAAAAATCAAAACAAGTTACTTGTAATATAAATGTAACTTACTTGAATGTCTCAAGTAACTTACATTTATATTACATGTAACATACATTTATATTACATGTAACTTAAATTTATATTTCATGTAACATCAGAAAAATTAAAACAAGTTACTTGTAATATAAATGTAAGTTACTTGAATGTCTCCAAGTAACTTACATTTATATTACATGTAACATACAATTAAATTACATGTAACTTAAATTTATATTTCATGTATCCTCAGAAAAATCAAAACAAGTTACTTGTAGTATAAATGTAACTTACTTGAATGTCTCAAGTAACTTACATTTATATTACATGTAACATACATTTATATTACATGTAACTTAAATTTATATTTCATGTATCCTCAGAAAAGCCAAAACAAGTTACTTGTAATACAAATGTAACTTACTTTAATGTCTCAAGTAACTTACATTTATATTACATGTAACATACAATTAAATTACATGTAACTTAAATTTATATTTCATGTACCCTCAGAAAAATCAAAACAAGTTACTTGTAATATAAATGTAACTTACTTTAATGTCTCAAGTGACTTGCATTTATATTACATGTAACGTACAATTAAATTACATGAAACTTAAATTTATATTTCATGTATCCTCAGAAAAATCAAAACAAGTTACATGTAATATAAATGTAACTTACTTTAATGTCTCAAGGAACTTACAATTATAATACATGTAACATACAATTAAATTACATGTAACTTAAATTTATATTTCATGTATCCTCAGAAAAATCAAAACAAGTTACTTGTAGTATAAATGTAACTTACTTTAATGTCTCAAGTAACTTACATTTATATTACATGTGACATACAATTAAATTACATGTAACTTAAACTTATATTTCATGTATCCTCAGAAAAACCAAAACAAGTTACTTGTAATATAAATGTAACTTACTCTGAATGTCTCAAGTAACTTACATTTATATTACATGTAACATACAAATATAATACATGTAACTTAAATTTATATTTCATGTATCCTCAGAAAAATCAAAACAAGTTACTTGTAATATAAATGTAACTTACTTTAATGTCTCAAGTAACTTACATTTATATTACATGTAACATACAATTAAATTACATGTAACTTAAATTTATATTTCATGTATCCTCAGAAAAATCAAAACAAGTTACTTGAAGTATAAAAGTAACTTACTTTAATGTCTCAAGTAACTTACATTTATATTACATGTGACATACAATTAAATTACATGTAACTTAAATTTATATTTCATGTATCCTCAGAAAAATCAAAACAAGTTACTTGTAATATAAATGTAACTTACTTTAATGTCTCAAGTAACTTACATTTATATTACATGTAACATACAATTAAATTACATGTAACTTAAATTTATATTTCATGTATCCTCAGAAAAATCAAAACAAGTTACTTGTAATATAAATGTAACTTACTTGAATGTCTCAAGTAACTTACATTTATATTACATATAACATACATTTATATTACATGTAACTTAAATTTATATTTCATGTATCCTCAGAAAAATCAAAACAAGTTACTTGTAATATAAATGTAACTTACTTTAATGTCTCAAGTAACTTACATTTATATTACATGTAACATACAATTAAATTACATGTAACTTAAACTTATATTTCATGTATCCTCAGAAAAATCAAAACAAGTTACTTGTAGTATAAATGTAACTTACTTTAATGTCTCAAGTAACTTACATTTATATTACATGTAACATACATTTATATTACATGTAACTTAAATTTATATTTCATGTATCCTCAGAAAAATCAAAACAAGTTACTTGTAATATAAATGTAACTTACTTGAATGTCTCAAGTAACTTACATTTATATTACAAGTAACATACATTCATATTACAAGTAACTTAAATTTATATTTCATGTATCCTCAGAAAAATCAAAACAAGTTACTTGTAATATAAATGTAACTTACTTTAATGTCTCAAGTAACTTACATTTATATTACATGTAACATACAATTAAATTACATGTAACTTAAATTTATATTTCATGTACCCTCAGAAAAATCAAAACAAGTTACTTGTAATATAAATGTAACTTACTTTAATGTCTCAAGTGACTTACATTTATATTACATGTAACATACAATTAAATAACATGTAACTTAAATTTATATATCATGTATCCTCAGAAAAATCAAAACAAGTTACTTGCAATATAAATGTAACTTACTTTAATGTCTCAAGTAACTTACATTTATATAACATGTAACATACAATTATATTACATGTAACTTGAATTTATATTTCATGTATCCTCAGAAAAATCAAAACAAGTTACTTGTAATATAAATGTAACTTACTTGAATGTCTCAAGTAACTTACATTTATATTACATGTAACTTAAATTTATATTACATGTGAGTTACACTTATGTTACATGTAACTTAAATTCGAATTTTCACTATGGGTGGCCATCACGTGACGCAGACGACACGTGACACAGAGGGCGCGTCCCAGACCACACACTACGCAACAAAATGCTGTGCACGGTCTTCCCTGCTGGTATGGGGTCAAGTGCCTCAAACTTGGGTAGTTGAACCAACAGCAACCCCATTCGTATGCTCAGAAAAACCAAAACAAGTTACTTGTAATATAAATGTAACTTACTTGAATGTCTCAAGTAACTTACATTTATATTACATGTAACATACATTTATACTGCAGGTAACATACATTTATATTACATGTAATATACATTTATATTACATTTAACTTACATTTATATTACATGTAAGTTACACTTATGTTACATGTAACTTACATTTGAATTTTCACTATGGGTGGCCACCACGAGACGCAGACGACACGCGACACAGAGGGCGTGTTCCAGGCCACACACTACGCCAAAAGAAAGCTGTGCAGGGCCTTCCCTGCTGGTATGGGGTCAAGTGCCTCAAACTTGGGTAATTGAACCAACAGCAACGCCAGTTGTATGGCTGACCCCGCGAGTGCGTCGTACATCAGCCTTGGAAATATCTTCTTGGTCGATTTAAGTTACTTGCGACTTATCTCAAGTCATTTAAGTTACATGTAACATATCGGAGGCGCAGCGCACGCAGTATCCCACCGATATGTTACATGTAACTTAAATGGCCTGAGATAAGTCGCAAGTAACTTACATCGGCTCAGATATGTTACAAGTAACTTGTTTTCGGCCTTTTATGTTACAAGTAACTTGTTTTCATTTTTCTGAGTGGCTGACCCCGCGAGTCCGTCGTACATCAGCCTTGAAAATATCTTCTTGGCCGACTTAACTTACTTGCGACTTATATTGGGCCATTTAAGTTACATGTAACATACCTGAGGCGCACTGCACGCAGTATCCTCTCAGAAATTGAAATTTATTTACTTGTAACATATCTGAGCCGATGTAAGTTACTTGCGACTTATCTCAGGCCATTTAGGATACATGTAACATATGGGAGGCGCACCGCAAGCAATGTCCCGCCGGTATGTTACATATACCTTAAATGACCTGAGATAAGTCGCAAGTAACTTACATCGGCTCTGATATGTTACAAGTAACTTGTTTACGGCCTTTTATGTAGCGAATAACTTGTTTTCATTTTTCTGAGATGCTAATGGTGATTTTCACAGGTGAGGAGTTGGGTCAATCGAAAACAGAAGAAAAGTTTATGCAAAGCAGGGCTAGTTAGGGCCCTGAGGAGGGAACGGAGCAATCGAGAGTAAGGAAGTGCAAAGGAAGGGGTCTACGAAAGATTTTAATGTCACAACGAACAGTTCCCGTGGTACTTAGGGATTTCGAGTACTTCTGGTGCGTTTTACCCAATTTTTACGTCATTTTAGTTCTACCCGGGCGTCACCTAATCAATATAGCAAATAATCTCAAAATTAAAGATTATCGTGAACACTGCCTTGAAACAAGACTTTGAACTGCCATGGTCGCCCCGAATTCCTGAAAACGGTCCTCATACCCGTGTTCAGCGCCCCAAGTTGCCCTCCCTTGGAGAGATTTATACGATAAACACTTTTTCATAGAAAAACCAACATTTCTTCACCATTATTCAGGCAGCTTCAGCATTGTTATAGTATCCGGAAAGTGTTCGATCAGTGGCCGTATTCATTAAACTATGGGAACCTCCCGGGAAGGTTTCTGCGGCGGGCGGACTTTGGACGCTTCCGGGAGGCTCCCATAGTTTCATGAATACGGCAACAGAAAGGTATGGCTGAACGGGTAATTCCGGCAACCACGCATAGTCATCTTCACCCTTACGAGGAAAACCACCCAAAAAGAAGCAGAACAGCTTGAGGAACACCAGCGGCTCAGTCAGAATGTGGTTCGCCACACATCGTCCGCAAACAAAGGTTGTCATTCTCGTGTAAGCACTGATAACACATAAAAGGATTGCGAAGAGCAAAAACTAAACGTCCGCCGACCCTGAGGGTCCTGAAAATAAAAACATTCTCAATTTTCCCATCTGGACTCAAACACTTTTTTCACAAACAATTTATCAGGACTACTCGAATAATGAAAGATCATCTCTATATCCAGAGAATTAAAGACGGACAACTGTTCCCCGGCGCCCAGCCAGTTCTTCCGGAAGTCATCTCAGAAAAATCAAAACAAGTTACTTGTAATATAAATGTAACTTACTTGAATGTCTCAAGTAACTTACATTTATATTACATGTAACATACATTTATATTACATGTAACTTGCATTTATATTATTTACATGTAAGTTACATTTATGTTACATGTAACTTAGATTTGAATTTTTCACTATGGGTGGCCACCACGAGACGCAGACGACACGCGTGGCAGACGCGCGTACCAGGCCACACACTACGCCAAAAGAAAGCTGTTCAGGGCCTTCCCTGCTGGTATAGGGTCAAGTGCCTCAAACTTGGGTAATTGAACCAACAGCAACGCCAGTCGTATGGCTAACCCCGCGATTACGTCGTACATCAGCCTTGGAAATATCTTCTTGGCCGATTCAAGTTACTTGCGACTTATATTGTGCCATTTGAGTTACATGTAACTTATCTGAGCCGCACTGCACGCAGTACCTTCTCAGAAATTGAAATTAATTTACTTGTAACATATCTAAGCTGATGTAAGTTACTTGCGACTTATTTCAAGTCATTTAATTATCAGAGCAGTCTGATGAATTGAAAGCGTATGACAGACACCGAGATCTAGATATTCAGGTATGCGAGGTGCTAGATGTTTTAAAGGTCGATGCACGTCCTACCGAAGTGTACAGAATGGGTGAAAAAGATGGCACTCGACCAAGGCTGGTTAAAGTTTTGTTACCATCCAAGGCTCATTGGATCACTGCGCTCTCCAACAGTCGGCTTTTACGTTCATCAAAATTCCCAAATGTCTATGTTCGTAGGAGCATGACTGCTGAAGAGCGGACTCGTGAATATGAGCTTCGGCAGGAAGCCAAAAAACGTAACAAGGAAGCCGATAAAAGGATTTGGGTCGTGTACCGTGGTGAGTTGACAAAAATTGTCGACATAGTCAAAACGGACCATCAGGGAAACGGGAAAAGTTCAGAGAGTCCCATTCAAACTTGACCTGTTTTTTGTTGAATGCAAGGAGCGTAGTGAATAAGATCCACCACCTCCATCATTTTTTGTCTTCGAATGCTCCTGATTTATTATTTGTCACTGAAACTTGGCTTTCACCTAATATTCGTGATAGCGAAATATTAGGTGAACTTCCCTACAAGATTTTCAGGAATGATCGGGGAAATGGTAGAGGTGGAGGTGTATGTTGTTTGTATAGGGAGACTCTCTGCATTTCACAAAAACTCTATGATTCTGATACGGGTGCTGAATATTTATGCTTAGAACACGTGATTCCTCTTTCTCTGAATAAGTTAAGATTTGTTCTCATTTACAGACCTCCCAATTTATCAAATAGCGATGATCAATCTATACTGCAACTGCTGAATGACATGTGCTCGTGCCCAGGTCCTCTAGTGTTATTAGGTGATTTTAACTTGCGCGTTGACTGGGAAACTTGGCAGCCAAAGGATTCTCCATCTAGAAAATTTTTAGATTTATTCCAGAGCCTGAACATGCAACAAATCGTTAATGGTACTACAAGAGAAAATACAACTCTAGATATTATTTTGACTTCCCGTTGTTCCTGTGTCGAAATTGGCTACCTAGCTCCTCTCCATACCTCTGACCACAATATTATTCGTTTTGCTATGTGTGCTGATAATGCGGATAGAGTTACCTCATTACAAGTCCCCATGCCTGATTTCACTTCTGCGGATTATAGTGCTCTGAATTCCTATCTTAGCTGTGTTGACTGGTGGACAGTTTTCCAAGATTATTCGTCGGTAGATGATATTTATATGAGATTTTGTTCGGTTGTTTACTCTGGCCTAGGTCAATTTGTTCCTTTCAAAATGCCTTCCTTCGGACAAGTCGGATATCCTAAACACATTCAAAATCTTATTGACCAGAAACAGCGTATACTTCACAATGCAGGGAATGATACAGCCAATCCCATTTATAAAAGAATCTGCTCTGACATCAATTTTCATATCAAACGGTTCCATGCTAATCTTGAGAAGCGTCTCGCAAAAAAGTCTTCAACAAAGCCGTTTTTCAACCTTATTAGGAGAAAAATCAAAGGTTCTGGTAGGCTTCCTGTATTACAAGGTCTAGATGGTGAATCCTTTGCCGAAGACACCCGGAAGGCTGAATTGTTGGGAACTTATTTCTCTAGTGTTTTTTCGGAAGCTACTCAAAGGGATTTCACCTCTGTTGTGACCAGTCTGCCATCCATCCCCTCTTTGGGGACCATATCTGCCGATCCCTATGAGGTACTTAAGTATTTGCAGCGTTTGAAACCATCTGCTTCCGCCTCGTTTGATGGGATACCTCAGATAGTTTACAAAAAGTGTGCTATGAACCTGTACAGACCGCTCTCCATGATTTTCAATATATCACTTCTGCTCGAAACTGTTCCTTCTATCTGGAAAAACGCAATAGTCACGGCAATTCCAAAGGTTCCCAATTCCTGCTTAGTTACAAATTTCCGGCCCATTAGTATAACACCAACACCGATGAAAATACTTGAAAAAATAGTAAGATTTAGGATTGTGGACTGGCTTTCGCGTCACCGCCTACTTCCACCTGAACAACACGGGTTTTCGAAAGGTGCTTCTACTACGACGCAATTGATTGATAGTACATTTGATTGGTATTCAGCATTGAACAATAATCGCTCTGTGGACATCATTTATTTCGATCTTTCCAAAGCTTTTGATAAAGTCAATCACTCCAAGCTGTTGTCCATCCTAAATCGGATAGGTATTGATGGTGGATTATTAAAATGGATCGAATCGTATCTGCATGAACGGAAAATGTGGGTGAAAGTAGGGAATTCTTTTTCTTCGCAGTTTGCATGCCCTAGTGGTGTTCCCCAAGGTGGGGTGTTGTCTCCTGTTCTTTTTAGTATCTATTGTTTGGACTTGCCGAGATTGTTGAGGACCCACACTTCTATTAAAGTCCAAATGTATGCAGACGATATTAAAGTTTACGGCGAGTATAACAGTAGTGATGAGTCTGTGGTTTTTCTGGCTTTAACAGAATCGATTAAGAGATTGATGGAGTGGTCCGAACTTTGGGATATTCCGATTAACCTATCAAAAACCTTTGTTGTTCACATGGGAAGGAGCCGACCTTTACAGTATAAGTACGGTGACATTACTCTAAATATGCGTGATGAAGTCAAAGACTTGGGAGTTATTATCAATAACCGCTTAGACTTTTCTTCCCATATTCACGAAATGGTGCGCAAAGCACTGGGCACAGTCTTTTTCTTATTCAGAAGCATACATAGCAATGATAGTCATATCTTTCTTAGACTTTATAAAGCATACGTTCTTCCCCAGCTTGAATATTGCAGTCAGGTATGGAGCCCACAGAACAAAAAACTTCAAATGAAACTAGAAAAGGTTCAACAAACGTTTACACGCATTCTGATGTACAGAGTCGCCCCCGATCCTGGGTATCCTCGTTCATTGCCCAGTTACACAGCCAGACTGCAATACTTCAAACTAAATAGCCTGTTATATCGTAGAGTTTTGAACGATATGGTGTTTTGCTTTCGCGTCTTACGTATGGAGTGTCGACTTAGAGCGAGCAAGTATTGGACGTTCAGGCCGTACCGTGGAAGATCAGGTGGGTTGACGATTCACTGTGCTTCCATAAAAAGCGTCTACCGATCTAAGGTTTTCAACTCATTGTTTTACCGTGGTGCTCGTTGGTTAGAAAAACTTCCAAAAGACGTGCTTTGTGCCCCTAATGTGGGAACTTTTCGTAGCAGACTGAAAAAACTGAACTTCTTTCTCTTGCTGAACATCCAAGAATCTTAGCCTTTTGGTTTACTATCTTTTTTCATGTCACTGATGCCTCGGACTGAACTCATGGCTTTTTTGGAATATGGCAAACCTTATACTCATGGCATTTGTTGGTATATGGCGAACCTTGTTTTTTCCTGCTGTGACGGGCCGTGTGTGACGTGACGGACATTGTCTTGTTTCTCGATTGTTATTATTGTCTATAGCAAAGTTTTAACAGTCATTGAGTTCCCATTTGAAATCTTATAAGGTCGTCCCTAATACAGTTTGGAGCCATATATTTTTCCATCTCTTTTTTTTTGCTTCACCTTACGAGTTCTTTCTACATTACTAAACTAAGGGTCAAGCCAGATGACTGCAGCTAGGAACGTATTTGCCTTCATCTACATTTATCAACCAATAGTACATCGAAACTGTAATAAGACAACTCGCCCAGATACCTAACTGTGGTCGGAGGACCTCTATGCATCCTGGGAAGCCGCGTGGGTAGGGCCGCTTTTACAACAATCTTTACAACGGGATATGGATTAGAATGAATTCCTTTTCAGGAACATGACAAACTGATGGTTTCAGTTTTCTGGCACTATATCAGTTCTTTTTTACTGCACCCTCTCTACCATTAGCGGCTCCAAACTTCAACTAGGGTCGCCCTTCCAAAATTTTTCTTACTGAAGCATAATCTTACGTCCGCTGTTGAATCTTTACGCTGAGTTTTTGATTGTTTTTAATTGCATTTACGTCTTGTCTGAGTTTCTATCCATTGTTTTCGATGTTGTTGAGCGCGTCGGCAACGACGTATAATAAATAAATAAATTTAAGTTACATGTAACATATCGGAGGCGCAGCGCACGCTGTATCCCACCGATATGCTACCCGTAACTTAAATGACCTGAGATAAGTCGCAAGTAACTTACATCTGCTCAGATATGTTACAAGTAACTTGTTTTCGGCCTTTTATGTTACAAGTAACTTGTTTTCGTTTTTCTGTGATGACAATCGGAATTGTGAAAATTACTCTGTAAGCATGAAACCAAAATTTAGTATCCCCTTAAGATCAAATAAGGCACAAAAAACTAATGTGATCCGTATGTTTTGTCCCAACTGTCACGGCTCCATTGGAGCTACAGAAGGATTAGGAATATACGGACCTAGTCGGGCATCTCCTCTAGCAAGGAGCGCCACACAACCAGATTCTCTAGGACATGTCAGACCAGATTCAACCACTATGGAAGGCCTTTCGGCGAGTGGCTCAGGTGCTCTGCTACGACGAAAAACTTCCACCTCACTAACGTGATTAGGATGTCTTAAGCCTCATGTCCATAATAGAGAAAGAAATTGAAAAAAAAATAGCCTGTAAGTCTATTTCACGGAGCCCAGCATCTAGCATTCCGGTCGAAAATGGATCACTCAGTCGTGACGTCTCTACTTGAATTAAAAATTTCAACTTTTTATTCACTAGAATCCATTAAAAAGCACTCATTTCTATCAATGTATCGCTCACTTAACAGAACTTCCTTAATTTAACTATTTGCAATTATCAACATACCGAGTTTTCATTTGTTCACGTCAAGGATGAACAGGAAGCGCGAGGCGTTTCGGAGAGAAGTTTATCAAAGTCACAGCTCGGGAGCAGTTCGGCTGGCACGCGCAGCGAATAACCGCTGCATGCACGTCGTCGTTGGCGCGCGATAACCGCTGTGCCTCTCGCAAAAGAAATAGTTGGCGCTCGGTTAACGCGTGACGTGCGCGCAGCTGTCTTCCGACGCGCGCGCGTTATATGTGCCAGCCGAACTGCTCCCGCGCTGTGACTTCGATCAATATGCCGTCTCGGAGACATCAATGCTCTTCAGGCGTATTTCAACCACTCTAGGCCAGTTTTCTGTCGTACTGGGGACGTGGAAACATCAACCTCATCAGCGCCAGCTAGTCGCGAGTGAGCGTGTCGTATGAGCATGGATGGTCTGGCGCCACGCCAGCGCGTGACGCATGGCCTGGGGCATAATTTACTTTCCTGCGTTCATTTCTTGTCACAGAGCCGTTTACTCGTATAAAGCGCTGAAGACTACTCTAAACGGCGAAGGCTTTTTGGCGTTCGCCGCGCGCGTGACACTCACCGGGCCGCGAAGCGTGCGCACGCGGGTGAGCAATGTCACGGAAGCCCATTTTTGGTAAGGGCTAGAAACTAGAAAAATGAGCCTGCTTCATTATGTTCGCTTCGATGAACCGGCTGCAACAGAAAAATCGCTTAGCACTGCCAGTTTCCTGAATAAAAAAGTGATAAAAATTCAAAAAATTGTTTATTTATTAATAAATGCAAAAATGAAGATAAAAGAGTTTAAATTTGAACTATTTTATGTATTCCGTATGGTTTGTCCCAACTGTCACGACTCCATTGGAGCTACAGAAGGATTAGGAATATACGGACCTAGTCGGGCATCTCCTCTAGCAAGGAGCGCCACACAACCAGATTTTCTAGGACATGTCAGACCAGATGCAACCACTACTGGAGGCCTTTCGACAAGTGGCTCCGATGCTCTGCTACGGTGAGAAACCCCCACCTCGCTTTCGTGATTAGGATGTCTTAAAGGCAGTGTTCACGATAAAAAATGTGTTTCAGTTTCCACCATGAATGGGTAGTGGAAGGGCACACCGTAACGTTGACGTCGAAAAAACGCATGAAAACGAGCCAGGAAGAGCCCCAAAAGAGCCCGAAGTTGCAACTTCGAGCGCATTGAAAACCCCAAAAGCGCATCACACGCCCACCGACGTGAACAAATGAATGCTCGAGAACGTGAAATGAGCGATGATTTCCAATCACTAGCCCCGTTCTTCCCTTCATTCTCAACTTCTCTCTTTACTCAGGTCAGCTCGCATAGATCGGCTGCAAAAGACGGAAGTCACAAGCCTCGGACAACTCGTCCACCATGTTTCCTTAGCTCATATTTTGAGGGACCATAACTCCGTTCCCAGAAGGTCTTGTACGATCTCAGAGACATCATTGGAATCAGTGTGGGGCCGTTTTCAAGATAGGCGGGAAAACAGAAAAACGATTTTTATCGTGAACACTGCCTTTAAGCCTCATGTCCATAATACAAGAATTCGTAAAACAATCACCTGAATATCCATCCGTGGAACCTGTCATCAGGTATTTCGGTCGGAAAGGGATCACTCAGCCATCAATCTCTCGCGGGAATACATTGGAAAAGTATATCTGAACTACTCGTTTTAAACTCATCACAATGCGATTATTTTCTGTCCTGACCTTCTTTCAAATCAAGTATACAAAAACAGCCATTTTTTGTATTTGTTTATTACAGGTCATGCCTGAATAATTAAGTTACATAGGAAAACAAATGAAAAGCACCGAATATTAAAAAAAACAGGAAACGGATACAGTAGCAATCTGAATTGAAACAGGCTCAATCATCCTCAGTCATCAAGTACTGATCCAAGATACGTTTGAACGCGGAAAGAGTTGTAGGGAGGTTGCCCCTTTTGACTAACTTTTCAAACTCACTTCCTGCTCTATTAACAAAGAAGTGGTGCCTCAAACTTTTCCTGGCTCTGTTGCGGACAAGTTTGACGCTGCTGCCTCTTGTGGTAGACGCCCTGAGCTGGAGGAAATCGTTTGGCTTGAGTCCCACAAGGCCATACAAGATCTTATAAACCATCAGAAGATCAAACCTTTTCCTTCTGCAGGCCAGCGATTCAAGTTGTAGCTGCTTATTCCTGGCAAAGCTGCACGGCATTTCACTATAGCTGAGACCCCTGATCCGGATCATCACCTTGCGTGTGAACCTGTTTTGGAGTTTTTCCAACGCACCCGTGGTCGAGACCTTGTGGGGGTTGAAAATTACAGTTCCATACTCAAGGTGTGGTCTAACATACGTTTTTTAAGCATTAAGAAGCACCCTTTCACTGTTGCTGGACAGGGCTCTGAACATGCTACACATAACTTTACTAGCTCTGGACACAGCCTTAGCACAATGAGCATCAAAGGTTAGATCGCTGCGTACCAGGAAACCCAAATCCATTATCTCATTTTATGTGTGAAGCATAAACTAGAAATAACCAAATGAACTTTAAAGGCACAGTCCAAGCTCAGAGGTAATTTTTGATATTATGGTCCTTTTGCCGCCTATAGCAACCGTGCCAAGCGCGAAATCTAAAGTCGCTCAAATAAGCAAGAAAAAGCGAGGGAAAAGTCGGCCACGCCCCTTTGAAGAAAAAATGGGTAACGCCCACTGCCAGGTTTCCGACCTCAGTAGGGAAGAGACGCGCGAATGATTTTGTTCAAAACCTATGTTCTTCAATTTGTTTTCGGTCTGGCTTTATATTGTGGTCTATTTCACAACGATGGCTGCGAATAACGAGAATATACAGGTTGGAGACAACTCGTCCGAGAACTTTTAGCCGTTCAAAATCGAAATATTTGAGGAGCCGTAACTCCGTTCGTAGTCAGTTCTGAGTGATTTTGTAGACACCATTGTGATCAGCGTGAAATTTTCTGCAAGATAGATAGGAATACGAAAAATCGATTCTGAGGTTGGACTGTGCCTTTAAATAAAATCACAAAATACTCGCTAGGTAGGAAAATACATGTTCCCTCCGAAAAAAAAACTCTAAACCGGAGCATTCGTCTCGAAATGATTTAGGACCTTTTTGGATTGAGCTCCTTTTAGACCCAACACTTTGCCACTTTATACCCATAGCCTCAACTTCCAATTCGTTATTTTGACCACGATAAAGAGGAGAGCAAACCTTTACCAAGCAAAAATTTGAATAACTTTTATTTTGGAACTTTTATCAACTGAAAAAAAAACAATTTACCCTGAATTGGAATTCAAATATTGAAATAGGACCCACCCATTTCTGTACAAAACTGCATCAGCCATTCGCGAAACACGAAAAGATAGAATGACGACGAATCGCTGAAATAAATGCTTTTCGTTCCTGATTATCCGTCCCAGCCTACGGCGCGGCGAAAACTGCCGCGCGCGCGGCAAGACGTGCCGAACGCGGCAGTTAACTCGTCGCGCGCGCCATTTCTCATTGGGTAAATATTCTGCTAAGTATTCAACCAAGGCGGTCTCTTCGTTTACGAGGTAACGAATAGCGAAGAAATACTGCCATGGAGTACAGTCCGCAGTATGTAATTAACAAATAGATGGCACACTACACACAATTACCACTTGAAAAGTCGAAAGAGAGGAAATTTCAAATTGGAGCAAACACTATTTAACCGATTATCAGGAGATGATGTCCAGGATTTCGAAACAATACTTCCTATAAGTAATATTCGGAATGTTCTGCTCCATTATGCTTTACAGGAATTCAGAATATTTCACACTTCGAATTCTAGGGGTCGCAATATTATTTTCGACCGAACATGTAATGGGTTATTTGGTATGCAACAATTCCGTTTTTGATTTTCAAAAAAAGATTAGTGGGCTTCAATACGTCCATCGTAGTCGATGATTAGGATTTAGTCGACCCTGCCCGATACGGTTCATCAAGGAGCTAATGACAAATTCTTAGCTTTTGTTTGCTGGAAAGGACCACGTTATGTGTGGTATTCAACCACCGAATTATACTGTAATCCTTTAGAAATTAGCAAGTAAACATCGCATCGAATTATCAGAAAAAGTGAATTTTTTGAGTCTTAGGACCGAAACGCGAAAGAAAAAGGGAAGCTAAACTAGGAGCTAATCTGACTAAGTAAGCACATTTGGTCAAAACGCCGTTTCCAACGAAAATCTTATCTGTTACTAAACTTCCAATAAAATGAGGCGTGGCTGGTTTTCTCAATTGGGCGTTAAAGGCAGTGTTCACGATGACGTTCGTCCCAGAGTTTTTCACATAGAACAATGCGTTGGCCTCCAAGTGTTACCGAAAAATACGAAAAAACGGCGAGAAACGCATTAAAACGTCGTACTTTAGTGACATTATTCTATAACATAGACTAGTTGTCCGGTTAGATGGACATGTTCATGGTGGTTGTCTACGGTGGAAAATTGGGTCAATCGAAAATAGAGGAATCTTTTATGCAAAGCAAGTTTAGTTAGGGCCCTAAGGAAAGAACGGAGCAATTAAAGAGTAGAGAATTGCAAAGGACGGGTCCACGAAGGATTTCATTGTCACAACAAACACTTCCTGTGATACTTAAGAGGCGGGGTGATACTTAAAGGCAGTGGTCACGATGAAAAACGTTACCGAAAAAACTACAAAAATCAGCTTAGATCAAAAACAGCTGAAAAACTATGAAGGTAGCGCGGTGAAAAACGGTCTACAAATAGAGTTTCTAGGGCCCAAAGAAGCTAGTTCGTGCACACGTGCACAGCGATGACGAAACAGATCGCAGTCTCATGCCGAGCAGTCAAAAATCATCGACATTCAGAGGACGGAATAAATGCAAATTTAACGAATAAAAACAGTTGAATAATGAAAGCATCACTTCAGTCAATGTTTTTGACTAGATGTGTACATAAATTCGAAGGTTCATTGATTGACATTCAATTTCAAGCTAGCTGATGTTCTTGATATAAGAGGTCATCGATGCCGATGATGTGGAGTGGGCTCGTCCACCATCAAAAGACAAGAAAGTTCAGGTTTCAAATTCGGCCCAAAACAGTGGTTTTTTCGCGATTTTTTCTTATAGGTCCTACTACTCGAGACCCAGGAAAGCATTTGGAGATAAAAAGACGACAAGCATATTTGATCGCGACCACTGCCTTTAAGGATTTCGTGTACTTCTGGTGCGTTTTTCTCCATTTCTACGTCATTTTAGTTCTACCCGGGGGTCACTTAATCAATATAGCGAATAATCTCAAAATCGAAGATTAGCGTGAACACTGCCGTTAAGGTAAGGGGGGCATCATGCTATCTTTGGGGTGTTCAGAAAGATTGTTTTGGTTGGTGCACTCTTACTTTAGCGCTCAAATGAGAGAACCCCGATGAACTGGTTCAGAGGAGCCTTCAGCAGTTTCGAAGATGGATTTGAAAATATCATCGGAAGAACAATATTGTTATTTGGAAACGGCGTTACAACGTTGTCATTTCCTAGTGAGTTCCTTCAAAGGTTCTGCATGGCGTAAGCCTCCACAAAGATTCGAGCCTAAATTAAGCTTTTTTGGATCGAATACGCTAATTTATACATGGCAAACATCAAGTTGAGAAGAATCATAAGATTCTCATGTAGCACTGTGCAGAAGTGCACAGCTAATCGAGATTTCCCCCAATTGAGACATGGCTTCAGAGTTCCAGTAACTGAAATGTGTCTTTAAGATAAGGATGTACCAGGCCGTTCAATAATTCCTGTCCGAAAATTTTTAAAATTCTATAATTTTCCTTAGAAGTGTTATAATATCAGGCAAGTGTAAGAACCTTCTAGAAGGTTCTCCAAAGTTCCACGCTAGGGGTATATAAGGCGCAGTCGCCGCGTCTAGCTACCAGTACAAGCTAAAATGGACCAAGGTCGAATTCGTACGTTCCTGTAGTACGAGTGGCTGCTGGACAACGACACGGGCACCGCGGTCGCCAACATCTGCAGAGCGTGCAAGGAGGATGCAGTGTCCCAACGCACTGTCAGCCGCTGGTTCAATCGTTTCGAGAGCGGCGACACGAGCTTCGAGGACAGGGAGCACAGCGGGAGGCCTTCTACGGTGGATGACGACGAAGAACGTCGCTGTATCAAGGAGAAGCCGGAAGCCACCATCCGTGAACTGGCAACGACGCTCGGCTGCAGCAAGTCCACCATCCACAATTGACTCAACTTACTCGGCTACCACAAAGTTCTGGCCCGTTGGATCCCCCACCGTCTGACGGACGCCAACAAGCAGAGCCGCGTGGCCGTCCGTCTGCCAGTCCCTCCTCCTTCGTCCGCATCGCAAGAAGTTTCTCGAGGACCTGGTCACTGTGAATGAGAGGTGGGTCCTCTACGACAACGTCGCCCGCCGTGCCGTCTGGATCCCGCGCGGAGAAGAGCCGTCGACGACGCCGAAAGCCGTCCTGCACCCGCTGAAGATCATGCTCTGCTGCTGGTGGGACACCAAGGGCATGCTGTACTTCGAGCCGCTCACGCAAAGCAGGACGGTCACCGCCTCCATCTACACCGATCAGCTCGAGAAACTAGCCGCCGCCATTCGAGAAAAGCGTCCCCGACGGGCCTCGGTCCACCTGCTGCACGACAACGCGCGCCCCCACGTGGCGAAGGAGACCCAGCAGAAGTTGGCGACGCTCGGCAGGGAGACGGTTGCCCATCCGCCGTATTCCCCGGACCTCGCCCCCTCCGACTACCACTTGTTCCGCCCGCTGAAGCACCATTTGGCCGGAAGAAAATTCACCAACTACGACAACCTCAAATCCGACATCGCGGACTTCTTCGAGTCGCAGCCCCCGGAGTTCTGGGCGAAGGGCATCGGCGACCTGCCCAATCGATGGGCCACTGTTGTGGATAACTGTGGTGACTATATTGTTGATTAGACTTGTTTTCCAATAAAGTTGAAAAAAATTAAAAATGGGGAAGTTTTCGGACAAGAATTATTGGACAACCTGGTACAATGTACATGATTTCTTAAATCATCTTCGGCGCTAAGTGAAATGAAACAAATCCAAACCGGCATAACAAAGTTGTCTAATTCCTGTTTGACCCCAAATCGACTGCTGGAAATGCTTGGGTTGAAAGCCTTCACACTCTATCCATAATTCAAGGCTTCTCGAGTCAGATGTGGGGAGCTGCTGTCGCGCCCCAGTGAGATGTTGAGTCCACACGGGACCCACGACCACCTAGCTGGCCCTGTGCCATTTTTTTTTAAATTGTGAAACTTCTTATTTGCTTTTTCTGCTTCTAGTTGATGTTAAAGTGTTCCTGTCCATTGCTCGTGATGTGTGAAACTCGATTTCCCAGGCTGTCGGCAGCTGGACACCCCTGCAGAAATGTGCAACCGTCAATTTATGTGTCCGCAGCTACGGCCCACGTGACCATACCATACGCACATTTTTCAAAATGCGAAGTCACTTGATAGGAAGTTGTTCTTGAGGATTTCTAGCACAGAAGAGTTTTTTTTTCACAATGAATCATTATGAATTACTCTTGTGTCAACGTATTCTCAGAACCTGGTACCGGGCGACCCGTCGCTGCTCGTCCGGGTCGCCCGAAATGGTGAATCGGGTCGCGAGAAAATTTGTACATTGTAGATTAGTCGTCCGTAACGTACATTCACACGCAAATTCGCTGCCCCGGGAAGGCAATTTTCGTCATCCGGGTGGCTGGTAACAATCGAGGGGTTAGCGGGTCGCCCGGAAAGGTTGGCGGGTCGCCCGGAACGGGTTCTGGCCCCGATTTTGAGTGTCCGGGTGGCCCGAAATGCAGTTTTTCTGCACCGGGAAGGCCGGAACGAAGTTTTGAGTACGGACGACTAATCTAAAATGTACAAATTTTCTCGCGACCCGATTCACCATTTCGGGCGACCCGGACGAGCAGCGACGGGTCGCCCGGTACCAAGTTCTGAGTTAGGGAGGAAATGCTCAGATTATGACACATCTAACCTTGTAGTAAGCAAAGTGACTTTTTTCATCCTGAAGCGTTCAATACAGAAATTTGAGGCGCAGAACCAAATCATGTAATCAATTTTTCAGATCTTGAAAATATTAGGGTGAATTGTCTTATATATTGAAGTACCATTCTTCAATGAGGACCAATCGTAGAAACCCGAATTGGACTGCGAATCAGGGGAGATCTAAATTGGACGGCGGCAGGGGAAGATAACCTCAGGTGTGAGCTAATCTTTTACCCTAGCGATTCTGGGAGGTGCGAATCAGGGGGAATCCAGATTGGGATTCCGGGAGGTGCGAATCGGGGGGAATCCAGATTTGAGGCAGGGGAGGAAAACCCCGGGTGTGGGCTAACTTTTACCCTAGCGATTCCGGGAGGTGCGAATCAAGGGGAATACAGATTGGACGGTGCCTTCGGCTGCACTGTCCGGCAGAGTAGGAAAACCCCGGGTGTGGGCTCCGGCAGGGGAGGAAAACCCCGGGTGTGGGCTCCGGCAGGGGAGGAAAACCCCGGGTGTGGGCTAATCTTTTACCCTAGCGATTCCGGGAGGTGCGAATCAGGGGGAATCCAGATTTGACGACCCCGGGTGTGGGCTAATCTTTTACCCTAGCGATTCCGGGAGGTGCGAATCAGGGGGAATCCAGATTGGACGGTGCCTTCGGCTGCAATGTCCGGCAGAGTAGGAAAACCCCGGGTGTGGGCTCCGGCAGGGGAGGAAAACCCCGGGTGTGGGCTCCGGCAGGGGAGGAAAACCCCGGGTGTGGGCTAACTTTTACCCTAGCGATTCCGAGAGGTGCGAATCAAGGGGAATCCAGATTGGACGGTGCCTTCGGCTGCACTGTCCGGCAGAGTAGGAAAACCCCGGGTGTGGGCTCCGGCAGGGGAGGAAAACCCCGGGTGTGGGCTCCGGCAGGGGAGGAAAACCCCGGGTGTGGGCTAATCTTTTACCCTTGCGATTCCGGGAGGTGCGAGGTGCAGCTTTGCACATAATAACGCTTATAAACACCGAATAAAAAAACAACGTCCCTCCAGCTTTTCTATTCTTCCAGCCTTCAAGGCATGATCGATGTCATATTTTTGATGTTTCGCCGTTTCTTCCACATTTCTATAGTCTTGTATCTTCTGCTTGGTGTAAATGATAAGGGTAAGAAATAGTGATTCCATGAAAAATTTTCATAAATGATATTTCGTTTATTCCCTGGCATCAAATCAGGATTTTGTCACCCTAATCAGCGCTGAAACCCCCTCAAAACATCACTTTCCCTCGTAACCAAGCAGAAGAAACAAAAGACAATCGAAGAGAAAGCAGGAAAAACGAGGAAAACACAAAAAAATGAGAAAAACCGGCGATAATCACTCCGCCTCAATTAAAAATTTTTGCGCGTGAATGGCGCGTTTCGTTGGTGCCTGCAGACAGTGCTTCCCAGTTGACGGTTGTACGTTTCTGCAGGGGTGTCTATTTGGGAACACCCGATTTCCCAAGTGCTCACAGAGAAGAATTTCACGGTGTTACGGCCCGTACAGATATCTGGAGATTCGTATACATCTGTACTAGTCTAATTAGGGAGCCCGTCATTAGCCTGGATTGCACCTTCGTTCACACCTAATTAAACCGCCGCGCCAGCCGCGGTTTCAATTTAAACGTTTTTACCTGAGGACACAGGCCACGGACCTAACTGACTATACATCCAAGAGCGTGGTTTTGCCAAAATTTTAGCCACCCCCCCCCCCCGGAGTGTGAATTGGTCAAATTTCTGGCGATTTTTCTCAGACCCCCATAAGCGTGACTCGGTCTGCTTCTTTGCAAAATGCGAAGAAGAGGAACAATTTATTTAGAAAAAAGCATTAGCACTGAATAATATCATGGACGAGAGTTTTCTTGACGGGGTGCTTGAAGTTCAGAGCGGTGGAGCTCAGATCCTCTGTAGAACTCCACGCAACGCACCGAACCCTGCTCTGGGGCACTTTATGATAACGAGCTGTACGCTCAATTTAGTGATTGGACTCTCTGAGGGCCTAGCCCCTCCTCCCCCCTGAAGGTTAGTGCTCGAGCAGTTCGAGCTATAGAGCCAGAGGTGCAAAAAAGTCGGGTTTAAGAGGAACCGGGACCGACTCAACTCTCAGTGGCGGCAAATGTGCTGGTCAGGGGTCGTTTATACTTCCGGAGCGGCAAAAAATCGCACCACTAGGATGTATAATCTGGCTTCATTGAGTTGACGCGGCGACTCCTTATTAGGCTTTGGCGCAAATTCGGTGCGTATACGCGCGCCGAATTTGCGCCTACGCACAATACGGAACGCAAAGTATCAGTGCGATCCATGCCGTCAGTATCCTCTCTTTCAATGTCTTTTAGACTATTTCTCTTGGACTATTTCTCTAAGGTATTTACTCACGACAATGGCGCCACCCCCCAATTTCCCCCACGATGTCCTCAGAAATTATGCTCTATACCTATCATCCACGAAGTTGTAATGGGTGCCATAAAAAAGCTCAACGACAAAAATTCGCTTACTCCGGACTCCATACCCCGCTTACGGGTTATGTTACCCTCTCATATGCATCTTTAAACATAGTCTTGCTCTTGGAACTCATCCGTACGCATGGAAAACCGCGATTGTAACCCCGCTTCTCAAAAAGGCACCAGCTGCTCACGTCTCGAACTATCGGCCCATCAGTTTAACCTCGTCAGTATGTAAAGTCCTCGAAATCATTGTCAAAGATTCTGTTCTCTCCCATCTTGCGTCGAACGACCTCCTCAGCCCTGCCCAATATGGTTTTCTGCCTGGTAGTTCAATATTGTCCCAGTTGGTGTCCTCGTTCCACGACTGGTCTTCGGCTGTGAATGAGAACTGCCAAACTGATGTTGTGTATATCGACTATGCTAAAGCGTTTGACACAGTCAGTCATCCAAAGTTACTTCTGAAGCTCGACAGCTACCGTATTTCTGGTGGCACTTTAAAATGGTTGAGTTCCTGTCTGACACCTCGTGACTTCACAGTCAGAATTGGCGACTTCTGTTCTCATCCTATACAAATTGCCAGCGGTGTTCCCCAGGGTAGCGTTCTGGGTCCTTTGCTTTTCCTCATTTATGTGAACGACATCTCTGATGAATTGTCGAGCACATGCAAACTTTTCGCTGATGATCTCAAGATATATCGCCCTCTTCGCAACCCCGCTATCGATTTCCACAAGCTTCAGTGTTACCTGAACCGGCTTGCTGATTGGTCCAAGCTATGGCAGTTGAAGCTATCTGAGGAAAAATGCAGCTTATTTCACATCAATTTCCAACATGAGTGCTTTTTACGCCTAAATGATGTTGTGCTCTCCGTACGCGAGACTGTCAGTGATCTTGGTGTGCTTATCAGCACCGACCCGAAGTGGGAATCCCACTGCAAGGAAATTTCCAAGAAAGCTTCTCGTGTGGCAAATTGCATCCTGAGATCTCTGCAACACCCATGTCTCGAACATTATAGGAAAGCATATATTGTCTACTGCCGGCCGCTCTTGGAATACTGTACGCAGTTCTGGTCACCATCTTCTGTTGAGGAGGATGAAGTCGTTGAAAACGTGAAAAAACGCGTTTTCGTCAAGGCATTTCCTATGCGAGAAGTGCCAGACTACATGAAAAGGCTTGAAATAATGGGAAGCGAAACCTTACGATATCGAAGAACTGAGTTCGACTTACATTTATGTTACAAAATCGTTAAAGGTCTCTGCGACATCCCATACGAAAGCGTTTTCGCGTTCACCCGCCGCTGTACTCGCTCCCGCTAGCATGCTTTTCAGCTCGAACGTAAATTCACATCGAAATCTAGTGTGCTGCTTTCGTTTGCTTTAAGGGTCATCCCAATTTGGAACAAACTACCTCCGGAAATCGTTGATGCCAAAAGTTTTCCAATTTTTAAAAGCAGGCTGTCCCACTTCAATCTCAGGTCATTGCAAGGGACAGATGGCCGCTCTTTCTGTTAGAGCTTTAAGCACAGGGTGCTCCGATTGTACGAGTATTTCAGTTTTTTTTTCTTCTTTTTTTCGGTGTTCTGTTGGCTGCGTACTTAGGATCTCGTAATTAACCTCCCTCACATACATTCCGTATGTTTCTTTATTGAAAAATGAAGCTATTGAATTGAATTTAGCATATTAACGCTTCAGTTTCAGTTTCGACGGATATGCTCCATTCCAAATGAGGACATTTAGTACATCACGTCGCTAGCATGATATGTGGCAAAGTAGCCAACTCCCCAGGCTGATCGCTCATCGTAGCGGTTTCAACTCGCCTTTCCACACTTCCATATCTGTGAGTGCTATAGTTCCTCTAGCATCAGACCTCGTTTTGCCTGAAACATCTACCGAATTCTGTTAAACTAAATATTAGGTTGATGCAAAAGTTTCTGGACGTTTCACGACTCTGAGTAAAAAACAGTTAATTCAAAAACAAACGAGGCTCACCTGTTATAATAGTTTCCATCACATTTAAAGGCACAGTCCAAGCTCGTGGGTAAAATTTGATATTATGGCCAGGCCGCTGTGTGTAACAACCCTGCCAAACGCTGAATCACCACTCTTCAGAATAGGCCAGAAAAATCGAGCACCCACTCACTCCGCCCCCCAAATCGGCACCCATTGGCTCCGCCCACTTCAAGGCTTGCGGTCTGAATAGCGAAGATAAGCGCCATAGATTTTGATCCAAATCTACGTTCTTCCATTAGTTATCGGTCTAGCTCCACATTTTGATGTGCTCCGGCGCGATGGCTGCGAACGACCTGGAATATCAGGCCCGAGACAACTCGTCCACAAATTTCTCACCGTCCGAATTCGTAATCTTTGAGTGGTCATAACTCCGTTCGTAGACGGTTCTGAGCGAATCCGGAGACACTATTGTGATCAGCCCGAAATTCGCTCCAAAATAAGCAAGAAAATTCAGAAAACGATTATAAGGTTGGACTGTGCCTTTAAGGATCCCTCGCCACCGATTGGGCAGATCATTAATTCCCGACGCGTAGAACTCTGGCCATTTTGACTTCGTCATCGTTAGTGAACTGTTTTCCATCTAGGAAGTGCTGCATCGAGCGGAACAGATGGTATTCGGGAGGGGCAAGATCTGGGCTATATGGAGGGTGAGGAAGAACTTCCCAGCCCAGGTCCAGCAGTTTCTGTCGGGTTCTCCGAAGCACGTGTGGCCGAGCATTGTCGTGAAGAAGGTAAACAGAAACTGCTGGACCTGGGCTGGGAAGTTCTTCCTCACCCTCCACATAAACTCTGGTACCGCCGTAGTGACCTGTTGATTTCGATTATCACAGCGCGGAGCGGTGCCTTTTTCGTCGGAACCTCCTTATCACTAGTTATATTTCACCGAGGCCCACCGCTCCGCTGCTGGTATTGATCGAAATCAACAGGTCACTACGGCGGTACCAGGGTTTAGCTCAGATCTCGCCCCCCCCCCCGACTACCATCTGTTCCGCTCAATGCAGCACTTCTAGATGGAAAACAGTTCACTAACGAGGACAAAGTCAAAATGGCCTTAGAAGAATACTTCGACTCGAAACAGTCAGAATTCTACGTTTCGGAAATTCATGATCTGCCCCATCGGTGGCGAAGTATCCTCGAATGTGAGGGAAATTATTCAGTTGGGTGAGCCTTGTTTGTTTTTGGAATAAACGCTTTTTATTCAAAGTCGTGAAAAAAATAAAGTCCGGAAACTTTTGCAACAACCTAATAGCTTCGTTGTACACTAGAGAGACGTTCGTAATATGATTGAAGGAGACGACTTTTTACCAGGGTCTAGCGGGACGTTGTGACCGGTCTCGTTGGAGCTGCGACCCCCCTCTCCCCCTTGGTGACCGAAGGTTTCGAAAAGTTTTTAAAATGTAACGAACATTACCTTTTAGGTGAAAATTTAGCCTGACATTTTTCTCGAAAAAAATTTCAAAATTTTAACTGCCGTGTTGAAATTTTTGTTGTGGCTATGGCGGCCATGTGATTGCTAGAAGGTCTAGAACCGAGCTAGGGGCGGGGTGGACCCCATAGGAGGGTTTAAGCTTCATGTTTTTGGAGCCACGAAGATGGTAAGAGGGTCTAAGCTGCGGAGACTGGTAGAGCTTCTAGGGAGAGTGCAAGTGGCCTACTCTGGTATACCCTGTCCCAAAAGAGATGATAGACGAAGAATCCAAAGAAGCAGCCCTCCCTCTGCGTCTCTGACGTTTTTGGATTACGGTAAGACGTCGCGTACGCAAATCACGCAGCATGTCGTACCGTAATCCAAAAACAGATTTCAGCGAGTTTTCCACGTTCTCACGTTCTGAAACACTTCGACTGTCACGTGAAGAAGAGTATCTGCTTTGAGAGTGCTCTTTTTTTTCTCTACAGCCGCATAGAGGGTTCTGTCATGGGCGATGAAACTGGGCGACCAGTATTCGATTCGACCTATGCCTGAGTTCCGCAATCGCATTCAGTCCGCAAAGTCTCATTATCACAATCGTAGAAGCGAAGCGCTTGTTTTGAGAATGACTTTTTCATTTTCATAGTTAATTTTGTTTAAAAACAACCGCTTCGCTTCTACGATTGTGATAATGAGCACTGAACGCGATTGCGGAACTGAACATTACGTTACTTTTGGCAGTCCTTTTATTACCTTCGTTACATACTTCAGGTTGGCTCTATTGGTCGCTATGCGAAGCTTCAGAAGCGAAAAGATCCGTTGGCGAGCTATCCGCCTGAGTTCAGAGCGAAACTCAAAAGCTGGCCGAAGCTGCTCCAGGCAGAGATCGATGAGGGTTCTTCACACGTGAGCTCATTTTGGTACTGACCATCACTAATATATTGTTCTAGCTATTTTACTTTTCCAGCTGAAAGATTTACGCGAAGTGAGCGACTTCCCAGCACTGGAGGAACGTGGGCTCCTTCTTGCCAATTTACGACTGGTTTCCGATAATTTACATCCTATCACTGGGAGAACCGTTGTGCTCAAAAGAGTCCAGAGACCAATTGGGAGTGATCGTTCCAAGCTATTCAGGGCAGGTACGTTCTTTGTGTTTATTCAAGTGGGTTGAAAACTGGCGAGTTGGTGGGCTTAGCGAGATTTTTCTTGGATTTTGGTCGAAAACGCCGATTTATCACTTTAACGTGGATCGACTCTGGGTGACACTGTTTGACGCTACATTTTTCGCGGCATGAAGAGAACGTTTCCCCCTGAAATCCTATTCTAACACGGTCGTCTTCAGGAGCTCCCGTTGTGATCCGTGAGGCCAATACCTTGAGGGAGATTGCAGAATGCGTGATGTTGTCATCTAGCAAGAAGGAAGTCGAGGTAGGTTTCTTTTCTGGTTTCCAAAGATCTGTTACTTGTCTTTTTCACGATGGAGGTGTCCAAAAGTTTCATTACAACAGCGAAAATGAAGTACTTTGAGAATATCCTCCGTGGCTCTATTCATGAAACAACGGGATCCTCCCGGGGAGGTTTAGAACCAGTAGGTGTATGCGACCAACGTACTTTGGACTCTCCTGGGAAGGGGCTGCCGTAGTTTCAGGAATATTTCATAAATACGGTCACTGATCCACATTGGTAAAACGGTACGGGCATATTGTCCCGAGTTCTTCATCTCAAAGGGTTGCTTATCTTCTTCTTCTTCTGCAGCCTCAAAGTGGTTTTTGTCATAGGTTGAGGAACTGGGCGCCCTTCACAGGATTTCTCTAAAGGTCCATTGTTGTTAAGGAGGTAGGTCTCATCGGGCACATGAACAAGTGCGCTGTGTCGTGTACGGGAGCACCTTAGTCCGAGCATGCGTCTGGTCGGCTGCTGTCGATCTTGTTGAAGTAAGACATGAGCAGAATAGAGTGACCACAGCGCAGCGAGGCAAGAGCTTATCTGGCTGTCTGCCGAGCTGAGACTCGGACTCGCAAACCCGAGGCGGCACTGCTCCTAAGATAGGGTACACAGCCGCCTTCTCCAGATATCCTCGAATAAGCTGGGTGTGCTCCTTACTCAGAAGACGAAGCCTTTCCATGTTGGAGTCGGCCCATCTCTGTACATCAACTTTACGAGGAGCATCTGCCAGCGGCGTCCGAATCGACCTCTCTCTAATAGGCTTCAAAATTCTCTTTGTCGGATGATTCGGCTGTCTCAGAACATTAATATACCAGGTTGTCCAATAATTCTTGTCCGAAAATTTCACCATTTTTAATTTTTTTCAACTTTATTGAAAAACAAGTCTTATCAACAATATAATCACCACAGTTATCCACAACAGTGGCCCATCGATTGGGCAGGTCGCCGATGCCTTTCGCCCAGAACTCCGGGGGCTGCGACTCGAAGAAGTCCGCGATGTCGGATTTGAGGTTGTCGTAGTTGGTGAATTTTCTTCCGGTCAAATGGTGCTTCAGCGGGCGGAACAAGTGGTAGTCGGATGGGGCGAGGTCCGGGGAATAAGGCGGATGGGCAACCGTCTCGCAGCCGAGCGTCGCCAACTTCTGCTGGGTCTCCTTCGCCACGTGGGGGCGCGCGTCGTCGTGCAGCAGGTGGACCGAGGCCCATCGGAGACGCTTTTCTCGGATGACGGCGGCTAGTTTTTCGAGCTAGTTGATGTAGATGAAGGCGGTGACCGTCCTTCCTTGCGGGAACAGCTCGAAGTACAGCATGCCGTTGGTGTCCCACCAGCAGCAGAGCATGATCTTCAGCGGGTGCAGGTCGGCTTTCGGCGTCGTCGGCGGCTCTTCTCCGCGCGGGATCCAGACGGCACGGCGGGCGACGTTGTCGTAGAGGACCCAGCTCTCATCCCCAGTGACCAGGTCCTTGAGAAACTCCTTGCGATGCGGACGAAGGAGGAGGGACTGGCAGACGGCCACGCTGCTCTGCTTGTTGACGTCCATCAGACGGTGGGATATCCAACGGGCCAGAACTTTGTGGTAGCCGAGTAAGTTGAGTCGATTGTGGATGGTGGACTTGCTGCAGCCGAGCGTCGTCGCCAGTTCACGGGTGGTGACTTCCGGCTTCTCCTTGTGACAGCGACGGACTTCGTCATCATCCACCGTAGAAGGCCTCTCGCTGTGCTCCCTGTCCTCGATGCTCGTGTCGCCGCTCTCGAAACGACTGAACAAGCGGCTTACTGTGCGTTAGGACACTGCATCCTCCTTGCACGCTCTGCAGATGTTGGCGACCGCGGTGCCCGCGTCGTTGCCCAGCAGCCACTCGTAGTACACGAACGTACGAATTCGACCTTGGTCCATTTTAGCTTGTACTGGTAGCTAGACACGGCGACTACGCCTTATATACCCCTAGCGTAGAACTTTGGAGAGCCTTCTAGAAGGTTCTTACACTTGCCTGATATTATAACACTTCTAAGGAAAATTATAGAATTTTGAAAATTTTCGGACAGCAATTATTGGACGGCCTGGTGCATCTGCTGTGCCTGGAGTTCGCAATGCTCCTTGACTGGTAATATGTAGGCCTCCGCGTGAAGATGTTTGCTTATCTGAAATGGTAGCAGGGACTAACGGGCTCTGTGGGCGACCTTGGCGTAGTTATACTCTGTTTATCTTTAATTGCACAAAAAGCGGTCCGTCAGTAGTCCTCTAATGGGCCGGCTAGTACCGTAGTTTACGTCCACGACGCGTTCTCGGCAGACCCGGGTGTGCACCGGGGTGTGCTGAGCGATCGATTCATCAATGCCGTCACTCGGCCACCCACCCTGCCACTGTGCACACCCGGGTCTGCCGAGAACGCGTCGTGGACGTAAACTACGGTACTAGCCGGCCCATTAGAGGACTATTGGCGGACCGTTTTTTGTGCAATTAAAGATGAACAGAGTATACAACCTCTCTGGTGACTAAAGTTTGTACAAGTGCCGGAAAATTCTGCGTTCCCTGTGGCTTAAAGTTTAGTCAAAACTCTTCGTTACCTGCTTTCAAACTCAACAGTTTTCCTTTTCGTGCAAATCGTTACGGGCTCGTACACCTTGCTGATTCCAAGCACAACTCCGTTGGACCCTGGGCCGCAATTCGGTTAAATACGAATAAATTAGCTGAATAATCTACTCGAACGCAGGGGTGGGCAGACTTGCGACCGGTTGCAACGGGGGTCGTGAAAGTTTCGGATATGTTTTTGAAAAAAAAAATTTTGTGGGGGGTCGTAAAATTTCCGGAAAGAAATGGGGTTTATCTCCAAACGACCTGGATAGGTAGAGTGAGGCAAGAGTAGTAAGTCTCGTATGAAGTTTGAACAGTCTTTCTACTGCGCCATGTATTGCGTCGACCATTTCTCTATCCCAGAGGTGGGGTTGGGGGGGGTCGTAAAAATTTTGATCACCAGGGGGCTCGTAAAATTTTGTCACCGGTCGCAACGGCCTGCTCAACCCTGCTTGAACGTGGTCGAGAGAGCAAAAACTCTGGGACATTTTTGAAGAGCTCCCCAATTTGATCAACGACCAGTTGTGAGCGTCTATCTTGGCGAAACATTACTGCCGATATTGATGTTACCAGCAGTAATGTTTTGCCATGATTTCGCCATGGATAAAGAAGCCCTCAGACCAAGGTCGAGCAACCCTTTGGACAGAATACTTTTGTTGTTGCGACCCCCTCCATTCGTGGCAGAGCTTTGCGACCCCATCCATAACAATTACCGTGCTGTATTCAAGCTAGGCCAGCCCGTTTTGCCGAAGACTTCTATTCTTGTCAAACTTGCAAATGTCCGAATTGAAAAAATGGTTTTGGGGCCTTCTAGTGTTATCTACATTGCTCTGATGGACCGTAGCTTAGCGGTTCGGACAAATATGAGGACCAGGGAGCTTTAAAAAAGGCAAAGTCGTCCCTTTAGAAAAATAAATAGAAAAAATTGCCCATTTGAAGATCTGGTCTCAAAAGGCCATGATTCTTTCCGGCCTTTGTTTTTAATTTTGGAAGGCGGTAATCGGATATTTTGAGGTTCTCACCACATCATCACCACGTTGGGATTAAAAAGTTCAAGCTTCTTTTTTTTTTTTGAAAAATTCATCTGATGTGGTTTTCGATGCCAATTCATTAGGTGCACCTGCCGGACTGGAGCCCTCTAGAAGTGAAAAAAACAAGGCTGGAAAGGCTATTTGGAAAAGAGCGGTCTTTTAGTATCAGTTCTCCCAACACTGTTTCTCCCTCTACAGGGGCGACTTTGCTATTTTAACCCATTCACGACCACGTGTCCCACCGGTGGGACACGTTTTTCAAAAATCGATTTCTCCGCTGCAAGAAGGAACTCACAATTACAGGAAGGACCGAAGCATTGACCTACCGAAGACTGGGGTCGTATGAATGAAACAACCGCGAAGTACGAATGAACCATAGGAAGTTGAAAGCATGGAGACGAGAAATAAAAATCATTATAGCGGAACAGAAAAGGAAAGCGCATTGCTGCAATGATCAACCTAAAGAAAGGAATCACAAGTTATCCAGCCAGCCAGGAGGGGCTACTTGTACGATCAGCCAGCTCAAATTTTTCTCTAATGAAGTTTTTGAATGACGTATTTCCTGTGCTCTATGCGTCTGTCTTCTTCTTCTTCTTATCGGCCACATAGAGCTTCTCCTTATAGGTGTAAAAAGGCAGCCACATCGCACGGGTTCTTCCACATATCCATAACTGTTAGAGAAGTCGGCCTTGTAGGACATGAAAATAAATTAAATGAATCATGTCCTGGGTTGTGGCAGTCAGGACATTCGTCAGGGATCGACGAGTCGATCTTATGGACGAAGGCCTTGAGGTATGAGGAGCGTCCACATCGTAGACCTGCCAGGATGACGCGTGTACGTCTGGGTAGGTCCGATTCGCTGCCATCGATCGGAGGAGGCACGTCACCAAGTATTGGATTTAGAGGAGCACGGGAAAGGTATTCTCTGACGAATCGGGTGTGCCCCATTTGCAGTAATCTGACGCGATTGAGCTCCGACGTCGCCCAACGTTGACGATCCAAGACAGAGACTGCAGCATGAAGTGGCTAGCGAATATGTCGGAAATGGGGACCAGATGACAGTAATGGGAAATTAGGGTGTGTGGAATTACTTATAATGCCAACATGGAACTGCTGCGACTGGAGTTGACAATGCTGCTTTACAGGAAGCAGCGAACACTCTTGATGTAGATGAGATACCGGTGTGGATCGAGGGCATCCAGTGATCACGCGTAGAGCAGTGTTCTGTGCACGCTGAAGTTTGCTCCAAGAGGCTTCCGACAGGTGTCTTGACCAAATTGGGGCTCCATATTCCAGCACCGGCTGCACCATAGCCCTGTAGGTGGTTCTCAAAATTTCCTTAGAGCTGCCCCATGATGTGCCAGCCAGCGAACGTAGAATGTTGTTACGTGTGTTGGCAGCAGCAGCTCGAACACGTGTGTTTTCATGAAAACGTAGTGACGGGTCCAGGAGTACACCGAGAAGTCGAGGGTGTTTTGATAAGGGCAGTATATTTCCTTCCCAAAGAACCTTGGGATGCAGCTTGTGTTCGGCAGTCGCTGTAGTGCACAAAGTAACGCTGAACTTGTTGGAGAGACCTTTAGCTGCTTCAATTCCAGCAACTTAGCCAGACTGACGAGGTATTCATTCATCTCAGCAGTGGCTCGATCGATGACAGGGTCAGTACAAATAATGGTGATGTCATCCGCATATAGACATAAGTGGATGTTTGATGATGGCTTCGGCACATCAGATAGATACAAAGAAAACAGGCTGGGAGATAAAACTCCTCCTTGTGGAACGCCTGCCTTCAGGGGCACAGACTTCGATAAGTGCCCATCAAATTTCACACGAATGGAACGATTTTTGACAAAGTTATCTGTCCATCTTTTGCACCAGTCAGGAATAGTAGAGTCCAGGATCGATTTGGACAGCAGTGGGATACTGACGTTATCGAAGGCAGCGGTTAAGTCAACCGCCACGACTATACTTCTACCAGCTGGAGGTTTCATGTTGAAGCCAGCAATTATGTGTTCTGTGATGGACGTAAGTGCCGTGATAGTAGAGTGGGCCTTCTTGAAGTCATGTTGATGCACGTTATGACGTAATGCTTCTTGGCGGTGCGGGTTGATGAATTTCTCCGCCAACTTAGCAATAGGGGACAAAAGGGAGATTGGTCGATGCGAAGTTGTTTGATCTTCTGGTTTGCCTGGCTTGAGGATTGGCAGAACAATTGCTTGCTTCCATCTAGCGGGAATGACACCTGAGCTGAATGACGAGTAGACTAGATCACAAAGTAAATCAAGGAACTGCTCCGGCAAGTGCTTGAGATGGACGGCTGACACGCCGTCGGGTCCTTCGGCTCTCGAGCTCTTCATGGAGTTGATGAGGGAAGACATCTCAGAGCCAGTTATGGAAGGTACATCTTGTCGGCTGAGCTTCCTTATGGATCGGAGAGTGAGCCTGTTGGAACGATCACGGCGGGACGTCGCTGAAGCAAAGTGTTTTCCAAGTCGACATGCAGCCTTAAAGCCGGACTCAAATTTCCCCGAAGGGAACTCAAGCATGTTGCGGTCCGCTGCCAATTTCTTCCCAGACAACCGCTTAAGAATGCTCCAGGTCTTCTTTGCATCAGTTGAGAAATTCAAAGATTCAGTGAACTCCATCCACCGCGTCCGCTTGTAATCATTAAGCCTTTTGGTGATCTCATCCGATAGTTGTTGAATACTGGGATCCGCAGGATCAGCCCTGCGCTTCTCGTCCCGTAATTCGTTCAGCTCTAGAACATCCTTGGGAACGTTAGGATGAAACATTCTCACACGCCCTGTAGGAATGGCGACTCTGGAGGCACTGCGTATGGCGTCAACGATGAGTGTCCTTTTCATGAACGGAGCCGGTAAGCGGATAGCAGGCTACCCGGCTGAGTAACACCTCCTTAAACTGGTCCCAGTTAGCGTTACGATAGTTGGTATACAGTTTGCTACGAGAGCCAAAGAAAGGTGCAAGATGACTATTGAGAGACAAATCCAATGAAGCACATATGGGTACATGATCGCTGGCCATAGCTATAGCAGTGGACCAGTTACAGGAAACAGCAAGAGAAGATGATTCAAAAGTGACATCCGGAGAGGACGGCCCGCCCGTGGAAGGAAGGCGAGTGGGGGCGTCCTCGTTAATAGCAACAAGATCACAATCCTCAGCGAAAAGCTCAAGTAGTTCACCTCTGTCATCAGGATCTAGAGAGGAGAACCAGGATGAAGAGTGAGCATTAAAATCGCCAGCCATTACAACAGAAGATGAAGGGAGGGCAGAGTGTACAGAATGTAAAAATGGAGTGGGGTCAAACGAATTAGGACATGAGGAGGAAGGGGGAATATAAATATTAACAATATCCATGGGGCAACTTTGCAATACAACATGAACGCCGATACATTCTACAACATTATCATTAGGAATAGGAATAAGGTGGGAGGGTATGGTGGATTCTACAAATGTGGAAACGCCACCACCATGGGATGTGCGGGGAAGGTGGTACGACGTATAACCGGGAAGGCGGGGTAGGGAGGATGTTGGGCTAAGTTTTGTCTCCTGAAGGAGGATGACATCTGGATGAAAGCGTTCAATGTACAATGTGAGTTCAGCAAGTTTGGCACGCAGGCCATTGATATTGAGTTGAAAAATATCTAGACTATGAAGAGGAACACTAGGGGGAGAGTTAGAGCAAGAAGTACAACAATAAGCATCAGTGTAGTCATTATAGCTGGTTAACCCCGAACATTTGAGGTGTACCCAGCCGAGGCAACCACTGCACTGGACGCTTGCATGTTGAGCAGATAATCCACAGTGAAGGCTGGGATAACGTGGAGTCTTGCTTCTCGGTCCCGGGTTCCACTCAATGCCAGCTCGTAACAACAGAATACGAAGGAGTGCAGCAGCCAGCCATTTGCACTCCCATACAGAAAAAGCTCCTCGTGGAGTTGTTGATGCCCGTTTGATGAGTCTCCTTGATCTTGGTAGTCGACTCCACAGATCCACCACGCGTAGGTTGAGCATCTCGGATCCATGCGTCTGTCTCGTGTTTTGGTGGAGAAGCGAGACAGACGCATAGAGCAAAGGAAATGCTGAGATTCCGAGTAACATTTACCCTCACCTCGCGGGTAAGTCTTTCATACATACGGCCCCTGATTGAAAACTTGGTGGTTCGCCGGTGGACCAAACGCAACAACGGATTTGGACCTTTCCAGAAATACCGTTAGTTGAGGTGAAAGAATAGCTCCTGTGCAGCCATTTCAGAAGCACCTTAAAATTTCCTTCTTGGTTGTATCGCTACTTTTAATGTTCAAAAGTAGAAATATATAGTTTGAAACTTGTTTACTCGTCTCAAAACGTTGCAGCTTAGCTCACCGTGTTGCGGTTTCGAGGTATTGTTCTTCTAAAACGAGATGGTGTTGAGGAGCTCAAACTGTGGTTATGTTCCTTCAGCGTTACTAGCTACAATATGAAGAGGAAAGAGAAAAAGCAATCACCCGTGGAACGCTATCCAAGCTGGCGTGTCCCAACGGTGGGACACGGTATATGGTGACGCAATATTGCATGCAGCCGTGGATGAGTTGAAGGCACAGTACATTCTCAAGCATGAATTTGTGATTTTTGTTTGATTGTGTAGTAGACCTCTCCTGTATAACGTGTGCAAAGCGCGAAATCGTAATTCCGCGAAAATAAGCGAAATATAAGTCACCGCCGCGAGCTTGACACCCTTAACTCACCACCACGGGCCACACCCTCTTCCGGATTTGCGAACTCGATAACGGCTGGATGGATGTATGAATTCCAACCAAGCCTGCATTCTTTACTCCATTGCCCGCCTATCTCCTCATTCTGGTTCACTCGCGCGCAAGGATTGCGAGTGAAGGGAAATACAGGTCTGAGACAACTCGTCCGCCATTCTATAGCCCTCAAAATGTAGGCATCTTGTAGGAGCCATAACTCCGTTTTAAAGACGTTATCGAAGACTTCAAAGGCACTATTGTGATCAGAGTGGTGCTGTCTCCAAAATTAGCGTAAAATCTCGAAAATGTTTTTTTTGGGTGTTCTGTGCCTTGAAGCCTTTTCTTCTGTCTATTTTATCGAACCGGTGAGCCATCAGAGGATGTAGGTGACGACAGAAGGCTTTCAAAAATCATTTTCTGTTAATGGGACACTTGAGATTTTGACGTAAATTCTGTTCGGGTTGATGAACAGGTCTTTGAACATATCGTGGTTGTGTTAGGAACATTCTGGTATAATTGGTACATTCTGTTAGAAACATTTTAGTATTATTGAGCTAAAACTCGGGAAGAAACGAATTGAAATTTTTCGTCGATGCGACCACCCTCAGTTTCAGAAGTGAGGTGGCGACTCCCCCCCCCACACTTTGAAAAATTTTCAGCATTGCTTGACTCTGCCTCAGACATTAAAGGCGCAGTCCAAGCTCAGGGACGAAATCTGAGATTCCCACATAATTAAGAAGTAGACCCACCCTATATAGCACCTGCCAAGTGCGAGCTATGAATTCCTACGAATAAGCGAGATATTGGAGGAAGCCACCTTGTGGCGCCCACCTCGGGAAACCACTTTGGCACGCCCCTTTTACGATCTTTCGAGCTCAACAGTGGCGAGGTGAGCGGTGGTTTTCGATCAGAAGAACCGTTCTTCCCTTCATTTTCAACCTCTGTTTTTGTTCGCCTCGCATATATCGGTTGCAAGCGACGGAAGTTACAAGCCTCGGACAACTCGTCCACCAAGCTCCCGTATGTAAATTTTTGAGCGGTCATAACTCCGTTCCCAGAAGGTCTTAAATGATGCCAGAGACATCATTGGGATCAGCGTGGGACCGTTGATAAGATAGGCAGGAAAACAGAAAAAACAATTCTGAGGTTGGACTGTGCCTTTAAGTGGACCCTCAGTAATCTTACCATAAGGCCAGAGCCAGGGTTGGGCACGGTTGCGACTCGACACAACGGGGGGTCGTGAAATAATTGAAAAGTTTGGGAAAAAATTAAAATGGGGGATCTTGAATGATTTGACCGAATGTTACCAAAAATTTCAACCTTTTCAAATCTTTGCATTCTCCACACAGCTTAAGCAATTCCATTCCGAGAGGGGGGTCGTGAATGCTTTGGAAATTTTTGGGTTAACGGGAAGGGGGGTCGTAGCTCCGCACAAAATTGGTGCAACGGCCTGCTCAACCCTGGCCAGAGCCCTAGGATTCACTGAAAACGAGTCGAGATAACCCCATGTAAGCAAGCGCGAGGCCTTAGTCAGATATGGTCGAAAAACCGACTAACAAGGGAGGGATCATTCATGCCGTGGCCATTCTAAATGAAATATGCGTTGCTAATATCAAATTTTGACGTACAATTCGAATCATCGCATTGCAGCTGCGAAACGTTTCTCTGAACGGAGTTATATGCGTTTTGAGCGCCTCACGTGTACACACATCAGAACGTGTAATCCATGAGTCTTCGTCGCCTCCTGAGATATACCTACGTGATTCCTACACCAGGGATGATGATTATACACCAGATGACTGTGTTAGTGTTCCTGGTTTGGAAACACATATCCCAGGAGGCGACGGAGACTCATGGATTGCACGTTATGATGCGTCTGTGAGTTAAGCGCTAAAAACGCATATAACTGCTCTGAGAAACGCTTCGCAGCTGCAATGAAAAAATTCGAATTCTACGTGGAAAATTTATCCTAGAAACGCATATTTCATTTGGAGTGGCCACGGCATGTAATGATCCTTTCCTTGTATGCCCGAGTGAGACTGGGGCGGAAAAAACCAACCTCAGGTGCAAGGGCCCTGCTCATGTGTGTGTGTGTGTGCAGAACACCTGTGTAGATTGGGTGGGTTGCAGACACACGTAGACGGTCGAAGACGAACTCGTCGGGTTGATTTTCTGCACCCCTCTGTCACTATTTCGGTGCGTATCGACCGGGTGGGTTTAACTCGATTGACCAGCTCTAACGGGTGGCTCTGTCACGCCTAAAACGTCATTATGTGAATTCTCGCTTCCATGAATAGCAAAATGGGAACGGAAACGACCTATAGTCAAGAGTATCCCATGCTGACTTCTATTGTTTTAGATCAAAATTCGACCGTCTAGCGCGCAAAGACATTTAGACGGGGATACGGATTACATTTTGACCATGTCGCAGTCGAGTGGAGCTCTTCATTCTGTGCAGGATTTCTTTCTGTAAGTTTTCTGGGATATATTGTGCTTCTCTGGGCCAAATCTCGGTTCGCAATTGCGTCTCGATACGCTTTGCGGCCGCACGCTCCCGAGTCAGAGAGCTTCCAGCGCCGCAGCCGCCGATCTGTTGACTGTAGGTGGGTTTTGGAAACTGGAAGCTAAACAAATTGGAGAAAACTGTATAAAAAGGCCACATCGAGTCCGCTTTGGCGCTTTAAACTCGGGACAGGGGCTGTCTACACCCCGAGGGAGGAGTTGTCCCGTTTTTGCAGTTTGAAACGTCACGCCATTCAACGCGAGGGAAGTGGTTCCGAGTGGAATTAGAGCCGCAAATGGCGGGAGAATTCCCTCTGTGTGTAGAGAGCCCCTGTCCCTGGAAACTCTGCTGATTCGAGCGCGTGCAGCCGCAAAGCCTGTCGAGACGCAATTGCGGACCGTAATTTTGCCCAGAGAAGCACAGTAGGTAGAAGAAGGAGAAGATATTTCCATCTTTAAGACTTCGGTACTTTAGGAGTAATTTTCAGGCAGAACAAAGTGGTCGATACGCCCGGTGTGGATCTTTTAGGATATGCCTTTAGAGCGAAAACTATGCCATCGATACATAATGGTATGAAGTGGACCTTGAAGATGCAATATTGGTCCTATAAGACAGGATTATTTGAATAAGTTGCTTTAGATAGGATGATTTCTGACTTGCCCAGTGAGTTGAATGAGAGCCAGTGTCGGGCTGTCAGTGCTGCACTCAACAAAAGGCGCCCATTTGTCCTTATTCAGGGACCACCCGGAACCGGGAAGACACGAGTTGTAGCGGAAATAGTGAGACAGTTGTGCCGAAGGAATATGAAGGTGCAGGGTTTTATTAGATTTTCTCAATATCTTTTCCATCAAGTGTGTAAACGTTTCAGACATTAGTATGTGCCCCATCCAATGTGGCTGTAGAAAAGGTCATGGCTGATGTTTTGAGGTCATTCGATAGCCAAAAATCGGATAAAGAAATGTTTTCGTCAAAGCAGAAGACTGGTATTTAAATTTTGGATCTTTGTTGTTGAGTGTCACCATTGAGATCATCACATTGTTCCAGACGTGATTTCTGATGCGGAAACGATTGAGGAGGCTATCACTTCCCATGAGAAATATCCCGAGCTCTGTGAAGTCTATGACATGATGGTGTGTGCTTTGGTTCTGTGCAATTTTTTATCTATTTTTCCACGATTAACGAGGTTGTCTAAGTTTTTTTTTGTCCTTTGGAAAACAGCGTCGGTGTAATTGACAATTAAGAGTCCGGGCGCCCCACGGACAATCAGTTCAGTGGGTATCAAAACCGGGATATCTCGAACCTTAACTGCAGGCGCTTCTTCTTTATTAATAGGGCGACTCCAGCATTTGAATGGCTCGGGAGGCTCAAATCCATCCCTGTGAGTCATAAGGCGTTCTGCAAACTTGCAACTGAATACTTCGAGAACGAATCTGGCGAGCGCTAATCCTTCACGGAGCGGCTACTTTTACTCTCGCCATTGCGGGCTATACGTATATCTTCTTCTTCTTCTTTGCAGCCACAGAGAGGGGTTCTGTCATAGGTTTAGAAACTCGGCCACTAGCACTGGGTTCGTCCACAGATCCATTGTCGTCAATGTAGTCGGTCTCTTTGGGCAATTGAACAGGTGCGCAGTAGTATGCCCTTGACTACCGCAATCAGGACACTCGTCAGGTTTGCTGTTGTCAATCCTATGCAAGTATGACATAAGCATGGGGGAGTGTCCACAGCGTAACGATGCAAGGGTGCACCTGGCACGTCTGCCAAGTTCCATCTCTGTCTCGCTGACCTTCGGAGGTGCGACTCCCAGGATGGAGTTTATGGCAACTCTGCTCAAGTGTTCCTTCACGAATCGGGTATGCTCCGCGCGCAAGAGACGGAGGCGTTCTTGTTGTGCTTCGGTCCATCTCTGCACATCTACTTTCGACGGAGCATCAGCAAAAGGCTTTCTGATACATCTCTCTCTCACCGGGTTTAGCACTCTTCGCGATGGATGATTCGGCTGCTTCACGATGTTAATGTACATTTGTTGCGCCTGGAGTTGGCAGTGGTCTCTAACTGGCAATATGCGAGCTTCGGCATGTAAGTGCTCTATTGGAGAGCTTTTAGAACAGCCTGTTGCAATACGCAGAGCACAATTTTGGACGCGCTGCAGCTTGGACCAAGAGGTGTCCGACAAGATGTGCTCCCAGATTGGCGCAGCATACTCCAAGGCGGGTTGCACAATAGCCTTATACGTGGTCAGGATCGTTTCTTTATTGCATCCCCAGGACGTTCCACCGAGAGCACGCAGGACGTTGAGTCTTGTTTTCACTGTGGCTTGCTTCTGCTCAGTGTTCTTATGAAACTTCAACGAAGGATCCAACACGAGTCCAAGCAGCTTGGGGAATCGGGTGGCCTGCAATTGAGTTTCGTCCCATTTAACCATAGGATGGGCACTGTGCTCTGCATTATCAGTGGAAAAGACGGTGACGGACGATTTGGAGGCAGAGACTGTGAGCATTTTGCGATCGAAGAAACATTTCAACTCGATCAAGTAGTCATTGATCTTACTGGTGGCTACCTTAATGTCGCGATCTCGGCACAGAATAGTAATATCATCCGCGTATGCAACGACCTTGATGTCTTGAGGGGGAACGGGCAGATCTTCTAGATATAAACTGAAAAGTGCAGGCGATAAAACTCCTCCTTGAGGAACACCAGCGGCGATGGGGATGCTATTGGAAACATGTCCCTGGAATAGCACATTTGCCCGACGTCCTTTAGTGAAGGCAGTTATCCACCGCTTCTGCCATGGCTTGATGGTATGCATATATCTGCTAAAAAAAGGAAAAAGTCCTCCGTTCTCAAATGCATATATCTGCTTTGCTATACGTATATCTGCTTTGAATCCATTGCTTCATCTGACCGAAATTCTTTTAGTTTTTTCCTCGCTGTTACTGGGAGTTTTTTGTTGATGATTTCGTATATGAGCTGTTCATTGCACATAAGTCTGGTCCGCAGGTTTATGTGAATTCTTAATAAGATTCCGTCCCTGAACTTGAACTGTTCCTTTCAATCCAGCATACACGCTCACAAATATGGTCGAGATATCGGCATAAATAGTCGCGCACGGCCCCCACCTTGTCGTCAACGTCGTTTGAAACGCTGAGAACCATCCATATTGACAATATTTGATCAATCATGTCTCGAACGCCTGTATTTTCCCACCCCTTCGAGTAACAAGGAAAAGTTAGTCTTGAGAAAACATGTGATAACTAAGTGCAATAGCGTTGTCAAATTGGATTTTACGAGAGAAACAGCTCGATTAACTTGAAAATGAGATGTTAGATCACCGATGAAGTCCTCCATTCTCAAAAGCCAGATGGAGTAGAGTGGCATTCCTGAAAATGGATAGGAATTTATTGGTATTTAGGCATGTTATTTTCAGGTAAATCAAGCTATTGCTCTCGTAGACTCCCATTCGATAGAGCTATCACTCTCAATTATCTCATGTTTTCCCAAGTTTATCTTTTGATTCTGTTACTCGAAGAGTTGGGAAAATACGGGCGTGTCAGACAGAATTGCTCAAATATTGCCAAATATTGTCATCCTGGATGGTTTGCAGCGCTTCAAGCGTCGTTGACGACATGGTATATGCTGTACAGGCCTACTTATGCTCTTTTATCTCCACCGTGTTTGTGGGTGTGTATGCTGCCTTTAATAGATTACATGAGAACTGGTCCGCTCCGCGATTTCGTAAGCCCTGATAACTGGGATTAAACTCGATTAGAAAATTCGACTTTGTGTGGAAGCTTCACTTCTTCAGGCTCTAAACTACCCTGATTTTGGAAGAGAAGGAAAACCCCGGGTTGGTGCGAAGTTTTTTCTTTGCGGGTGAAAAATTAGGCGCGGACCAGTTCTCCGGCAACGCCTTCAAGAGCATCCTGTCATTTGGAAACTTCCTGATGAAACCCACACTTTTTTTTGAAATCGAGTTTAGTATTTTCAAGAATGCTTCAATGGGAGACGATCGTGTGAAGCTGAAGGTGGAAGGAAACAGGCTGAAATGGAGGATCATCAAGGTAATTTTCTTGCATGTCGTCAACTATTCCATCTCGTTTTGGAATAGTCAGTAGAGTTGTTGAAATTGAAAATTTAAGGAGTCCTATAAAAGGCGTCTTGTCATTTTCTGCACCCTAACATCATCTGCTATCCAACGATTGTCACAAGTAAATTGGCAACCCGAAGTCGTAATTATAGGTCGGTTTTTGGCAGCGATATGTTACAAATTAAGTGCAGCAATATTGAAATTGTAATTGTAGATGAGGCCGCACAGGCGTTAGAACCTGTTGCGTGGGCTGCCGTTGTTCAAGCGAAGCGGTGCATCTTGGCTGGAGATCATGCACAGCTTCCAGCCACGATTCTTTCTCTCGAGTATGGTTCAGGATCTGTTTTGGACCAGAGCTTTTTCGAAATCTACATTATAAGCGTGAACATGTTTTTGTGGCTTTTAGCGCACGTAAAGGAAATCTTGAAGTTTCTCTGATGGAGAGACTGGCGAAGGAGTTTGGTAACGCGAATATAAACCAGCTTTTGACTGTGCAATATAGGATGAACGAGAAGATCATGCAGTGGTCCTCGAAAGAGTTCTATGATTCGAGACTGGTGGCGGACGAGAATGTATCGAAAATTACTCAGAGGTGGGTCTCCTGCAGAATTTCTTTTATATCCCACTTCGTAATGTTATTGCATTGCAGTGAGATATCATTGGTGCCGAAGGATTCTGCTCTGAATAATCCACTTCTGATGATCAATACCGATAGCGGCAGAAATGGCCAGTATGTTGAGTTGCCGTACCAAATGTCTTACAGAAATATAGGTTAGTGGTGAGGTAGCAGGTGCTTCCAAGAGCTTGCGTGGTGTGAATCGGCGGCGTTTTCAGGAGAGGCTGAGCTAGTAGTACGTTATCTAGGCGTTTTGCTAGCAGCGGGGATATCGGCGCTGGAAATCGCGGTTATCTCGCCGTACTATGCGCAGGTATACTCACTAGGGAACCTCGCATGGCCTACCCCACGAATTAAAAGATGATGAATGTTTCCTGGTCAATTCTGGTCCGCTTTCTCCGAATCTGACATCGGATTTTGCAAAGGACGTCTCTGAACGAAGCTATAAGCGTTTTGGAAGCTTTGCGAAAAGGTAAGGGCTAATTTTTGAGGTGTTTTAAAAAATCGGATTCGGCTGAAAACTTCTCAACTGGGAGTTTATCAGGGCGCTGAACGCGCATCTGGGGTCTGTTTGTTGCTAGACTTATGCTTACTGTAGGTTACTGTAGGCATGATGCCTTCTAACTGGCTTTACCTACCTTAAAATTTCGAAAATCAAAAATGGACCTCAAATTTGTGTTCGGCGTACCAAATAACATCCACAGGGAAATTTTTAGACAAATCTGAGACTTTGACCAAGCTACCGTACAGCAACCGTAACCTACCGTAATTTACCAAAAATCGATAAACGGATTGCAGATTCGTGTTTAGCTCTGCAAATAATCCCCCAGAGCAACAATGTAAGCCATATCTATCGTAGCACTCCGGAAGTCGGCAAACGTCGCGATTTGCCATCATATTTTGCCTGCACTGAAGGCTTTGAACGAATCAAGTCGAAAAGCTCGGGAAATCGTCAAATAGACCCCAGATTCGTGATCAGCGCCACAAATAACCCACCTGAAAGGATTTTGAGTGAAATCTGCAGCAACTTTTTTCAAGCGCTTTCAGGGGTAAAAATAAGCGCCCAACCGAAAATCCGCACAAGTCCAAAACGCTGTCAATCTGTGCAAAGTTTGAAAAATGTGCCGTCAACCCAAAATTCGCACAGTGGTACAGTGGGGTAGTTTTGGTCGCTGAACACAAGCATGAGGTCTGTTTACGGATTTCGGAAACACTAACGCGCGTTTTTGATAGAAAAAAAAGTGGAAAATACGAACTCTGACAGGCTCTAACTTTTTCCGCAGATGTTCGTAGCAATATCCGAGTTCAGATTCGAAGAAGGCGTGCCAGATTTGACTAGAAAACATTAATCAGCTTTCTGATCCGGGGGTACACCATGCGAGGTTCCCTAGTCAGTCTGTTTCTCTTTTTGAAGAGTAAATGTGTTGTTATGTGACTAGCTGATCTCCTGATTCAGGTTGCAACGATTCGTGAGATGATGCCATACACAGATGTCTCAGTCAACACGGTGGACTCCTTCCAAGGACAAGAGCGGCAAGTGGTTGTATTCAGCATGGTTCGACAGAACCCGGAAAGTTGGTGATTTTGAGTTGAGCCCCTCTAAAGATGTACATCCTTTTCTATTTATCATGAAGTTCAGAGATGATTGGATTCCTGCGAAATGAGCGCCGCTTGAACGTGGCGATTACCCGAGCGAAGCGCCAATTCGTTCTGATTGGTAGCGCGCAGATGATGAAGAAGAACCGTCATCTGCGCTCACTTTTAAGGTGTGTTTTCAGAAAATACCCTGCTAGTTTTCTTCGAATGGTAAATTTTTTCAGCGCAATTCAAGGCATTGGGAAAGTGTACGGACCGCAAATGATGGATACATTTGAAAGAGGTGATTTAAGATTTTCTGGTTATGTAACTGATGCACTGATGAGGTCGCACGCGGCTGAATTGAACACGGTAACGCGTTGCGAATGCGCAGTTTTTTTTTTGCCTCACCGCCATTTCACTGTAGGAACACGTCGTTATGTTACAAAGGCACGTGCTACAGTTGCGCAAAACTTGTGCCGCACATATCTCAGCGCGGTAGCGCGCCCTGTTGCGTATTGTGCAGGGGTGCGCGCCTCGGCACAAATGTTGTCTTTATATCCTCGCTTTTTCAATAGGGGCTGAGTTTTTTTACAGTAAGGATACGGTTTTCATGTTCCGCAGCAAGGTCAGTGCGGCCACAGTCCGTAAAAAGTACAACATCCCACAACACTACGGCCCACAACGAGGAAGTTCTACTAGCTCTAAACCATTGGGCGATTCCAACAGCGGTCAAAATTCGTAAAGAAAGTGACTTAAAGGCATCGTTCGCGCTAGAAATCAATTTTCATTTTTCAGTCTCAATTTCATGATTGAGCCCGGTAGACCACATTGGTAAACTTTGGCGCGTCAAAAACGTTGGGCAATGAGGTTGGAAGGCGTCAAAGGTGAAGATCCGCCACCAATTCTCACCAGTCATCTAGCACTTTTTCCTAGAATGTTGATGCGACCGTAAGACAACATGAAAAATAGTTACTGCACGAACTCTATATGCAGAAAAACTCCGAAAATGACAATGACGAGGCTTCCGAAAGCAGAAAAACCTCAAAAAGGATTCTGGCGCGAAATTCGAATTCGTATTTACAATGTGTTCCAATTGACTTTTCTTTGCAAATGAAGGTTTTTCATGGCCCCTTCGACATTTTCGTTCACTAGAGAGGCCAAGCTACACAAAAACATTAAAAAATAATATACGGTTTTCTGCGCGTTCGATGCCTTTAAGATTCTATTCCGGGACCGGCAGTGAAACGGCCATGGATGGGGCGTCTAATATATACATATTCGGCACTGAATTGCTCACCTAGTGGTGTCCGAGCAGTCTGCATGCCTATGTATGCGGCGCGCGATCTCCACGTCTTAGACGGGGAACACCGGCCCGACGAACGATTCTGAGTTCGCCATTGCCACTGTGCTGCTCGTAAGCACGTTACTGTTTGAAGATCACTAGAATAGCGTGTCGTGTAAGAGGCACGTGGCCCTACTGTCGCCCAAAATGTCATGTGGTTGAGTAGAGCAGGTATCGTGGTCAAATGGAACAGCTGCGCGTGTATTCATTTGGTGAGCAATACAGGTACCTGCTGCTGGAGCACCACGTGGCCTTGTTGTCCTGCGAACCGTTTCTTAGTGGATTTCAAGGCGTTGTGGAATGGTCTCCACGTATCAGGGTCAAGCGGGCCGTTGTGTAGTACCAAATGTGGAGCCCTTCTCCTTGGTAACCCCTTTTTTCTGGGAATTTCGAGGGTCTTTTTCTCCAAATTATTGTTTTTGCCCCAAAATTTCTGCAATCCCCTTCAAAAATGTCCATTTTGTAGCTGAAAATCTTTGCGACTCCCCTCACCATTCGCTGAGAAATTACACAGCCATTGTTAGACCATGCCACCCACGCGTTAACAAGTAGTTTTTCGCGCTGAAGCCTTCAACTGCGTTCCTTCTCGGGGAACTGGCCAAGCGGTTAGCCTAATCTATAGTCTTTAGGAAATAGTCTTTAGGAAACTAGCATATTAGGAGCGAAAAGCCGCTGGCTTCAAAATATTTATGTGTGAACTGAGAAAGTTTGTGCGCGAGGTAGATCTATGGAATTTTGTTCTGTGCAAGCTGCGTTCCTTGCAGCTGTGTTTGTGCAGTAGGGCAGAAGCAAAGTCATCCGTGTGACTAGTAAATTCGTACTTTTACAGAGGTATCTGGATTGCGTACTACCTCCAAAAATGGAGTTCATAAGGATCAGTCAGGTCTAAGTACAGGCTAGTTCTCAGTATTTGTATTTGTTAAAGTCGTGTATTTCTGAATCTTGTCTTTAGGGTCATCGTTTTCATTTTAGGTGAAGAAAGCGTAGGTCCAGATGAGAAAGGAGATGTCTTCTCCAGTTCTAGGAAGGTGCAGAGTATATCGCTAGATTGAGTCCTTATTTAGGAAAGTTCATTAGGAACAGTGCGACTTAACGTCGGCATGGATCCTGAAGAGACTTTGCTTTCCACATGGGAGGTTGGCGCAAACTCGGTGCGCCTATGTTGTAGCATATGGCTCCGAGTTTGCGCCAACCTTCAACAGTGAACGCAAAGTCTCTTCCGGATCCATGACGACGATATGTAATAGATACGGGTAAAAAGCACGTTGGCCGATCAATTGTAACTCCGCTTACCCACAATTTATCGGTTAACTAGATATTTCTCAATAAATATTGATCAAGTTTGTTTTTGCTAGCGTTTGAGTGTCTGGTTGTACAACCATATCTTCAAATTTCTCTGTTTCCGTGCGTTTTTAATGTGTCGTGTGCATTGTGTACAACTTCCTTTATGTCATGTCATGATTCTGCGGAGAATTCGGTCTATTATGTGATCTATTCCCTGAAAAATCGTAAATCTCATCACTGATAGAGCGAGCGACGCGCGCGATGCTGCTCTCTCCGTTTGTCTTGCGCTCTCTCACTGTCTCTGACCTCCGCTTCTTACCAGCACGCGTTGGAACCATGAGAATACGTGGTTTTTGAGTCTATACTGCTCATGTTAGATTTTCTTCTAGAAAAAGTTATCTGAAAGAGTTTTTTTTTTTGAAAAGTTGTTCTCTGTTTCGCAGTGAAATTTATCTCCCTTCCTCGCGTACGTCTGCGCGCGTATGCTGCGTCCCCTCCTCCCCACACTTTTCTTTAAAAAATATGCGAAAGTAGTCAAAGACTTCTTTTTTTCTGTTCTAAGAAACATTCACGCGAAATTTCGAAAGGTTGTATTCGAAAAATCTATCCATTCGGATTTTTATCTGGAGGAGATTAAATCTTTCGGAAGTTTTCTAAAAGATCGAATTTCGAAAAAATTATTCCGAAAGTTCTTTCGGAATTTACTTAGTTTGGAGGGAATCAATACCTCGGGAAGTTTCGAAAGATGCGATGTTCAAAATTTAGAATCTAAAGATTTTTTTGAAACGGGTTTTTTGAGATCTTTTCAATTACTCATGCGAAAGTAGTCAAAGATAGCTTTTCTCGAAGAAAAATCGTTCGCTCGAAATTTTAGAAGGCTGTATTTGAAAAATATACCCTTTCAGAATTTAATTTTGAAAAATTGGAATTTTGAGGAGATTAAATCTGTCTGAAGTTTCCTAAAAGTTCGAACCTTTTAAAAAAATTCCTAAAGTTCATTCGGATTTTAGTTCTGGAAGAAATCAATTTATTGGGGGTGTTTTCAGGAAAAATGATTTCATTCAGAAATCTAAAATTACTTTTTTTCATTCCATAAGCCCTAAAATCTCACTTCGTGCCCCCGTGAATGACTCCATTAATTTTTGATCCATTAATTCTCCATTTCTCGAAATTTTGAGAATTTTTTTGAAACGGGTTCTTTGAATTCCCAATTAACATAGCGAAAGTATTCGAAGAGACCTTTTTTTGAAAAAAGAAAACATTCAGGCGAAATTTTGAAAGGCTGCATTTGAAAAATCTATCCATTCGGAATTTTGGCTGGATGAGATTAAATCTTCCAGAATTTTCCCAAAAGGCCGGATTTGAAAGATTCATCTTAAAGTTCATTCGAAATTTCATAAATAAGTAAATGTTCAAAATTTAGAATCTGAAGATTTTTTTAATAAGCCTCTTTGAAAACTTCTCAATTAATACATGCAAAAGTATTCATAGACGCTGTTTTTTGAGAAAAAAAATCGTTCCCGCGAAATTTTGAAAGGCTGCATTCGAAAAATCTGTCCATTCCGAATTGTATCGGAATTTAATTTTCAAAAAATTGGAATTTTGAGGAAATTAAAATTTTCGGAAGTTTTCCAAAAGGTCGAATTCGAATTTTTTCTCCTAAATTTCATCCGGAATTCAATAAATAAATGTTCAAAATTTAGAATCTAAAGTTTTTTTCTTGAAACGGGTTCTCTGAGATCTTTTGCGAAAGTAGTCAGAGTCTTCTTTTTTTTATTCTAAAAAACATTTCATTTCATTTCATTTATTACGCTGTAAAAGACAAGCGTGTGATAAAAAAACTACAATGATGGTGTAAAACTAGAACTAAAACACATCTAGAAAACCAATAATTTTGCAGCAGCCATACGCTTGAACGAACCGTATGTAAATATGTTTGGTGAGGCGGTGTACTTTAGGCTTAAAAAGTTCAAGCCTGCCTTGCATGTAAACATATACCTCCTCAAGTTGGTTTTAGGCATAGAAAAAGATATCTTGAACTGTCCTCCCCTGGTTCTCGATTGTATCAAACTATAGAATCGGGACACCCTTCTTCTTCTTCTTCTTTGCAGCCACAGAGAGGGGTTCTGTCATAGGTTCAGAAACTCGGCCACTAGCCCTGGGTTCGTCCACAGATCCATTGTCGTCAATGTAGTCGGTCTGTTCGGGCAATTGAACAGGTGCGCAGTAGTATGCCCTTGACTACCGCAATCAGGACACTCGTCAGGTTTGCTGTTGTCAATCCTATGCAAGTATGACATAAGCATGGGGGAGTGTCCACAGCGTAACGATGCAAGGGTGCACCTGGCACGTCTGCCAAGTTCCATCTCTGTCTCGCTGACCTTCGGAGGTGCGACTCCCAGGATGGGGTTTATGGCAACTCTGCTCAAGTGTTCGTTCACGAATCGGGTATGCTCCGCGCGCAAGAGACGGAGGCGTTCTTGTTGTGCTTCAGTCCATCTCTGCACATCTACTTTCGACGGAGCATCAGCGAAAGGCTTTCTGATACATCTCTCTCTCACCGGGTTCAGTACTCTTCGCGAAGGATGATTCGGCTGCTTCACGATGTTAATGTACATTTGTTGCGCCTGGAGTTGGCAGTGGTCTCTAACTGGCAATATGCGAGCTTCGGCATGTAAGTGCTCTATTGGAGAGCTTTTGGAACAGCCTGTTGCAATTCGCAGAGCACAATTTTGGACGCGCTGCAGCTTGGACCAAGAGGTGTCCGACACGATGTGCTGCCAGACTGGCGCAGCATACTCCAAGGCGGGTTGCACAATAGCCTTATACGTGGTCAGGATCGTTTCTTTATTGCATCCCCAGGACGCTCCACCGAGAGCACGCAGGACGTTGAGTCTTGTTTTCACTGTGGCTTGCTTCTGCTCAGTGTTCTTATGAAACTTCAACGAAGGATCCAACACGAGTCCAAGCAGCTTGGGGAATCGGGTGGCCTGCAATTGAGTTTCGTCCCATTTCACCATAGGATGGGCACTGTGCTCTGCATTATCAATGGAAAAGACGGTGACGGACGATTTGGAGGCAGAGACTGTGAGCATTTTGCGATCGAAGAAACATTTCAACTCGATCAAGTAGTCATTGATCTTACTGGTGGCTACCTTAATGTCGCGATCTCGGCACAGAATAGTAATATCATCCGCGTATGCAACGACCTTGATGTCTTGAGGGGGAACGGGCAGATCTTCTAGATATAAACTGAAAAGTGCAGGCGATAAAACTCCTCCTTGAGGGACACCAGCGGCGATGGGGATGCTATTGGAAACATGTCCCTGGAATAGCACATTTGCCCGACGTCCTTTAGTGAAGGCAGTTATCCACCGCTTCTGCCATGGCTTGATGGTAGACTTCAACAGACTCTCTGATAGTAGGCCTAGATTGACAGTGTCAAATGCCTTTGTTAAGTCGAGGGCCACACCAACAGTACGTTGGGGTTTGATGGCATTGAAGCCGTCCAGCACATAGCTCACAATTTCCAACAAGGCCGTAGTGGTGGAATGTAATTTACGGAAACCATGTTGGTGCTGCTGTTGGCTGCTATGCTCGGCAAGCTCCTCCACAACCAGTTTTTCGGCAATTTTGGCGATGGGTGAGAGCAGACTGATCGGCCGGTACCCTTTAGCCGTGGGTGGTGACTTTCCCGGCTTCGGCAGTGGAATAACACGAGCCACTTTCCAATTTTGGGGTAAAGTACATGTTCGAAACGATGTATTTATGACGTCAGCAATGAAGGGCAATAGTTCACTGGGCAGTCTCTTCAGGACTGCAGGGCTCAAACCGTCTGGCCCTAATGTTTTCGAGTTGCTCATCTCCTTTATTACCTTATCGACCTGTGCAGGCGTGACTGCATCATCTACATCGATGAGAGGCAACTTACAGAGTTCCCGTACAGTTATTCTGTTCTGTTTCTCTCTTTTGGTTCTAGTGATGAAAAAATGCTTCCCAAGAGCATTCGCTGGAAAGAGTTGTGGATGTCGACCAAGAGCGAGAGATTGGAAGAGACGAGGGAGATGTCTGGGCTAGATGATCGGCCGTTGGCAGGGAGACGAGTGGGCTGGCCATCGTTTAAGATAACCAGATCGCACTCCTCCGCCCATTCTTCGACGTCACCTCCTCTAGCATCGGAATCAAGCGACGAGCAGAACGTGTGCGCATTGAAGTCACCCGCAAAGACAATTGAGGGAGAAAGAGAGCAGTCATACAGCTGCTTGAGAAGGGGGATAGGATTGTATGTTGAGGGACAAGAGGAAGAAGGAGGGATATATATATTAAAAAGAGAAAGTGGTGTTTTAAGAGGTAGATGGATGGGGATGTACTCGAGAGTGCCATCCACTGGAGTGTTTGGAATAATGTGAGAGGGAAGAGAGGACAGAACAAAAGTAGAGACTCCGCCTCCTTGAGATGACCTGGGAGTATGATATGCAGTATAGCCCGGGATGTTTGGATGTCGAGAGGTAGCAGAGGGAGAGAGTTTGGTCTCCTGGACCATGATAACATCCGGGTGATGAGTACGGGCAAAGAGAGATAATTCAGAAAGCTTGGTCCGAAGGCCGTTTAGATTGATGTGTACAATAGATAGGGGGCGGTTGGTAGATGAGGAATTCGAGTTACTGGAGGCGGAGCACACAATACAACGAAAGGAAGAATCGTGGTGCCTCACAGAACTGAGACCCGAACAAGAGAAGTGCACCCACCTTTCGCATCCAAAACATTGGACGCTGGTTCCATACCAATTGACATCTCTGCCGCATGTGGCACATGGGTACTTCTTCTTCTTCGCGGGTCCTGGATTCCTTTCGACGCCGGCCATTTGTAGAAGAATCCTCAGGAGAGCTGCAGCCAGCCAGCACCTCTCCCATGACAAAAACCCTCTCCGCGGAGGGATTGACGTCGGTTTGCACGGAGGTGATCTTCTTTCCTCCACACTGCCACGGCATGAACGTACGACATCTCGGCAGCAGGTTGTGTTATTGTAATTGCTATGTAATTGTTACTCCTAACTGTTGATTCTACGTTGTTACAAGCCAAAAAGCTGCAATCGAGAGTTTTTCAAATGAAGCATAATGAAAGATCTAAAGTTCATCGCCTCACATCCCCTGCAGATCGACTTATATGCCCTCCTATCTAAAAAAACTCTCGAAGAATATAAGAGGGCTGAAAAAAAACCATTTTCGGCTTGAAACACAGGCAAACTCTCTAAAAACACTTTTCGCGGTTACCCGCTGCCTTTAGCCTTTATTAAGGAATTGCGCGTAAGGGGGGCGTGTCTTGTACGTGGATGCACACAACACAATTTATTTCACAGTCAATCGTTTTGTGTTTTGTCTCCATGGCATTAGCCATAGTTTCTTGCAACGTATGAAGGACCCTTTTTTAGTATCGATGTGACAAGAGAATGTTTCCACCGCAGAGAAATCTCCGAGTACATCATAGACAGATTGAAAACTAAGAGAGGGGCCGCGCCAACACATGAGCAATGTTCTTGACAAAAGTTGTGATAAAGACAGGGGTGGTTGCCCCAGACGAAGGCCACTTAGTAAGTAAGCCATATAGAGTTACTTCATCGAACATTCACGCAAAATTTCGAAAGGTTGTATTCGAAAAATCTTTCCATTCGGATTTTTATCTGGGAGAGATTAAATCTTTCGGAAGTTTTCCAAAAGGCCGAATTTGAAAAAAATTATTCCGAAAGTTCATTCGGAATTGAGTTTGGAGGGAATCAATACCTCGGGAAGTTTTGAAAGATGCGATGTTCAAAGTTTAAAATCTAAAGATTTTTTTAAACGGCCTCCGAAAACTTGCCAATAACACATGCGAAAGAATTCGAAGACACATTTTCTTGAAAAAAAACATTCACTTGAAATTTTGGAACGCTGTATCTGAAAAATGTACCCTTTTGGAATTCAATTTTGAAAAATTGGAATTTTGAGAAGATTAAATCTTTCTGGAGTGCGGGTTTTCCTCACCGGGGTGCTTAACGCCGTGACTACCGAAAATTGACTGAGACACAGTCCTGAAAAACGACAAACATTTGTGGAAACTGTCCTCTTATCATAACACAACCCAAAGGCATTTCCCGTCAAATATAGGCTCTTGAGGCAATACGGTTCAACAGCAGACCGATTAGAGAACGAATGGAGTAAGAAATGCAGCCCGAACGTTGGGTTGTTTTTGAAAAATGTGGGTTCATCAGAACAGAATATGGGATATCACGTAAATGGAAAGTCGAATCTGATATTTTAGGTCTCATGAAATGAAAAAAGTAATAGGAATAACGGATTTTTAAATTTCCGAATGAAATCACTTTTCCTGAAAACACCCCCCCCTGTAACTAGATTCCTTCCGATTCTTTTCTTACAAATTCGGTCTTCTAGAAAACTTCAGAAAGATTTAATCTCCTCAGAATTCCAATTTTTCAAAATTGAATTCTAAAAGGGTATATTTTTCAAATACAGCGTTCCAAAATTTCAAGTGAATGTTTTTTTTTCAAGAAAATGTGTCTTTGAATTCTTTCGCATGTGTTAATTGGGAAGTTTTCGGAGGCCGTTTAAAAAAATCTTTAGATTCTAAACTCTGAACAACCCATCTCTCAAAACTTCCCGAGAAATCGATTCCCTTCAAACCGAATGAACTTTCGGAATATTTTTTTCAAATTCGGCCTTTTGGAAAACTTCCGAAAGATTTAATCTATCCCAGATAAAAATCCGAAAGGATAGATTTAAAAAAAAATGAACGGATTTATTCGAAATTCGTTCGTTCGGAATAAAAAATGAATGAATTTATTCGAAATTCGTTCGTTCGGAGTAAAAAATGAACGAATTTATTCGAAATTCGTTCGTTCGGTCTTTTTCCGAAAATTCCTCTTTATAGCATGGGCATTGACTGTCCACGCCATGCTTGTGCGCCTTCTATGACCTGTAGGAGACCGCTTCTCTCTAGTCCGGTCATCCATACCACAAAATACCTCCTGTGGTTGACCACGGTGTTCGTTTTCTCTCGTAGGAGACCGCCGCCAGTGTCGGAGATAAACACCTCCTTTGGCGTCGGATTTGTGACTACCGCAAGTCGCCGAAACAAGGCCACGCCCTCCGACTCGGGAAGCCAGGGCCCTCCGACCCATCTTTGCACCGGATGCACCCAAACTGCTGCGGGGTCGCAAGGCACTTTTCGTCAGAGATTCGTCTATCGACTTCTTCTCGCCGTTCTGGCCAGCATCTGTTCTGGTTTTCCAACTATTTATTGCATGTTCTCTAGTTTTGTAGCGGGAAACATGTGGTTCTTCGACTTCTAGTGATCTGAAACACAGTTGAGGAACAGTTTTTCGACGGAACATCAGAAAATTTCTCGATAACTCCTGTGCTTGTGTACTGTCAGTGTTATTTTTTTCAGTTGTCTTTCTAGTTCCGGAAAAGATATGAGTTCTCTCACAAGGGAAGTGTAAAAAGCGTAGGTCGGATCTGCGAAAACGACTAGTATGGTTGGTATCTCTTCTGGCTCAATAGTAAAAATGCGCAGTATCCCGCTCCAAGCCGCAAGTTCAAAAAAGTTATGAGCATTTTTTAAGCCTGGTGAAAAGGCAAGGGTACCCATCAGGCATTTTTTTTTGGAGTTTCAAAAACTTTTCTCCGATTTAGCTCAAAAGTTGTATGTAGGGGTAATCTAGGGTGGCGAATACGAATCTGGAGTCCATTTGTCGAAATTCTAAGGTTTACTGTATGACATGTCATTTAGGGGTCAAAACCCACCTTAGTATTTTAAAAATCGACAAACGGACGTTAAATTCGTATTCTCCACCCCGAATAACCCCGTATACAAATTTTGAGTGAAATCTGAGATTTTTACCAAACTACCGTATACCCACCGTAATCTTCAAAAGATCGATAAACGGACTCCAGATTCGTGTTTAGCACTCCAAATAACCCTCAGAGAATGATTTTGAGACATATCTATCGTAGAAAACCGGGAATCTCGAAAGTGGCGTTTTTCCCTCGAAATTTTCCCCGGTTGGGATGCTTCAAATGAAATTAGTTACCACTAGCTCCGCAGAAGACCATTTTCATGCGAGTAGGAACGGTGGAATCCATTCCGGAAACCTCATACTTAGTAGGTGCAACTGATATACCTCGTGTGGAATTTGTTCGGGATCTAGGCTTCCACTACAGTGATAAACTTGATTTCTCCAAACATATTCAAATTCGTTGCAAAATGGCTCTCTCTAGAACATTCCAGCTTTTCAAAGGATTGACCGTTAAAAACAAAAACATTCTACTCAGAGCTTACAAGACTTACATTCGACCAATTTTAGAATCTGGTACTACTGTGTACTACCCAAGAAAAGTAAGGGATATACAGGCGATTGAGAAGGTTCAGAATAACTTTACGCGAAAACTACTAGTTAGAGTGGGTGGTTTCTTGTATTCCAAAATACCTAGAGCTGAAATCAGGAATAAATACCTAGGTCTTCCGTCACTTGAGGCGCGACGTCAAGTATCGGACTTGTGCATGGTCTATAAAATGTTGCACTACTCGGGTATCTTTGGAAGTCATAACTTTTTCAAATTACGTCATTCCCATACAAGAGGAGGAGGAACCAAACTCATCTTGGAGCGCCCTCGCACTGTTTTGCGGCGAAGCTTCTTCGCGTTCAGAGCGGGTAGTGCGTACCTTAAAATGACTAAGAGTATCACTCCACCACTATCTCTGAGTCGATTCAAACGTCATGTGGTAAACTTGATACAAAAAACCGAATCCAGCGATCATGCTGTGTGATTGACCTAACTGCGTTTTTATTTCTAGAGCTTAGCTTTATTTGTTTTCTGAAAATGGTTGTATAGTGGTTTGCGTAATTAGTGTTTGTTTGTTTTTTTTTCTCTCACGTTTGCCTTACGCATTCGTAATAAACTTATACTTATAATTAGCCGAAAACTTTGGAAAATCGACTGACTAACCACAGACTCGTGATCAGCGCCCCGAAAACCCCCCTGGGAGAATTTTAAGTCAAATCTGGACAATTTTTCTAAAACGCTTCCAGAGCCCTCAATTGGTAGAAGTAAACGCCCAACCAAAAATTCATACAAGTTCAAAACGCTGTCAGTGTGGAAAAAGTACGCCTTCACCCGAACTTTGCTCAGGGGGGTAGTTTTTGACGCTGAACACATTTATGAGGTCCATTTCCGGATTTTCCAAAGACTAAAGCGCTTTTCGGAAGGTACAAAAAGCACAAAAAATGAGCTTTTTAAGCTTGTAACTTCTTGGAACCTGCGGCTCGGGGTGGGATACTGCGCAGTTTTACTATTGAGCCACAAGAGATACTGACGACACTAGTCGTTTTGGCAGATCCGACCTACGCTTTGTATACTTCCCTTGTCAGCTAAACGTAGTCTTTGTTACGATAAAAAAAAGTGGAAACAAACATTCTGAAATCTGCCGATTTATGTTGAATTTGTTTGAAAATTGGGGATATTCGTTTTCAGAGTGAGGAGCATTGACAGAAGAAGAAGAAGAAGTTATCTACGAAGTATGAATAGAATAGACGGGAACATTGACGGTATTATGTCGGCGATTAATCGCCTGGAATTGTTGCCGTTGTCGGCGAATGGTGCCGATGTTCGAGCGATTTTTCATGGTCTACGGATTCCGGATGGTGCGGTTCACAAAGTAGAAGGAGATGATGGCGATGCGTCCATTGAAGTCGCCACGGATGAAGATGCCAGACAAGCAATGAGACGAGACCGTGGACAGATCCATGGAGAGGAGGTTCGTGTTCAATTAGAATTACAACATAAGGAGAAATCGAGCACTTTCGTTCACATGTAGAGCTGAATCCACCTTCGTTTCTCTAAATCTCGACGTCACTCCACTCCCCATCCCTCATGCTCTCCTGAATTTCAAGCGCCTTGCAGGGAAGAAGCTATGGAGCGTCTAGAATTATGATGCCAATACACGAATGTTCATGCCTTTAGACTCACGTCTTAGGCACCCCTATATTTCTATTGCGTGTGCCTTAAGCAGCGTATTCAATAAATAAATAAAATCATCAAAAGTCGCGTTTGGCCAGCGGGATTTCTACTATTTCCAAACTTTGGACCAAATTAGGCGGAATTTTTTATTGGCATGTGGATCTCATATTCGTAATCATCATCTGGAACAACCCCTATAAAAAGTTTTAATGCTCAGTTAGAGACAATTTTTGAACACCCAAAAAAGTGCCGTTCGTGTACCCCTTTCCTTCCCGCAAAGCTTGTAAAAGCCCTCGTCAAAGTGACAGGACACCCTAATAAGATTGACCGCTACAAGAAGGAGAGGCTAAAGGTAGGAAAGACAAGAGTGGAAGAAGAAGAGCAAAACCAATGCAAAAAAGCGTGCGAAAAAAATGAAAGGAAAAGATCTATGACAGTAGGTGAGCCAGAGCAAAAAAAAACGCGAGAGAGACAAGGAAAACTTTTTCTTCTTCTTCTTTGCAGCCACATAGAGGGTTTTGTCAAAGGCGTAGGAACTGGGCGACCAGTAGTGGATTCGTCCATAGGTCCATTGGTGTCAGCGTGGTAGGTCTCTCCGGACAGTTGAACAAATGTGCTGTATCGTGGCCGATGGTACCGCAGTCCGGACACACATCAGAATTGCTGCTGTCAATCTTGCTGACATAAGACATTAGGATTGTAGAGTGACCACAGCGTAATGATGCGAGCGTGCATCTTGCCCTCCTTCCGAGTTGAGACTCTGAGGTGCAGACGGGGGGCGGTATATCTCCTAGAATAGGATTTATGGCCGCCTTCACAAGATGACACCGTACGAATTTGGTGTGCTTCTCGCGCAAAAGACGGAGTCGTTCTTGCTGTGAGTCGTGCCATCTTTGCAAATTGACTTTGTTTGGAGCATCGGCGAATGGCTTTTTTATACTTCTCTCTCTAACGGGGTTTAGCACTCTCCACGACGGGTGATTTGGTTGCTTTATAATGTTGATGCGGAATAGCTGGGCCTGGAGCTGACAGTGCTCCTTCACTGGTAATAGACGGGTCTCAGCATGCAGGTGCTCGATTGGGGAACTCCTTGCACATCCGGTGGCGATACGGAGAGCAGCATTTTGTACTCTTTGCATCTTTGTTCAGGAGGATTCTGAGACGAGATGCTGCCATACCGGTGAGGCGTACTCCAGGGCGGGCTGAAGAATTGCCTTATACGTTGTGAGTATAGTCTCCTTGCTACTTCCCCACGAAGTGCCGCCCAGGGCCCTGAGAACGTGTAGCTTAGCTTTAACGACTGCCTGCTTCTGCTCGGTATTCTTATGAAACTTGAGTGACGGATCGAGCACAAGACCGAGCAGCTTTGGAAAGCGAGCAGCAGGCAAACGGTCTCCATCCCACACGACATCCGGTTGAGCGCTGTGCTCGGATGGGTCCGTCGTGAGAACGGACATTGACGACTTGGCTGCAGAGATCCTTAGCATCTTGCGGTCAAAAAAGCTCTTCAGTGTGATCATGTGCTCATTGATCTTATTGGCGGCCACCTGTAAGTCCCGATCTTGACACATGATTGTTATGTCATCAGCATACGCGACGACCTTGACGTCCTGTGGAGGCTCAGGCATATCTTCGAGGTACAGATTGAAGAGGGCTGGCGATAGAACCCCGCCCTGAGGGACTCCAGCTGCCATTGGAATACTGTTGGAGACACGGTTCTGAAACATGACTCTTGCTCGTCGACCTTTAATAAAGGCCGATATCCAGCGCTTCTGCCAAGATGGTATTGACGACTCCAGTATGTTGCCTGATAGGACTCCAAGGTTAACCGTATGAAATGCCTTGGTGAGATCCAACGCAACAGCTACAGTTCTCAATGGCTTGTTAAAGTTGAACCCGTCGATAGCATAGCTGGTAATTTCTAGCAAAGCCGTAGTTGTGGAATGTAGCCTCCTGAAACCATGTTGAAACAACTGCTCCTCGTTGTGCTCCGCTAGATTCTTGACAATGAGCTTTTCGGCTATCTTAGCGAAAGGTGACATCAAGCTAATGGGGCGATATCCCTTTACTGATGACTGAGGTTTGCCAGGCTTGGGCAACGGGATGACGTTGGCTGTCTTCCAGTTTTGCGGAGTAGTGCAAGAACTAAACGAAGTGTTAATCATATCAACAATGAGCGGAAGGATCTCAGTCGGGGGTTTTTTCAGTACAGCAGGACAAATGCCGTCGGGACCGACAGCTTTGGAGTTCCGCATGTCCTTTACGATCTTCTCTACTTGTGCCACAGTGAACGCTTCGGCCGTGCTCATGAGCGGGAGGCGGCACAGCTCTCTTACTGTCATTCTATTCTGCGGACCTCGCCTCGTACTCGTGACAAAGAAACTTTTACCGATAGAGTAGGCGGCTTCCTTTCCTTACTTGAAAACGTTATTACCAAACTCAATAGTGGAGACGGTGGCTGGCGAGCTCTTTCCCGATAGTTTCCGAAGCACCTTCCAAGTAGCTCCACTGTCCGTCTTGAAATTCAACTGTTCTGTGAACTTTTCCCACTGTTCTTTCTTGTGCTGGTCGAGATCTTTTCTGATCTCACCATCCAGCTAAGCGACGACAGGGTATAGATGGTCAACTGCTCCTCTGGCATCTCTAGTCCTGATTTTCTGAAGAATTTCTCTGGTGACGTTTGGATAGAACGTCTTAACTCGGCCAACAGGGATAGCCGCCTTCATGGCCCTGCGAATTGCATCAGATAAGTGATGCTCCTTCTGGTGCACATTGCCATTCCACGGGTAATCAGCCGCTAGGCGTAGCGCAACCTCACTGAACAGGCACCAGTCAGCTTGGCCTAAATTGAGATATAAGAACGTTGACGAACACCAGAATAAGGAGCAAGAGAATTTGAGAGATCGATGTGCACAAAGACGGAAACATGATCACTAGGCAATGTTGTCGAGGTAGACCATGAGCAAGCGTTGGAAAGGTTGGAAGAGACTAGAGTTATGTCTGGGCTATAAGATCGGCCGTTGGCAGGGAGACGAGTGGGCTGATCATCGTTTAAGATGACCAGGTCGCACTCCTCAGCCCATTCTTCGACTTCTTCTCCTCTAGCATCAGAACCAAGGGACGAGCAGAAGGTATGGGCGTTAAAGTCGCCCGCGAAAACAACTGATAATGAGAGGGAACAATCCTTAAGTTGTTTGAGAAGAGGAATGGGATTGTAGGAGGAGGGGCATGAGGTGGTAGGGGGAATATAGATGTTGAACAGAGAAAGGGGAGTTTTAAGAGGGAGATGGATTGGAAGGTACTCGAGAGTACCATCCGTGAGGGTGTTGGGTATGAGGTGGGAGGGGAGAGAGGATAAAACAAAGGTTGAAACTCCTCCGCCAAGAGCTGACCTTGGAGCATGGAAGGCAGAGTAGCCCGGGATGTTAGGATGAGGACGGGTAGGTGATGGAGAAAGCTTGGTTTCTTGAACCATGATCACGTCTGGATGGTAAGTACTATACTTGTTCCAAATAAAATTCATTTCGAATATCCGACTTTTCGACTATAGTCGGATATCGTACTTTTTCGAATATTCGACTTTTCGACTATAGTCGGATATCGCACTTTTTCGAATATTCGACTTTTCGACTGTAGTCGGATATCGCCCTTTTTCGAATATTCGACTTTTCGACTATAGTCGGATATCGCACTTTTTCGAATATTCGACTTTTCGACTATAGTCGGATATCGCACTTTTTCGAATATTCGACTTTTCGACTGTAGTCGGATATCGCCCTTTTTCGAATATTCGACTTTTCGACTATAGTCGGATATCGCACTTTTTCGAATATTCGACTTTTCGACTATAGTCGGATATGAGACTTTTTCGAATATTCGACTTTTCGAATAAAAAGTCGACTTTTTTATCCGACTATGAAAATAAATGAAGTGCAAGTAACTTTTTTTTCACATGAAAACACGTCGATTTCTCACTCATCCACTCGCGGGCGTTCTGACAGATCAAAGCATCACTTTTCGAACCAAAATCAGACCGATACTCAGACACGCTGACGGTTGTTCAGCGGGGTAAAAAGGCTTGTCGGTGCGACGGCGGGAGCCAAAATGGGGAGGGGTCGAATTGTCGGTTGTACCGCAGATAGAGAGAAATTCAATTCACGAAGACGGTTATTTGGCGGTGGAAAAGGGGTTGACGGTGCAACGGCGGGGACGTGCTCTAGCGTCAAATATGTGACACGTTCCGCAACTCGGACCAAAAAAGATGGGTGAGCCGGCATCAACATGTTTAGACAAAAGTATTAACATTGATAGGGGTATAAAAGGCTCCTCATCTCACCGTGAGCCTCAGTCAGCTTTTCGGAGCCGGACCTGGAAGCTGACCTCGAGTCACCTCGAGTCACCTTCCGGAAGGTCCACCGGATACCGGAGGATCATTTTTGTCTCCGAGGGGAGGGGCTCCCACGGCTCGGGGAGGGTGGTACCCAACTGTATGGCCATCTCCTCATGGTCCGCAGTAGGGTGCACCCCACCGTGGGCCGTGGGATCACCTCTTTTGTGGGGACCCCAATAGGGATTTCCCCGGAGTCCCCTCTGCGGACCCGGGAATACCCAGGATATATTGGAAAGCGCGTGACCGGAAATCTGGTTCGGTTGTACCGCGGTGTGATATCGGTTGAATGGCGGTGGAAGATCGGTTGTCCAGCAGATGCCCCAGCCGATCAACCGACGTTCCCCCGCCGAGTAACCGCCCATGAGTCTGTGCGGTTTGTGCGGAGGAACAGTATCGGTTATACACAGGATGACCAGGGAGGGGCAACCGACATTCCCCCGCGGAATAACCGCTCCCATGCTTGAGTATGGCTGCTTGGCGGATGTTTAGGCGTGCCTTATAGTATTTGTCACAGGTTTCGTGGTAAGAGCTTATATCTGGTTTCCGTTTTTTCGAGTTTCCGTAGCTATATGCTGCTAGCGTGCTATATTCTTCAATTTAGATGTGAAAAAGACAGTTCGCAATGAATAAAGTGTGCCCAAAAGGAAATGGCGGTCCACGCGGCCGGCGTGCTTGGCAGGCGGCCGTCCCATGTGCCGCCCTCGGACGAGTGTTGGATTTCAACGACGGCCGTCCCCTCTCCCACCGTCTGCAGAGCAGATTGATCGGCGCAGTGCTTGCTGCCAGCCGGTGCCGGCCCCGTTCGTAGTCGATGGCGGTGGGGACTTTTCGCATGCTCGTCCGAGAGCGGCGAACGCGACGGCCGCCTGCCAAGCACGCCGGCCGCATGGGCCGCCAATCTCATTCGGACGCACCTTACGTTCGCCGATCAGTCAGAGCTGTCCGATTTTCTTGTAAAGAAATTAGGTTGATTCTATATGTAACCTTGTTTTTGAAGTTGATTTATTGCGGTAGAGAGCCTATCACATTTTGATTTGCTATGAAATGTCACATATTCAGAGTTCTCCTACCGTGGAGACAAGAGCATCTACAATTTGGGAAAAACGTAAAAACATAGAAGTTTCAAAAAAGTTGCTAGAAATTATTCTTCCTGGGAGAATCTGCTCTCTGCCGACGGGGTGGGGTCCGGTTGTATCGTCGCAACGCGGCGGGGCGTCGCGCGCGGTGAAGGGTGCGTCGCGCGCGGTGGAAGGGCGCAGCGATACGAAATCTACAGTACCCATGGCGTATCGACTAGAGCACGTTAACCCACTCTAGTGCATCACGACAACAACAGCAGAGAAATGACGCGTCTGATTGCCTGAAGTTTGATTTTCACAGCTAGTTCTTTAATGCGAAAAAAATAAAACATACAGTTAAATTCCAGTGATCCAAATATTCCATCGCAAAAGAAATACATAGCTCAATCGTTTTCGGGCATCTTTCGGCAATATTTGAAATTACGAGTAGTTTTTCAAATCAGAGAATGAAATTAAATAATTACCCGAGCGTTTATTCTAGTCGGATATAGATCAGTTTCTTGATTGCATTCACGCAGAGGAAAAATTTGAACCTATGAGTTCGAATAAGTATCACTTTATTCGGAAATTTCGAAAGCCATTGTTCGAATTGATGGAGAGGTTCCCTAATCAAATAAAACTTGAATAAAACATCGTTGAAATGAATTTAAAAATCGAAGGGTGAAGGGAGGAGTCTCGAATCGTCGGTCAAAGTCAAAAAAAAATCACAGAAAAAATGAAAATGAAAAAAAGGAAGTATAAATGAGTTCAAAAATGTTTTTTTAAACAACGGTATTACAACTAACTTTTCCTATTTTTTAATTGCCCGACTGTGGTTTTTCTTTTATTTCTCCTTTTTTTTCAAAATTTAATTAGCTATTTAAGCGTTCTCTAGCTCTAAAAATTTTTACGGTCCCTTTTCCGGTAAACTGTTACAAACTAATCACTCATAAAACATCCGTAATGAGCCTCGTGTTCATATTTCTCTTCCGAGAACTGAATATTGTCCACTGTTTACGGACAAAAACCTACATTTTTTTATTCATTCCTTCTTTTGAGACAAATAAAAACTTAAAGTCAAATTTTTAATAATATTTCTAGGTTAGGATTAGCAATGACGAATACAATGAGTTAACAATGTCTTCAAGAAATATGAATAAAAAAAGACAAAAAAATCACCAACTACAACCAGAACGTTTCAGTCGAACATGTGGTTTTCTTCTCATGGATAATAATCAATATGAAACCAATGTAAAAACGCGAGCATATGCAGACCGAAATAGTAATGCTGAGCAACACCTTAGGGACATGGCCGAAACTTGCCCGGCTACTAAAATTAGATTGTTTTCATATAGAAAAAGGACATTTTCGAAAGCATGTGTAAATAAACAAAAAGTTTTACGTTTGTTTGGCCATATCTTTACACTAAAATTTCGAACACCCCCCCCCTCAATCACGAACACTAAAATAGAGCTACGTTCCTTTCTGGTGCGTTTCGGGGTAACTCCATATTTGAGCAAAATTTAAAAAAAAACTAATTTAGTTTTGGGCTAACGCTCGCAAGTTCAGACAAAATTATTAAGTGAATTATTTTGCTATAGTTCAAGGAGTCTATCTAGTTAGAGAAACGAATTTATTGCAAGAATAATTTTTCATTCACTCGACGACTACCTTCAATATTTCAGAATTTGATCAGAAAAAATTTGGGACAACAACAGAAAGAGAGGAGCGAGTGATCCGGATCACTCTGGATCTGGAATGTAAATATAATCGGGGTACACATGTAATCATTATGGTAATGGCAATATGTGTGATATACGGTCCTCCTTTCCTGAAGGAAACTTCGCACATTCGCCACGGCCTATATATGTGCGAGCCATGTGTGACTAGCGCTACTGATACGTGAGAGGCCCTGAGGTATCTAAGGTGATAACATTTAGGGATGTTGGGTCACTTGAAAGCGCGAGAACGCTAATTGATAACTACCTATCCTAAGTCTAGTCAGTTGTCAATGACAATCGATTTTGTTTCGAAAAACCCACCCAAATTGTGACAATCTTTCAAATTGGCGAAAATTTGGGCATAGTGGAGGGACGAGTTTTCGAAAAAAAAACATCTAGATTGCGACACTTTTTGATTTCGTTTACAAATTTCTTTAAATCAACCCTAAATTGAACATGTTTACAATCGGAGAAAATTTGGGCATAGTGAATGTATAATTTTTCAAAAAAAAACCGACCATAGATTCGAAATATTCACCATTGGGGTAGTTGGGGCATAGTGGAGGGACGATTTTTTGAAAAATTCATTTCAATTGTGAGAATTTTTGAAATCGGGGGAAATTTTAGCATAGTGGAGTTTTTTTCGAAAAACCCGAAAATCGTGACAATTTTTAAAAACGGGGAGAATTTGAACATAGTGGAGGGACGATTTTTGGAAAACCCACCCAAATTGTGGCTTATAATTGCAGACGTAGCAGAGAAGTTGAGTTTTTATAATGGAAAAAAAACTCCACCTTACGAAAAAAAAATCTCCCACTCTCTTCCATCAAAGTTTTTATGATTATGTATAAAATATCTTAATGTAGGTTGAATTTTCGCACAAAGTCGCATGTTTTCATCATCAATTGTTATTGAAAATGATTTATTGATTACATACATTGTTTAAAACTTCAGTGAGTTCCAACCACAAAATCATCTAATCAACGCCCTTTTCCGCCTTTTTTTAGCTTGGACAAAAAAAAGAAGAAACTCAAGTTAATTACAAAATTCAATCTCGAAATAGTTGGAAAAATAGAGGCTTTGAAGCATCACTATTATCAATAATTATCCACAGATATTCACAAAACGTAAAATTTGGGATAATTAACCAATGTTCCATTTAATTCTATTTCGAAAATTCAAGAAACCTATTACGAACTCTGGCTAGTTCCTAAATTTCTGGTAAACCTAAAGGTGAAGGAGCACTAGCCTTTTTCTAACTTTCTGCGATAAAATACACGTTTCAGAGAACGGGAATTTAATCGCAAAATGTCTAGAAAAGTACAGCTTGGACGGAAACGTAGACGAAGACTAGAATAATAGTGAATATCAGTTAGAAACGTTGACGAAGACTAGAATAATAGTGAATATCAGTTAGAAATGTAGACGAAGAACAGTGAATATCACTCAGAATAGCGTGTTAAGAATAATATTGCAGTAAACAGGGTCTGCGCGTCCTTTAAGATTCAAATCTAGTATCGCGGAGGGTAACTCGTCCGCGACCTAGCCGTGCGACGCCGCGTCGCGACGTGGTCAAGCTGCGGCGATACAAGCGGGCGTCCCCCCTGCCGACGGGTCGCGAAATGCCTCACACGAGTACATTAGATTCCCGGGGCTTTGGAGGTATCTAGTCTAATTTTATCGCGAGAATTTACATAAACTACGGACACATTAGCCCCAGTTGGTGGAATTTTAGCTACGTCACCTTCAAGAACTACGGAAATTCTTGCCGAGAATGCGGGAAAAAGGGTGGAAGATTCTCGCTCTGATCGATCCACCCTGTCCTGATCAGAACTATAGGGCGATCTCCGCTGCGACGGACCGCACTGCCGTTTCTTCCCACGGCCTGCAGTATCCCCGCGGTCAAAAGTATCCTTGGCACGGACTTCCAAAGAGTGGTCCGGGGTCACCATCCACGATCAGCCACAGAGTATAGGGTATCGATTCGTGAGAGGACTGGACCAGCACTACGAACGGCATCCATGCGTTCAGCGTAGTCAACGCGGGATGAGATCGCTGTTTAACACAGGCTGTCGCTAATCCCATAACATGGCTGAGCAGGCCGTTGCGGCCGGTGATCAAAATTTTACGACCCTCTGTGGACCAAAATTTTTACAACGCCCCCTTCTTGGGATGAAAAAAATTTCACGACCAAAATCGTGGCCCCTATAATTAGTACTAAATCTCTTTAATTTGACATCTTGAAGTCCACATAACTCGCTACCTTCGCAGAATTATTCCTTTTTTAAGCCAATCCTCGTTGGGACCGGCGTTCAGCCACAGATACAACCCAGGGGTTACCGACGCAACGGTTATTTTTCATGGATAAAATCGAAAAAAAAAAGAATTTACTTACCACTTACTAACTACGCGACTCACTACTCCTACCTCATTCTACCTTTCCAAGTGGTTGGAAGCTAAACGCCATTTTTTCCGAAAATTTTACGAGCCCACTCCCCCCCCCTCAGTTTTTCATTTTTGTTCAAAAATTACCGGAATTTTTACGACCTCCCCCGTTGCGACCTGTCGCAAGCCTGCCCAACCCTGGCCCATAAATTCTCGCAACAATTAAGGCGAGAATTCACGGGCTTAGCGACAGCGGGATCGAAATCGAGAATTTTGCCTGTTTTTGCTTGGAGTATGCTTAGAGCTTGCACCCTTATACCTTTGATGCAGTATAAGCGGGCTTTAGCGAGCGTCGCGAGGACCCGAAAATCCCTGCACTACGGAATTAGAGAGCGTAATAGGCCGCTCCCTTGAAGGCATTTTGCTACCCACGGGCAGAGTTTTGAGCTGTTGAATACGAAAGGAAAACTTGACAGACGCACAGAAGGGTGCCCACAACGATCCATCGGTCGCACGAAATTATGTATGGTGCCTCTATAGTCTGGACACGCACCGTAGTCGTCCAACAAATAGCGGAAGTCTGTCAGCAACATCAATAAGGTTTCTTGAAGAAAAAATCGCTCCCATCTGACCTATACCCACAAAGTTTCTTCCAAAAGCAAATATAAATAAAAATTGTGTTTAAATAATAACTAAAATCAAATACAGATTCCCGGATGAGCGTAATTATTTTGGAGGAGTGTGATTGACAAGCAGTTTTTTGTAGTGAGGTTGTAAGATCCGACTTTGCGACAATAGTCAGATTTTGAACTATTCGAATATCCGACGTTTCGACTGTAGTCGGATATAACCCTCTCGAATATTCGACTTTTCGACTGTAGTCGGATATCGCACTTTTTCGAATATTCGACTTTTCGACTGTAGTCGGATATCGGACTTTTTCGAATATTCGACTTTTCGACTGTAGTCGGATATCGCACTTTTTCGAATATTCGACTTTTCGACTGTAGTCGGATATCGCACTTTTTCGAATATTCGACTTTTCGACTGTAGTCGGATATCGGACTTTTTCGAATATTCGACTTTTCGACTGTAGTCGGATATCGCACTTTTTCGAATATTCGACTTTTCGACTATAGTCGGATATAGCACTTTTTCGAATATCCGACTTTTCGAATAAAAAGTCGACTTTTTTATCCGACTTAAACAGTCGGATATTCATCCGATTATTCGATTCGGAACAAGTATAGTAAGTACGTGCAAAGAGAGATAGCTGAGAAAGCTTGGTACGAAGGCCGTTGAGATTGATATGTACAATGGAAAGGGGGCGATTTGAGGAAGAGGAATCAGCAGAGTTTGTAGGTGAAGAGCATAAAACACAGCGAAAAGCAGAGCTATGATGCCTCACAGAACTGAGACCCGAACAGGAGAGATGCACCCACCTTTGGCATCCGAAGCACTGGACGCTTGTTTTCCTCCATGTGACATCCTTGCCGCACGTGGCGCATGGGTACTTCTGAGCAGGTCCAGAATTCCTTTCCACTTCCTTAGCAGGAGAATCTGAAGGAGAGACGCGGCCGGCCAACACCTCTCCCATGACAAAAACCCTCTTCGTGGAGGGGGTGACGTCGGTTTGCATAGAGGTGATCTTCTTTCCTCCACACTGCCACGGCGTGAACGTACGACATCTCGGCAGTACAAGAAAAACAAAAAAGTAGAGTTAAAGAAGAGCAACAGGGAGAAATCTTCTGTCTCACGCTGGCAAGTAAAATGATTTAATATGGGAAAACAGTATGTATTTTAGGTTGTCTCATACAGTGGACTGACTGTCGGACAGGCGCCGAATCAGGCACTACGCCAGGCAGATCATGGGTCGATTCCAGTTCCCGGAAGTAGTCACCCTGATTTCATGGTAAGTTCGTTCGTCTCTACTGGTAGGTACTTTCAAATCTCCCCATTCTGCTTCATGCGATTCCAACAAAAGGTCGAAGATAGTCTTGATATGTCCTGAGATGGTTTCTTTCTCCAACATTCGCTCGACAGCCAAGCAGAATATATTTTCCTTATTCAAGCCATTTGAACAGGCCGAAGACATTGGCTGAGCGAGAAGCTCTCCAATAAAACATCTACATGCGGAGGCCCGTATCTTGCCAGTCAAGGAGCATTGCGAACTTCAGCCGTCACGGCGCCCCTTGCACAATTGGTTTTCGTTTTTCCTTGTCTTTTCGCTTTCTTGGACTACTCAGGCAGGCATATCAGATCACCTGGCGAATTTCTGTCTTCTTTCGCCTTCCCGATTACAACAACTGCGATTTCCCCGAGCCTAAGTCCGTTACCCATCATCCGAGTTGAAGAGTGCGTCGTGCAGTGGCAGACATGAAAAAACATGGTAAAGCGAATTACTACGTCCTATTCAATTCAATTCAATAGCTTTATCTGGCGACAAAGAAACATACAAAATGTATGTCAGATAGGTTTAAACAAGACAGCCTGGACATGCAGGTAAACAAAGTTGTGGGCAAAGAAAACACTCTTACGAATATGAGTACCCTGAATTTGAAGCTTTAGCAGAAAGCACGGCCATCGACCTCATGCAATGACCTGAGGTTGAAATGGGATAGCCTGCTTTTGAAAATCGGAAAATGCGCGGCCTCAACGATCTCTGAAGGTAATTTGTTCCAATTTGGGATGACTCTAAATGCAAAGGAATGCAGCACGTTGGACTTCGACGTAAATCTACGTGCGAGCTGAAAAGCGTGCTGGCGGGAGCGAGTACAGCGGCTGGTGAACACGAAAACACTTTCAAATGGGATGTCGCAAAGACCGTTAACGATTTTATAACATAGGTGTAAATCAAACTCGGTTCGCCGATATCGTAGGGTTTCGATCCCCAACACTTCTAGCCTTGTCGTATAGTCTGGTACTTCTCGCGTAGGAAATACTTTGACAAAAACGCGTTTTGAGTACCGCCTTTGCACGTTTTCGATTACTTCATCATCTTCGACAGAAGATGGTGACCAGACCTGCGTACAGTATTGCAAGAGCGGTCGGCAGTAGACAATGTATGCTTTCCTGTAATGTTCGAGATATGGGTGTTGCAAAGATCTCAGGATGCAATTTGCCACACGAGAAACTTCCTTAGAGATTGCCTTGCAGTGGGATACCCACTTAAGGTCGGTGCTAATAAGCACACCAAGATCACTGACAGTCTCGCGTACGGGAAGCGCAACATCGTTTAGGTGTAAACAGCACTCATGTCGGAAATTAATATGGAACAAGCTGCATTTTTCTTCAGATATTTTTAGCTGCCATAGCTTGGACCAATTAGAAAGCCGGTTCAGGTCACACTAAAGCTCGTCAAAATCGATGGCGGGGTTGCGAAGGGGACGATGTATCTTCAGATCATCAGCAAAAAGCTTGTGTGCGCTCATGTCATATCATGTGCTCATCCTAATGTGTTTATCACATGCACAGCCGGTATAAAAGGTGCCTCATCTCACTCGAGTCCTCATTTGGCATTCTGGTGCCGGCCCTGGAAGGTGACTTGGGGTGCGTTCCAAGATCATGGACACGGCCACGTGGAAGCAATTATCAGTTACAACTCGTGGCCATGGCAATTAAGTTCGGCCCTTGAAAGGCTATTTTCCCTCCCTCGGTATCGTTGGAACATTCTTGGAACGCACCCTTGGAGTCCCTCTCCGGAGGCCAGCATATTTTTGGACGCTGGGGGGATACGGGATCCTCACAGCTGGAGGGGGGGGCGGTTTTCGCCGCGGTCCGCAGGGAGGGTGGTTTCTCACCGCAAAGCAAGGGCGAAGGTTACGCCCTTGCTGCGGACCGGGGCGGGAATTTCTCTGCCATGGACCGCGACATTCACGCACCTTTCGAGAAGAGGCGGATATAAAGAAAGCTAGGGGGAAATATCGAAAATCGCCCGGACAGCCACCGCAGTGCCAAATGCGACTTAATATCGCTCCGAGCGGGACTGTGGTCGCCCGGAGAGCAGCTGCTGTGGCCCGAGTAGATGGCTTATTTTCGCTTGGAGCGAAGAGACAGCGTCGCTCGAGTCGCTCTCCGGTCCCGCTCCGAGCGATGGTCTGCCTGAGATGTCCTCGCGGTCAGGTGGGCATAATTTATTTGAGGAATCGACATCGAAATGTTCAGAATGCGCGTGATCTGCTCGGCAAAAACAGTGCTCAGGCACAAAGATTTCTAGAAAAGTTTTTTGTTCAGATCGTTCGGGGTGATTTTGAGCTATTTCAGACGTACACGAATGAGCCGCCAACTACGGGTGGACTAGCTAGCCGCGTATCAAAGAGCCGTTTGGACGTCTTGAAAAGTACTCGTGAGTTTTTTTTTGCAGAACAGTAGGGTCGACCTGGTGATGCGAACATGGAAATAGCACGGTGAAGCGGACGCTTTCAAACTGGGGTCGTGAAAATTGGCAAAAAAAAGGAATTCGCGCAGGATCCGGTGGGATTGAGACCTTATATAACGGGTATAGACAGGGATTCGAGACTATTTTGGTCTAAGAAAGGAAAAACATAGCGACCACAGCCCTGGCATTCTCCTACTTCAGCTGTGGAATCATAGTGTATTCCCAAATTCAGGGGTGCTAGCACCTTGCGCTTCCTCCCTGCGTGCCGTGTAGAGTTCGCGCAATCGTTTTTGTCTGATGAGTGGACGAGGCTGCGACGGTGGATCACCCCGCGTGAATCGAAATCCCACTCTCCAATGAGGCCGCCAACCCCGCACGGCCAGCCGTCTGGTACACGCGTCAGACTAAATTGAAAACGAAACTATAACATCGGCATGGATCCTGAAGAGACTGCGTTCCCCATTGGAGGTTGGCGCAAACTCAGTGCACCTATGCTATGTCACATGGCACAGAGTTTGCGCCAACCGTCAACAGTGAACGCGAAGTCTCTTCCGGATTCATGCAGACGTTATGTACTGTGCTTCTCTGGGCCAAATTCCGGTCCGCAATTGCATCTCGACACGCTTTGCGGCCGCACGCGCTCGAGTTGGCCGAGTTTCCACCGCCAAAGACGACACGATGTGGTTTTTTTGACTCAGTTTTCTCCAATTTTTTTTAGTTTCCAGTTTCCAAAACCCAACTAGAGTCAATAGATCGGCGGCTGCGGCGCTGGAAACTCTTCTGACTTGGAAGCTTGCGGTCGCAATGCCTGTTGTGACGCAATTGCGAACCGGAATTAGGCCCAAATAAGCACAGTAAGTCAGAATAGGCATCGGTGACTTCAATGCGCACACGTTTTGCTCGTCGCTTGATTCTGATGCTAGAGGAAGTGACGGTGAAGAATGGGCGGAGGAGTGCGATCTGGTTATCTTAAACGATGGCCAGCCCACTCGTCTCCCTGCCAACGGCCGATCATCTAGCCCAGACATCTCCCTCGTCTCTTCCAATCTCTCTAATGCTTGCTCTTGGTCGACATCCACAACTCTTTTTAGCGATCACATCCCTGTCTTTGTCGATATTGATCTCTCTAACTCTCTTGCTCCCTATACAGGTGTTCGTCATCGTTCCTATCTTAATTTAGGCCTTGCAGACTGGAGCCTGTTCAGGGAGGTTGCGCTCCGCCAAGCGGCTGATTATCCGTGGAATGGCGATGTACACCAGAAAGAGCGCCACCTATCTGATGCTATCTTGAAGGCTATGAAAGCTGCGATCCCTGAAGGCCGCGTTAAGACCTTCTTTCCCAATGTCACCAGGGAAACACTGCAGAAGATAAGGACAAGGGACGCAAAGAGAGCCGCAAATCATCTTGACTCAGACATCGCTGCGCTGGATGATGAGATCAGGAAGGACCTTGACAGGCACAAGAAGGAAACATGGGAAAAGTTCACTGAGAAGATGAACTTCAGAATTGATGCAGCAGCAACGTGGAAGGCCTTGAAAAGGATCTCCGAAAAGTTCATCTCCGCCGACAATTCCACGATTGAATTTGAAGGTGGAGTCTTCAAATCAGGGAAGGAGGCCGCAAATGCTCTTGGGAAGCATTTTTTCATAACTAAATCAAAAAGAGAGAAGCAGAATAGAATAACTGTACGGGAACTCTATAAGTTGCCTCTCATGGATGTAGATGATGCAGTCGCGCCTGCACAGGTCGAGAAAGTAATAAAGGAGATGAGCAACTCGAAAACATTAGGGCCAGACGGTTTGAGCCCTGCAGTCCTGAAAAGACTGCCCAGTGAACTACTGCCCTTTATTGCTGACGTCATAAATACATCGTTTCATACATGTACTTTACCCCAAAATTGGAAAGTGGCTCGTGTTATTCCACTGCCGAAGCCGGAAAAGTCACCATCCACGGCTAAGGGGTACCGGCCGATCAGTCTGCTCTCACCCATCGCCAAAATTGCCGAAAAACTGGTTGTGGAGGAGCTTGCCGAGCATAGCAGCCAACAGCAGCACCAACATGGTTTCCGTAAATTACATTCCACCACTACGGCCTTGTTGGAAATTGTGAGCTATGTGCTGGACGGCTTCAATGCCATCAAACCCCAACGTACTGTTGGTGTGGCCCTCGACTTAACAAAGGCATTTGACACTGTCAATCTAGGCCTACTATCAGAGAGTTTGTTGAGGTCTACCGTCAAGCCATGGCAGAAGCGATGGATAACTGCCTTCACTAAAGGACGTCGGGCAAATGTGCTATTCCAGGGACATGTTTCCAATAGCATCACCATCGCCGCTGGTGTCCCCCAAGAAGGAGTTTTATCGCCTGCACTTTTCAGTTTATATCTAGAAGATCTGCCCGTTCCCCCTCAGGACATCAAGGTCGTTGCATACGCGGATGATATTACTATTCTGTGCCGAGATCGCGACATTAAGGTAGCCACCAGTAAGATCAATGACTACTTGATCGAGTTGAAATGTTTCTTCGATCGCAAAATGCTCACAGTCTCTGCCTCCAAATCGTCCGTCACCGTCTTTTCCATTGATAATGCAGAGCACAGTGCCCATCCTAAGGTGAAATGGGACGAAACTCAATTGCAGGCCACCCGATTCCCCAAGCTGCTTGGACTCGTGTTGGATCCCTCGTTGAAGTTTCATAAGAACACTGAGCAGAAGCAAGCCACAGTGAAAACAAGACTCAACGTCCTGCGTGCTCTCGGTGGAAAGTCCTGGGAATGCAATAAAGAAACGATCCTGACCACGTATAAGGCTATTGTGCAACCCGCCTTGGAGTATGCTGCGCCAGTCTGGCAGCACATCGTGTCGGACACCTCTTGGTCCAAGCTGCAGCGCGTCCAAAATTGTGCTCTGCGAATTGCAACAGGCTGTTCTAAAAGCTCTCCAATAGAGCACTTACACACCGAAGCTCGCATATTGCCAGTTAGAGACCACTGCCAACTCCAGGCGCAACAAATGTACATTAACATCGTGAAGCAGCCGAATCATCCATCGCGAAGAGTACTAAACCCGGTGAGAGAGAGATATATCAGAAAGCCTTTCGCTGATGCTCCGTCGAAAGTAGATGTGCAGAGATGGACCGAAGCACAACAAGAACGCCTCCGTCTCTTGCGCGCGGAGCATACCCGATTCGTGAAGGAACACTCGAGCAGAGTTGCCATAAACTCCATCCTGGGAGTCGCACCTCCGAAGGTCAGCGAGACAGAGATGGAACTTGGCAGGCGTGCCAGGTGCACCCTTGCATCGTTACGCTGTGGACACTCCCCCATGCTTATGTCTTTGTATAGGATTGACAACAGCAAACCTGACGAGTGTCCTGATTGCGGTAGTCAAAGGCATACTACTGCGCGCCTGTTCAATTGCCCGAAGAGACCGACTACATTGACGACAATGGATCTGTGGACGAACCCAGTGCTAGTGGCCGAGTTTCTGAACCTATGACAGAACCCCTCTCTGTGGCTGCAAAGAAAAAGAAGAAGAATAGGCATCGTTGCCCTGACTAAACGACTACAAAAACTATTCGATTTCGAAGTTTCAACTCAATCCAAATTAAGGCTGTATTTTTCAAGAATATAAGAAGAACGAAGCGCGCTTCTCAGTAGAAAAAAAAACAATTGAAATAAAATTAGGAAATTGGTAGAAAAATCGACGCTTTGTTCTTCTAGTGCGCTTTTTCATGTGTTCGTGCAGTTTCAAACTATCATTTTTTTACTGCGAGAAGAAACGCAAAAAAAAGTGAATCAATGCGAAAACTCTGACTTTAGGAGAAGCCTTTTAGTTCTCTAAGGTATTCATAGTGAAAATGTAAAAAAAAAAACTTGCCCGAAGTACGGGATGGCAAAACTAGTGCGAACTTCATGTGAATATCATGTGAATGCTCACCTACTGTAGGTTTTTGCTGGAGAAATCTGATTTTTTTGTTTTTGTGAATTTTTTATTTGATTCGTGAATCACAGACAGTTTTTTTCTCTTTGGGACACTTTAGAAACACAAGTTATAATCTGCCAACGGCACGAAATTCTCACGGAGGTGTAACCCCCACATGCAAGTTTTGAGCCGAATCCGAGAAAATGTTTTTCGACACCCCAAAATTTCCCCTACCTTTTTTTGAAGCACTGAAAATGCCATTTTTTGGAATCCCCGCAGCCATTTAGGGAACTTCAATCACGGATCATTTACCACGGGAAGTTTAGAGCAGTCCCTTGTATTTGCTAGGAGGCATAATCGGAAGCGAAAAGGGTTAAATCGTTGAACAACATTACAAGTTACTATATTGTGCGAATAGGGATTATATCTCGATTTATACACAATGAAGATTCATAAACTATTTCTACGCTTAAATGAAATGGGATTGAAGGAAATCAGAAAAACAGACCGTTTTATCATATTACCACGCAGTTAGAAATACAATGTGTCCCGCGTTATCCCGCGTCTACAAAATGAATAAATAAATAAATCATGGGGAAGCAGCCGAGAGACTATACTGTGAACCTACAGAGCAATACTTCAGCCGGCTCTGGAATACGCGGCACCAGTGTCGCAGCACCTGGTGTCAGGCAGCTCCTGGAATAAGCTGCAGCGTGTACAGAATGCTGCGCTTCGAATTGCTACCGGTTGTGCAAGGAGCTCCCCAATTGAACATCTTCACGCGGAGGCCTGCATATTGCCAGTCAAGGAGCATTGTGAACTGCAGACACAGCAGGGGCCGGATTCATCAACGCGTGGGGTAAAGGCGTCGGCACTTTTGATGGTTACCCTGTGCAAGCGGGAGATCGCTAACCAGTCGTGCCCACTTCTAACCCAGCTAAGAGGCAGGGGCAGGTGGGACCCTGCTCGGCTACGAGCCGGTCTGCCCTTGAGGCAAATCATCAAAAGTGCCGACGCTTTTACCGCTACCGTAACCCACGCGTTCATGAATTCGGCCCCAGATGTATATTAATGTTCTGAGACAGCCGAATCATCCGACAAAGAGAGTTATGAAGCCCATCAGAGAGAGGTTGATTAGGACGCCGTTCGCAGATTCTCCTCGTAAAGTTGATGGACAGAGAGGGGCCGACTCCAACATGGAAAGGTTTCGTCTTCTGCGTGAGGAGCACACCCAGCTTGCTCGAGGATATATGGAGAAGGAGGCTGTGAACCCTATCTTAGGAGCAGTGCCGCCTCGGGTTTGCGAGTCCGAGTCTCAACTCGGCAGGCGAGCCAGATGTTCTCTTGCCTCGCTGCGCTGTGGTCACTCTATTCTGCCCATGTCTTACGTCAACAAGATCGACAGCAGCCGACCAGACGCATGCCTGTGGTGCTCCCGTACACGACACGGCGCACCTGTTCATGTGCCAGAAGAGACCTATCCCATGTTTCCGAGTGTGATTTAATTCCGTTCTTCTCGTGCGTCGGCGCGCGTACGCTGCGTCTCCTCCTTCCCACACTTTCTCGCTGCCTCTACCCTCGCTCCGCACAAGCGCGCGAGGGAACAGAGTAAATCTGACTCGGAACCAAAGGATACCTCCTTAACAACAACGGACCTTTGGACGAATCCTGTGAAGGCCGCCCAGTTCCTCAACCTATGACCAAAATAACTTTGAGGCTGCAGAAGAAGAATAATAGCATCATATTGCTGGTCGATAAAAGTTTCATGCCAACATGAGAACTCCCGTGAGTTAGCAAATCAATGCATTTGAGATCAGCGATTCTCAGAAGGATGGCTATTGGGGTTGGATAGGTTGATTCATCTGCTTCTAGTACCGTACAGTTCAGTGGAATACAGGTGAATAGTGTAGGGACTACAGTGAGGACGGAATGAAATTGAAGCACTCGTGAAATAGGCACTCTGGAATCAATCTTGTCCGTACCAAGGGGCGGAGTCCGCCCCCGCCCAACATGGAGACACGCCCACCCTAATAAACGTTAAATACAAAGACAATTACAACATAACATGACAGTTGCTAAGGTTAACAAGCTAACCTCTTACTAGTAATAACGCATCATAAGATCACATACCAAATAACCAATAACATCACATAGATGTGGTAACACTTCTGGGTTTCAGACGATAACCTGTGGCGAAGAATGTGTCAGTTAGAAAGTGAAATGGAAGTCGAGCTGTTACAGAACAAGATGTCTAATCTAGTTTATAAAGCTTTGAAGCGGCAGAAACAGTTAAAAGGTACGATTTCGTTCTAACAATCACATAGATACATTATTTATTCTTGATATTGCAGAACAGACCAGCCGACGTCATTTTAGTGGAGGCCAGTTCCGCGATCCTCCCTATCCTAACCCGATATTTCGAAGGCCTAATCGGCTGCGGCATGCAACTTCTGTCGAAAATTCGAGCCATTCACCCATTGAAGAAAAGACTCCCCATTGATGGCTTTTTGCTCAGACCCGCTTGTTTCTTGTTTTTTTTTTCAAACTGGTCATCTGCATGTAAAATAAGATGCTTGTGTATGCCTAATTAATACGAATTACGAAGATTCATAATAATAGAATTGAAATTTTCTCGTTTTTCCCTGACCGAACAAATTTTTGGTTGTTTCGACTGATAAAATTTGCATCCGAACCGTGTGTGCCTCTGATACTTCATTTTATAATGTGGAGGGGGCACCCTTTACTGTTCGACTGCGGTTGTAAGAAGCAGGTTTTCCATATTTTTGAATGATTGATTCGAAGTACTAATACAATGAAGAGTTTTGATGGCTTCGGTTCAAAGGCAGTGTTCATAGTAATTTCCATTACCGAGTTTCTCCCACAAAACAATGCGCTGAGCAGTTCCAGCTACTGTAAAACGGAAAAATGGGTGAAAAACGCGTCCTAATCCCTCTTTTCACCGAAATATTGTAACAGCTATGCACCCTGTACAAAACTAGCACTTCGAAACTCGTTCGCCTTTGCTTTATTGTGTATGGCTTCGCAGAAGATAAGTTGAAGCTGAAATTCGGGGACAGAAGCTGTTTGAGTATGCCGTCTTAGATCTTTCTTTGCGGTCGCCTGAAAGGTGTCGACTGAAAATATTTGTTTTAAGCTTCGACCGAGAAAATGGACTTGATTGATATGGAAATGGTAGATTGTAACACCGTTCGATTCATCGCTCTGATTTCAAAAACGTTTTCAGACTCGAAAAAAACTCAGGCCTTGACCTACTTATGACTCATTTTCCCATAAAAATGTAAAATCTTCCAGAGTGGGTATTTCTGAAATCTGAAAAGATACTTCGCTTCAGCTAGCCGAGCTGATTTCGAATCTATATCACTTCTGGAGCAAAATCGATTTTTGACCTACTTACGGCTTATCTACCGACTAAGAAACCGGTTCTTTCCCAGATTTCATTGGGTCGCTCCATATAATTGGTATCGCATTGCCGAGAGCGAACCAATTTCAGATTATATGAAATCTGGAAAAAAATCGGTTTCTTCGTCGGTAAATAGGCCATAAGTAGGTCAAAATCGATTTTGCTCCAAAAACGATATAGATTTGAAATCAGCTCAGCTAGCTGAAGCGAATTATCTTCACAGATTTCAGAAATACTCACTCTGGTAGATTTCACATTTTTAAGGGGAAATGAGTCATAAGTAGGCCAAGGCTTGAGTTTTCTTCGAGTTTGAAAACATTCTTGAAATCAGAGCTGTGAAACAAATCGAAGGGTGTTTTTAGATTCTGAAAATATTTACTCTGAGAGATGTCGATGCTTTCGTCGTGTTTTTCCGTCGCGGACGGAAAATTGCGTCGGCGACGCGCTTTTGGACACGTTTCGTGGGCGGTATTGTGTTTTAACTGGTGAAACGATTTACCTATTGCTGCATTTCATATCTAAAGTGGTATATATTCTCAAACAAAAGGTGCGGGCGGATTGCTGGCTTTTGGCGGGCGGATAGACATCCCCCCGCCATACGCCCGCCAGTAGCCAGCGATCCGCCCGCCATCCTCCCGGCAGTAGCCAGCTATCCGCCCGCCAGTAGCCAGCTATCCGCCCGCCACTAGCCAGCGATCCACCCTCGGTGCCACATTTTGGTTTCCGTGGGTTCCCACCACGGTCTCCGTGTGAGGGACCACCCCCCCCCCTACCCATCTCCTCAGCTAACTAAAATTATCCTTCGGCCTCTGAGTGATCCTTCAGAGGTGACTTTAAGTCACCATTCAGGATCGGCCTCGAAATGCCGAGTGAGCAGTCAGTGCGATGGAGCGCCTTTTATACCCTTCGGTTTGTTTACTCTGAGCCAATACTGATAACAGAAAATAACTTGCCAATGATTGACAAGTTTCACCGTGCAAAATTTGAGCGGGCGGATCGCTGGCTATCAAAGCCCTGGCGGGCGGATCGCTGGCAGGTTGCGGGTGGATCGCCGCTTCAGAGCTTGCCGGCGATCCGCCCGCTAGCGTGATCAACTTTCCCAGGTGCCGCTATCCGCCCGCCAAAACAGCGATCCTTCCGCTGAGACGACGAGAGGCAGCGATCCGCCCGCAACTTGCCGGCGTACCGCCCGGAGAGGCCTTGATTGCCAGCGGTCAGTCCGCACCTACTGTCTGAGTTCACTGGACTTGAGGAAGAACTACTCGTCTTTGAATTTGAGTATTGTGTCGGATTGTGATCATAGAATGATCTGGATGAGCGCCAAATATCCTGGAAGCGCGCACGATAGTCGCGTAAGAATATTTAGAAAATTAACCTCTTTTACACTCCTAATGCACATCAAACCATTAAGGTATTTTCCGAGAGCCGTTTTTATTGAGAGCTTACGGAGGGAAGAGAACGAGGGCTCATCCTTGCAGACAGCGCATACCGCTTCGAGCGGTTCACCTTCAAGCCAATCCTCAATGAAAACCTTACTCGCGCAGGTTCACAATAACATATCAGCTCTAGAAAAGTTTAATGACAGAACCATTTAAGGAGAAAACTATACGGAAGCTCAATGTCGAGGCCGCACGATCGTTGAGCGAGCGACTGCAAGTCTCAAACGCCAGTTTTCGAGCCTGCACCCAGAGTTAAGGTCAGTAAAACCAGAAAAAAACTTCGCTAGTCAAATTTTTCACGTTTCAGAATCCCTGAAGACTTGGACCTAGTAGAGGGAAGAGCACCGGAAGTGCCCGTCGCTTCCGGAGTTTATAAGGATCAGTCAGATCTGAGTATAGGCTAGTTCTTAGTATTTGTATTTGTTAAACTCATGTATTCCTAAAGTTTGTCTTTAGGGTAATCGTTCTAATTTTAGGTGAAGAACGCGTAGGTCCAGATGCGAAGGTAGATGTCTCCTCCAGTTCTAGGAATGCGCAGAGTATATCGCTAGATTGAGTCCATATTTAGGAAAGTTCATTAGGAACAGTGCGACTTACCTAAAAGATGCGGGTGAAAAGCACGTTGGGCGATAAATTGTAACTCCGCATACCCACAATTTATCGGTTAACTAAATATTTTTCAATAAATATTGATCAAGTTCGTTTTTGCTCGCCTTCGAGTGTCTGGTTGTACAACCATATCTTCCACTTTCTCTCTTTTCGTGCGTTTTCATTATGTCATGTTTATTGTTTTTACAAGTGTGCCATCTCATGTTTCTGCGACAAATTTGGTATATTATGTGATCTATTCCCTGTGAAAATCAGTAATTCTCATCATTTATAGAGCGAGCGACGCGCGCGATGCTGCTCCCTCCGTTTGTCTTGCGCTCTATCGCTGTCTCTGACCTCCGCTCCGCACAAGCACGCGTAGGAACCATGAGAATACGTGGTTTTTGAGCCTATACTGCTCATGTTAGATTTTCTTCTAGAAAAAGTTATCTAAAAGAGTTTTTTTGAAAAGTTATCCTCTGTCTCGGAGTGAAATTTATTTCCGTTCATCGCGTGCGTCTGCGCTCGTATGCTGCGTCCCTTTCTCCCCACACTTTCGCTATGTCTTTAACCTCCCTCCGCACATAGTGAGGTCCACTGCTTGTTTCCTCAAGAAAAAAAAGCATTTAAATCTCGCCCGCGGCTGGCGAGCGCGGTCGCTTACCGATTCAGGCCGAGAGAATAGCGCAGCTGATCAGCTTACCATACTTTCAGACGCCGGTGAGATTTAAGCCGCCCGAGCCAGCCGCGGGGGTAATTCAAATGTCTTTTTTTTCTGAGGAAACGCCACGGACCTACCATATTATCGGGTACAGTTCCTGAAGTTCATTTGATATTTTGTTGGGAGGGAATTGATTTTTTGGAAAGTTTACTATCGTTCTCTGAGCCAAATTCCAGTCCGCGGTGGCGGACTGCGGCTGTTGCATCATGCGGCCTGTGATAATCGTGCTAGGAGAAAGGTGAATCGTGCCGGCACCAAGTGGTCCTAGCTCGATTCTTACGTGTCGCATGATGCAATAGCCGTAGTCCGCAAATGCGGACCGGAGTTTGGCCCAGAGAACGACAGTATGTTTAAAATTAAGAATTTGGAGAATTTTTTTTTGAAACGGGTTCTTCGAAAACTTCTCAAATGACACATGCGAAGGTATTCGAAGACGTTTTTTTTTGTGAAAAAAATCATTAAGGCCATAGTTATATACCACCGGAATGAAAACGTCCCGCAATGACATTGCCGCCGCTCGCAGCGTGGATCAGGGACTCGTTCGCAATGTTGCGTCTTAAATGCCTTTGACGCAACATTGCAGACTAAAAATTTCCGGGCGTTTCAATAGTATTTCATCGTTTTTTCACGACTCTATCACTTGTTTATTGCAAAAAGTCACTAGAAATGTACTGCTGTTGTCATAGCAGTGCTCATTACGCCGTTTTGGTGATATTATCAATATCAGATCTGAAAAATAATCAGCTAATGGAAATTGGCAAATGTCCAACAGGGTAGGTCCCGCAAGGATACAGTATACAGTGCCGCGGCGTGTATAACTGCTCGGTGCAAGCCCGGCCGGCTTAATCCTCGCAGACGCCTCGGTCATCGGGACTCACGCGTAAAATAAAATGCGGATGGTGTAGGTGCATACTACACACGCGCCTTTACGCGAAAATAAAAAAAAAACAGAAAAACAGATTTTTTTCAAAGCATGGATAAAGCTTTAATAATGCGATGAATACGATACAGTGCATTATCATACGTATATGACTACGACAAAATAACTCCTTTGAATAGAAGTTCCGTATTTATAGAAAGGAGATTTTCTCCGTAACTCTTCTCTTTACATTACGAAGCTAATTTTCCCTGTTTGCTTAGCTACCGTTCCCATCATTTCTTTCCAGCACAAAAGTTTTCTGTGGGTTTCCGGGCATAATGCGCCAGTTTTTTTGAGTTTTCAGTTCTTCGTACTGGGCCTTTTTCATTGATAACAGACGTCAGACACCATTCCACTCTTCACAGCTGTTCTACTTCTGGAACGTAAATCGTAAAAAGGCGTAAAAAATTGAAACATCGTCTATAATTCTTTTTCAATCACGATCACCCAGAGTTTTCTTTCAGATTTTCGTATGAATGTGGACTCAGTGAGAAATAACGAGCGGTGTATATATGTAATTCTTAACAAGAACAATAATTTTCAGTATTCACTCGAGAGTTTACCCAGTTAGCATAAGCAGTCGGCGATGTGGCAATGCAATTAGTATCACCACTTTATGCAACCTTGGCAATGTGTACCGCTCGGTACTTGGAGATTACAAGAGTGCGGTAGGCCACTGCAAAAATAACCTGGTACTCTAAGGCACCAGGCGAGTTCTCCAGGAAGTTCCTAAACAAGCTCACCACGAGTCTGCTGCTCGATTTCCAGTTTTCCTCAGAACCTCGATCCGCACTGCCCTCCGTAAGGCCCCGGTCATAGTTGGATGAGCCGACGTCTCCAGCCCGGTCGATACACACAGAATGCATTGGAAATGGGATGCAAAAATCACTCGGTGTATCCCGCCCAACACCCACCCGGTCGATACGTATGTTTAAAATGATGGAGTGAGGTTGAGAAAATCACTCGGTGTATCCCCCCGCTCCCCGCACCCCCAACACCCCCAACACCCACCCGGTCGATACATATGAACGACATGGTGAGGTGAAGCTGAGAAAATCACTCGGTGTATCCCCCCCGCACCCCCCGGTCGATACGTATGTTTAAAATGATGGAGTGAAGTTGAGAAAATCACTCGGTGTATCCGACGCGGTCGATATCCATGCAATACGTGGATGAGAAAATCACCGGGTGGGCGGGTCGAAGATAAAACATTGCGTATCACTAGAAAGCTAACCTTAGGCCCCGGTCATAGTTGGATGACCCGCCGTCTCCAGCCCGGACGATACACACAGAATGCATTGGAAATGGGATGCAAAAATCACTCGGTGTATCCCCCCCGCACCCCCCAACACCCCCCAGCACCCACCCGGTCGATACGTATGAACAACATGGTGAGGTGAAGCTGAGAAAATCACTCGGTGTATCCCCCGCACCCCGGTCGATACGTATGTTTAAAATGATGGAGTGAAGTTGAGAAAATCACTCGGTGTATCCGACGCGGTCGATATCCATGCAATACGTGGATGAGAAAATCACCGGGTGGGCGGGTCGAAGATAAAACATTGCGTATCACTAGAAAGCTAACCTTACTGCTACCTCCGTGACTTCACCATACTCGCCTTCACTATTTCTCTGAACAGGTGCAATCCTGTTGGCCACGTAATCATCGTCATATCTAGTTGGATGCATCGAGTGATTTTCTCAACCTCACTCCATCATTTTAAACATACGTATCGACCGGGGTGGTGTTGGGGGGTGCGGGGGGATGCAGATGCAAATAGCACCAACTATGACCGGGGCCTTACTGCTACCTCCGTGACTTCACCATACTCGCCTTCACTATTTCTCTGAACAGGTGCAATCCTGTTGGCCACGTAATCATCGTCATATCTAGTTGGATGCATCGAAAGATTTTCTCAACCTCACTCCATCATTTTAAACATACGTATCGACCGGGGTGGTGTTGGGGGGTGCGGGGGGGATGCAGATGCAAATAGCACCAACTATGACCAGGGCCTAAGGCCCCGGTCATAGTTGGATGAGCCGACGTCTCCAGCCCGGTCGATACACACAGAATGCATTGGAAATGGGATGCAAAAATCACTCGGTGTATCCCCCCCCCTCACCCCCCAACACCCACCCGGTCGATACGTATGTTTAAAATGATGGAGTGAGGTTGAGAAAATCACTCGGTGTATCCGACACGGTCGATATCCATGCTATACGTGGATGACAGCGGATGAGAAAACCACCGGGTGAGCGGACCAATGATAAAGCATTGCGTATCACTAGAAAGCTAGCCTTACTGCTACCTCTGTTTCTTCACAATGCTCTCCTTCACTATTTCTCTGAACAGGTGCAGTCCTGTTGGCCACGTAATCATCGTCATATCTAGTTGGATACATCGAGTGATTTTCTCAACCTCACTCCATCATTTTAAACATACCGTATCGACCGGGTGGGTGTTGGGGGTTGTTGGGGGTAGTCGGTGGGTTATAGATGCAAATAGCACCAACTCTGATCGGGGCCTAAAATCCTTTTTTTCTGCAACCGTTTCGCTTATCTAATATTGCCGCGTTTGGCATCCTATGTATTCAACGCTTAATTGTCCAGTCTCCATTGTTGATGGCAGGGGAGCAGGACGCCACCGTCTAAATCTGTGCCTCTGTTTTGGTTATTCACCAAGGGAGTGCGGCGATTGCCGTTCGCCGGCCATTTTTGGGGTTTGCCGTTGCCGTTTGCCGAAAATTTTGCTTAAAACGGCAAACTTTCGGCAAAATTCAAACCACAGGGTTAGCCCCCACAGCTGTTTATTTGACTAGGTAATCAGAGGAAGTCGGCCAAGTTCTAAGCTGTTTGGGAGTCTCCAAGTGTGTTCTTTCAATCATCAGATTCTTAACCCTATTTGGAAATGACAAAATTGCAAAAAAACCTCTCCCTGAAACATTCCGATTACTGCAAGTTCCACAGTTACAAAGCTAAGGGGTATCAAAAGTGGAGCGTGAAAGCATCCTTCTTTAGACGTATGAACCAGTTAAGAATTCGTGTAGTCTTTTTTCGCCAGAGTTCCGCACCTGCTGGACGTTCCGAAACGCATTTTAGTCTTTGGAAAATCTGGAATAGGACCTCTTAATCGTGTTCAGCGCCCAGAATAACCGCCTGATCAAAGTTCTGGTGAGAGCATGTTTTCCGAACTTTGCACAGAGTGAAAGCGTTTTCCACTTGCACAAGGCGTTTTTTCTGATTTTAGTACATATTCTATCCTCCAAAAGCGCATTACTTTTACGAAAATACGGAAACGGATCTTATAATAGTGTTTAGCGGCCGAAACACACCCCTAACCAAAGTTTGGGTGAAGACACATTTTCCGAACCTTCTGCAGACTGATAGCGTTTTGGACTTGTACGGATTTTCGGTTCAGCGTTCAACTATTATATATCAATACGGGGTACAGTAAGCTTTGAAGAAACGTATATACTCCACTTTTTATCATCAATGGGTTTAGCATGATCATTAAGTCAATGATGCAGTCTTGAATGTTGTCTGCCCTGAATGTCAGGAAACGTTCCATCATTACTCTGACCTCGCCAGGCACTGTGGGGGAGCTCACACAGACGAGGAAGGGAGTAAATGATTCAGCATATGTTCTTAACCCTCTAACGCAAATGACAGTACATCGGTTTCGTATCATAAATTCCTTATCACAGTGTTATTGTCCACAAGATCACATGAGTTTCTCAGCTTTGTGACTCTAAAGGCTATATATCCCACGTTGGTCATCATCATTTGCAAAAATGACTTTATAAAGTATAAAGAATACATCACAAGTGAATATATGATAAGTGGATTCTGTTCCACAAGAAGAATAAACTATTCCAGTTGTATTACTTGAGTGTGCATATTTACAAGACAACTGGTTTTCGTATTTAAAACGATCTTCTGTAAGAAAAACTGGCCGCAAAGCTCGTTCTGATCTGAATTCGGACTCTAACGAACGTAAATCCGAGAAACGGTGAGTCGGTGACTTAGCGATTTGCGCGTAAAGGCGCAAGTGTTGTGGGCGCCTACACCACACGCATTTTATTTTACGCGTGAGTCCCGATGACCGAGGCGTCTGTGAGGATTAAGCCGGTGCGGCCTTCCGGCGCGTTCTTCTGGGACAACTCTTCCTTCTGGCATGCCTCAACACAGTTGGGACGCACATAAGTGGTAGTTGGCTTACTATTTCCACAGCGTCCCGCCGGTGTATAACTACGGCCTAACGCGAAATTTGGAGCGACTGTATTCGAAAACTATCTATTCGGAACTTTATCTGGAGGAGATTGAATCGTTCGGAAGTTTTTTAGAAGACCGAATTTGAAAAAATTATTCCCAAAATTCATTCGGAATACAGTTTGGGAGGATTAATCCCTCGGGAAGTTTGGAAAGATGAGATGTTCAAAATTTAGGATTTAGAGATTTTTTTTTTGAAATGGATTCCTTGAAAACTTCTCAATTAAGACTTGCCAAAGAATCAAAAGACACATTCACGAGAACTTTTGGAAGGCAGTTTTCGAGAAATCTATCCATTCGGAATTTTACCGGAATTTAATTTTTGAAAATAGGAATTTGAGGAGAATAAAATAAATCTTTCGGAAGTTTTTAAAAGACCGAATTCTTAGCGTTTATACGAAAATTACAAAAAAATAGATAGTTTGGGGGGACTTGGTTTATTAGGAAGATTCAAATATGCAATGTTCAAAATTCAGAGTTTAAAGTTTTTTGTTTGAAAACTGTGCTTTTGATAACTTCCCAATAGAGCTTGCGGAGGTCCTCAAAGACCGCTTATGAAAAAAAAACATCCACTCGAAATTTTGAAAGGTTGTTTTGGAAAAATCTATCCATTCGGAATTTTATTGGAATTTAATTTTTAAAAATTGGAATTTCTGAGGAGTTTGAATATTTGGGAAGTTTTCTAAAAGACCGGCTTCGAAAAGAAATTCTTAAAGTTCATTCGTATTTTAGTTCGGAGTGAATCAATTTATTGGGGGTGTTTTCAGGAAAAGTGAATTCATTCGGAAATCTAAAATTACTTTTTTCATTCCATAAACCCTAAAATCTCAGTTTTTTTAAACTTTCCATTCACGTGATATCCCATATCCTGCTCTGATAAACCCACATTTTTCAAAAACAACCCAGGTTCGGGCTGCATTTCTCACTCCATTCGTTCTCTAATCGGTCTGCTGTTGAACCGCATTGCCTCAAGTGCCTATATTTGACGGGAAATGCCTTTGGGCAGTGTTATGATAAGAGGTAAGGCCCCACAAATGTTTGCCGTTTTCAGACCTGCAGGTCGTGTGTGGTCCTGTTTGCCTGGATCGATTGCGCACGCGCCGCAGCCGCACGCACACCGTCATCTTCGTCTATCGATCCGCCGCATTCCTCCCGTCGTTGTGGCCAGCATCTGGTTTGGTTTTCCAACTATTTCTTGCATGTTCTTTCGTTTTGTAATGGTAAATATGTAGTTCTTCGACTTCTGGTGAACTGAAGCGCGGTTAAGGAACATTTTTTCGACCAAAAATTGGAAAATTTCTCGCTAGATCATGTGCTTGTGTACTGTCAGTATAATTTTTGTGTTGTCTTTCTAGTTTTCCCACAAAGGGGAGTTTTCTTCATGCTGTTAAAAAATGAGGAAAATTCTAGCGTGGCAGCGTTCTGAAATCCTGAAATCTACTGCAATTGTGCTGAATTTGTTTGAAAATTGGGGATCTTCGTTTTCAGAGTGACGAGCAATTGCTAGAAGAAGAAGTTACTATCTGAAGTGAGAATAGAATAGACGGGTAGTATGTCGGTGATTATTCGCCTGCAATTGTTGCCGTTGTCGGCGAATGCTGCCGATGTTCGAGCGTTCTTCCATGGTCTGCGGATTCCGGATGGTGCGGTTCACATAGTAGGAGGAGATGAGGGCGACGCTTTCATTGGATTCGCCACGGATGAAGACGCGAGACAAGCAATGAGACGAGACCGTGGACAGATTCATGGAGAGGAGGTTCGTAATAAATTCGAATTATAACATAAAGGGATTGCCGAGAGCAACCCTAAAGTCGAGCACTGTCAACCTCTCTGGAATGAAATCTCGTTCAAAATTTCACCTGTGTCTTGCTCCTTAAAGGAAGTTATGTGTCAGGGGGGCAGAAAAGTTGAAAGAAAAAATCTGGTACTGATTTGCATCCACTGCTTGGGTGAGGTTTGTAGATCACTGGCTGGCCGCAGTGGTCGCGGACGGCTGAGGACGCCTCGTTGCGAGGTCGATTGGTACACGACGGATGCCATGCACAGAGACCACAGTGTGCGGATCCAGCAAAACATGCCAACAGAGTTTGAGGTGATGGAACGTGGTAACTAACGTATGTCTCTGACTGGTGCTCTTGTCAAGTTGTTCAATAACGTTAAAGGCGCAGTCCAACCTCATGGGTAAAATTTGATAGTATAGTCCGCCCACCGTGAATAGCAACCCTGCCAAGCGCGAGATCTCAATTCGTTCAAATAAGCGAGAAACCACAGGGAAAAAGTCGGCCCCGCCCACAAAGCCCCAAAAGCCTAATCGGGCACACCGCTCCGTAAAGGAAACCGAAAGCTTTGCTATTGAAAATTTAGCCTTTGAGCTTAGCCACACAAAACAATTTTTCCGTTTGCAAAGATTTTGGTTCCCTATTCGGGGCGAAACGCTTGATTATGTTTTTAGGGTATTGGGGCGGGGCTGACTTTTTCCCTGCAGTTTCTCACGTGTTTAATTGAATTGAGATCTCGCGCTTTGCAGGGTTGCCGTACACAGTGGGAGGACTGTATTATCAAATTTCAACCCAGAGGCTGGACTGTGCCTTCAAGGCGCGATCCTTGAAAGGGAAAAGCGCCTCCCATCCGGTGCTATGTGGGAAGGGGGTGCCACTATGGCGAGATGGGCTTGGCCACGCCCATTTTACTGTGCCGCACTAAATTTGAGCACCTTCCCGGGGTTTCGCTCCCCTGCCAAAATCAGCTCCATGACATTGCTCACCTGCGTGCTTACGCGTCACGGTCTGGTGAGTGTCGCGCGCGCGGCGAACGCGGAAAAGCCGCCATCGTGTGAAAGAGTCATCTTCACCATATACGGCAAAACGGTTATCGTTAGTGGCATAAAACGAACACAGCAATTCGAATAATGCTTCAAAACATGCTAGTTTCCTTGGTTTCACTTGAATGCTGGAATATCGCGTCGCCGCCCTTCCCGCCGCGCACGACGCTCACCGACCGCGACGCAGAACGCACGGATGAGCAATGACCGCTCCCCGCCAAAACCGGGAGAGTCATTGCGGCACGGAAAAATGGGCGTGGCGAAGTGCGATACAACAGTGTCCCCTCCTCCCATATAGCAAGTCTCCCTCCCGTTTTCAAGGGTTTGAATTTCCGAGTGGGCACAAATTCTACGTAGGTGTGAAACATCCCCCATTTCTCATGGGTTCGGAACAGAGAGTGCGGGCGATCTTGATATAGGTACGAAATGTTGTTAAATGGTTCCAGGACTCAATGGCATTCACAGCCCGCGATCTCTTTTGCACAGGATTGAGCAGACCCTTACGCCAATTCTCGGCAGAGTAACGACCCCTCCCCTTCTCAGAAAATTTTGGAAAGGCGGATAAGCTCTGAATGAAAATTTTAAAATGTGATACTTTGCCCAAACTACTGTTTACCCACCGTAACGTAGAATTTTGTTGAATCTGGCAGACACACGTGTTCTCGCGCTGCGATCTTACTATCAGATGGCGGATATTACTACCTCATTTTAGCTCACCAAGTGGTTTATAGAAAGTTACTCTCTCTCCAAAAAGTTTGCCAGCAGGGTTGACCAGGCCGGCGACTCGAGGTCTTGAAAAAATTGTGGAATTGTGATGAGAAATGAAAATTCGGGGGGGGGGGGTTCGTAAAAGTTTCATAGAAAGAGGATGTTGTCGCTTTCTGTTAGGTTAGGAAAACAGCAGCGCGAAAACAGGTGTGTCATCAGAGGCCGTCATGGGGAATTCAACGTTACGGTGGGTATACGGTAGTTTAGGCAAAGTATCAGATTTCAGTCAAAATTTCTATTCAGGGGTTATTCGGTGTGGTGAATACAAGTATGATGCACATTTGTCGAGAAGAGATCGTATAAAATTTCCTAAAGTTCTGTCCATCAGGGAGGCGTAGCTGCGCCGAAATTCGGCGCAATGCCCCCCCCCCCCCGCTCAATTCTGTTTACGAGCTCCTCCATAAATTCCAAATTTTCATGTTTTTTTTTTCAAAAAATTGCTAAATATTTACGGTCCCCGGTTGCGCCGAATCGTTACCCTAATCTTGCATGATGTGCCAATGTCAAGCATTGTCTGGTCGTAGAGTACGTCGAGGGCCAGGTGCGGCCAGACAATCAGTGGTGGGCGCCGCTCAAGCATTGGTTGTAAATGAGAGCTAGAAAAATTTGAATTATTAAACATTGATCAGAATCTGGAGCGAAGGATTTCTGTTTCCCATTGTCTTCTCAAAACCTGCTGAGTATACATATATCGTTTGTTTTTACGAGAGAGTAGGCCGCATTCAACCAGAAGATTGCGCGTTGAAGCAAGGGGTCAGCCGCAAACAACAAGATCGTTCGTAGAGCTGTCGGTTCCGGATCGGATCTTGCTTGGCTCATCCTCACGTTTCGAGGCGGAGCTGATTGCTGCGTGCGCCGTGTTTCTCCATGGAAATGGGCGAGACATTTGACCTTTCTTGGAACATCTACCTGAGAGCCCACGTACTGGGATCAGGTTTGAACATTTTTTGTATAGCCCATCTTAGAAAAGACTGGGTGGGTGACCGCATCGCGCGATGAAAGTAGATCGCAAGTGATTTTCTTAGTCTCGCCGACGATTTTTCAGCTTTCTTAATATCTTAAGACCGATTAGGCTGTATACTGGACGAAGAATTCCAAACAATGAAAGAAAAGTCGTCGGCGGGACTATGAAAACCCATTTACGATTCGCTTAAACCGTGCCGCGTGGTGGCCCGCCCGACTTACTTTCTCCAAGATATACTTTACGTGGAATTGTATATCTTCTGCAAGGCTGCGGACGCTTGGGTCGGAATTGATTTGTTTTTACAATAGAAAGATGGGATTCAAGCTGAGTCGATAATAGCTTAATAATTTTTTTTCGAGTTCCGAATCCACCGAAAATTGTTCACTGATGCTTTCGGAAGGCCCTGCTCTATCGGGGGGACGCCTTCGAAATTGTTGATCATGGTACGGTCGTCAGGTGACTTGGATGAGGGGGGCTGGAAAAACGAGGGGCGCGGAGTTGCCATGCTATGGGACGGTTCTCGGCGCTTCTGTTATTCTGGACCGTATCTCCACGTCTCGTTTGCCCACCCCACCTCGCGACAATCGCCAAGCTATTTAAAGACACAGTCCAACCTCAGAATCGATTTTCCATTTTTCTGCCTTTCTTGGAGAAAATTTCACGCTGATCACAGTGGTGTCTCCAGAATCTCTCAGAACTTACTACGAACGGAGTTACGGCTCTTCAAAAATTTCGATTTTGAACGGCTAGAAAATCTCGGACGAGTTGTCTCGAGCCTGTATTTTCTCGTTATTCGCCGCCATCGTTCTGTAGCAGGCCAAAATATAAAGCCAACCCGAAAACAAATCGAAGAACACAGGATTTGAATAAAATCGTTCGCGCGTCTTTACCCAATAGAGGTAGGAAACCTGGCGGTGGGCGTTACCCATTGTTTCTTTCAAGGGGGCGTGGCCGACTTTTTCCTAGCCTTTTCTCGCTTATTTGAGCGAATTGAGATTTCGCGCTTGGCAGGGTTGCTATAGGCGGCGACCGGACCATAATATCAAAAATTACCTCTGAGGTTGGACTGTGCCTTTAAGGGGTGAGCAGTATTGTATCGAAACGCGATTTTATCATTGGCTGCCGTATTGATTGGCCGCGGCTGTCTGTCAGTGCGACTGCTCATCATAAGGTCGTGCGGCGATGCAACTCTTGCAGCCCCCATTGCTCTAAAAGATACCAGCTCATGAAAGTAATCACTGGAGAGGAGATATCATTCCGCAACATTCTTAGCGGCGCACGACAGACTTCGGCAAAGAGGCGGCAGGCGATTCAGCGAAGTTCGCCACTCGAAGGTCTCTATGTACAATCCTCCTAGCTCCTCATGTAAACGCTACAGTTAGGGGTGGTAGCCATCGTGTATTCCGACCACTGAAAAAACGGGGGAGGAGCGAGGTTCCTGATTGGACGCAACACGGGGCTAGTGACAGCCCACTGGCTGCGTCTCTCCCGTTTCTCCCGCCTCGTCATGGTTTGGAATACACGTTGGCCACCATCCTACAGTTGGGGGTCCAGTCACACATAGGTATAGGCAACTCCGTGCGCATTCGGCCGTTCAGATGTGAGCGGCCGTCGCGCTGCGTATTTGAAGCAAATCACAGTTAGGAATCTATATTATCGCTTACGACTTTTACTGTTTGAATCTATTCGTCAACCATTCAGACCGATAGATTACAAATTCGTAGGAAAGGCTACAACGACTTCAATGAGACTGGGAGAGTTCAATTGTGGTCTGTCTCAAGCGCGCAGCAAGGACGCACGCGTCCACCTATCCATTTCCACCTGGCTTTCTTCCTGTGGAAGTTTGTAAACACATTCATTCTGAAATCGCACAAGATCGGAACACATTTTTATCATTCGGCCTGAGCGTCCGATGCCCTTTTCCTGAATCTAGTTCTCTATCGTTTATGGTCTTCTGCTGCAGTATCTTGAATTGTGCATCTACATTCTGAAACACTTCTTCGTTAGTACTACACAATCATTTCGACGCTGTGCCAGAGATTTTTTAATGCCTGTAATGGTTCTGCTCATCTATTATTGCGAACCATTCTTATACGGCTACGGTATGCTACAACTATGGAAGTCTAACAATGTACAATTTTTGGCGTCAGACACGGTTTGTCAAAGAATTTACGACGAATAACCAAATCATGAGTAGCGACGTGGAATTACAGCATGATGCATTATAAAAGAAGACCTCTTCGACTTGTCCTCTTCAAACTTTTTTTTACTCCAGCCAATTGGGCTTGATTGGTTGCGAAAGAAAGATTTAAACTATCAGTTTTGAGCTCTTGGCAATAATCACATCAGCTAAGATGTGCAAGAATATCCGAAAACAGATCGGCTTGGTGAACATACTGGGATACAACTGCTCAAGAAATGGAAATGATCTATAACATTAGCAGTACTGCACATCCCTATTAGCGCGATTGTAGCTTTTTTGTAGACTACATGAGACGAAAATCTTGCTTAATATGACTCCTCGACTAAAGTTTCAATCGATATGGTCGCTTCGCTAGCAGCTCCTACAACAAGTAGTTTGTGAAATCGGCATAGGAGTCGAGGGCTCTCAACGCTGCCAAACCTGTTTAACACCAAATGAAGACACTTTGATCAGAGTAGCGCACAGTACACCTGATTTCAAGCAGAGTAAACAGAATATATCTCGAAAGTGCACATGACAAAAATGGTTAGGAAACATATGCTGAGGGAGAGACTGCAGCATCATTCGGCAATCTTTAGTGGGAAAACCACACTGGCTCCATAAGCTATAAGCAGTCGCATGGAATCACGAACAGAAAGGTTTATTGGCAGTTTTGAAAATTTCTTCGCGATTTTTGAGGTCCGACTCTAGCTTTATCTTCGTCATTCATTGATTCGGAATAAGTAGTCACAGAATAGCTACCAGTAGCGACAGCTACTCAAATTGATCACTTCCCTTGTTCGTCTCTCCGTCTCCGTTTTCTCGCCTATCAGTCGCAACATAAGTCCGGCCACCTGAATATCGTTCTTTACCTCTTACTGACATCCATGCTAAGCTATACACGCAAATAATGTGCATAGAGTTTTCAAAGCGTAGCTACGACTGGAAAAGATTTCTGGCAAAGAAGAAAAATAATTATTTTAATAGAATCATATTCAACTTCTCATGAAGTATGGACATTTGCTGAGCAGCAGCCCGCTTCATATCAGAAATAGTAAAAGTTGAAACTAAGGTTGTGATCAGAAAAGAGACAATCGAAAATAATTGAAAGATCATCAAACTTATATTGTTGGGTTATGGGCGGCACGGATCGTACTGATATTTTGCGTTGCTTGTGCGTTGGCGCAAACTCGGTGCGCTTATGTTATAACATATGTGCACCGAGTTTGTGCCTACGCGCAGTAAGCAACGCAAAGTATTAGTGCGATCCGTGCCGAGGGTACAGTACCCCGTGACTTCATCAAGTGATTGAAGTTCCCAAAGAATGCAGATCCGAGCTAACCGTTTCCAAATGAAGAAAGAAGAGCGCATAACCGTCGGATCTCTCGTTGATTTATTGGAAACTCCGTCTTGTCTCCATTTTTTGTATACCTCTAGCGAGCTAAACCATGTGCTGACCCTCATCCTCACAGGCACTGGACATGCGTGCTGTTAGCTTGCCGTATGCTCATTTAATCGTCTGATCCTCATCAGAGATCGCCCACAGATCAATTTAGTTGCGGTTGGTTAGATATCTGTATGCGTGAATGCCACTGGGAATTGACCTGTCTTAATCAAACGATAGCGGTCGTATTCCACTGAGTGTGATGCATGAGGATCTAAACCGACAGCTGCTACTTTTTTACTGGATATGTGCGACCTAGGGTCATCTTTTTAGATGTAAGGTCCTTCTACGCTTCAATCATTCATCTTCACGACTGCCTGCTTGGAGTAGACCGGAATCATACTTCGCGCGACTAACGACACGAGAAAACGGTCATCTGCCCTCTATTTAGAAGCGATCGGTACTGCTGTTTTAGCTTTGTATTGAGGTGCGCGGATGTGGTGCATTATTTACAGCCTATTCCGGTTCTACGACTTGCCAAATCTCTTACTGTCAAAAAACTACTTCCTCGTGCTGTGCTTTTTGGTGACGTGTCCAGGCGACTTCTGACAAGTAGCTAAAATCTAAACAGGATGACACTATGGTGGGTGTATCCGCGAAAGGGATGGCTGCGGACCATCCAGCAGCCTGCGCGCCTTTCGCGTGCGCCGATCAGTCACATTTTTCGTGGGCGAACACGACGTAGCGCAGGCTGCTGAGGTGTCCGCAGCCATCTCTTTTCTGGTTAACCCAACTGTAACTCTACACACTCGAGATCTGCAGTTCGCGGCTACGATTGTAAAAAAAACATTTACTGCGTTCGGTTCTGCGCGCTGCCGTTGCGTGAATTAGCGGTCTCACTCCTAATTCCATATAGGGTTCACATCCGAAAAAATTGGGTCTATGTGTGGGCAGTGTATACCTACAGTTTCATGGTCCGTCCTCAACTCCATGCTATCAATAAAACCATTGTGGGTTTGAACTGAATTTGGACAAAAAACCAATATATGAATTCTCCGGCACGTTAGGGCTTTTTGTTTTGCTAGTTCCTAGACCATCTCTACAAATCCGTTCTATACGTTCGAAGACGTTCAACCTCAGTTACTGTGTCAGGGTATCGATTTTCTTTCAATTATTTTAAAGTTAAAACAGGTATTAAAACCAGATACAAACCTCAGGAAATCACCACTTCATCCGAAATAGCGTTTCTGAGCGAATACTTCGATCCCGTCGGAATTCCGAGTACGCGAAAAGGTTTGCTGGGAGCTAACTAATTGTTAATATATACGATCGTTCACCCAAGACCGAAGCCACCGGTGGACCGGGCTGGAAGGCACCCAAAAAATCCTGATCATAATATATTTGGATAAACGAATTTTAATCCTGAAACGAAGAAAGTACACCGCATGTGCGGAAATCGATTCTGGATTCGGCCTGGGGTGCGTTCCAAGAACATTCCCATGGCAAAACGCGTCCATGGAAACGTAGCCACGGCCACGTGGGAGCAATTTTCAGTTATAATTCGCATCCATGGAAAGCAAATTTGTCCATGGTGAGGTTGCTTTTCCTCCCACGGCGTCGTGGGAACGTTCTTGGAACGCACCCCTGTTCCGCCGACCCCTTATTTTTCTCGAGTCGTTTTTGAGCGAATTCTCTGTTATTATTACTGGCTGAGTACTGCAAATGACAAATGAATGGCGATCAGCGGCGAACCGTCAAGCCAGCTTGTGCCATGGTGGGACATGTATCTCGCATCTCCTGCATCAGTCTTTTTCTGGAGCTGTTAAGGTTTTCTTCGTCTCGGCTAAAACATTTCATCTACACGCGCCAACGATTCTCACTGAACAAGATTTCTTAGACACCGTCAAATGTAATCGATAAGGCCCTAGCCTAGCTATACACTGCAGGGACGCTGCTGAAATAGCCATGCAGGTGCTACTGTTGATCTTAATGCGTTGAAGAACATCAAAAGGAACAGTTGTACACAGAGAATGTTACGGAGAGCCGCACCGAGCAGTTAACGCAGCCGCATCGCGAGATGTTTCTATGCGGGATCCAACTGGCTGGAAATTCGCCAGGTTCCACCGCCTGATTATTTCGGGATTAAATTCAAGAAAACCTTGAAATTAGCATAATCAGGGCGTCAGTGGGAAGAGGATTACGGAAAGACGTCTGAAACAATTGTACGATGGAAGAGGAAAACAATGATGGACTGAGATTTCGAGAGGAAATGCCGCAGGGGTGTGCTGTAATAATTTTTTTGTTATTCGTTAATTTTCGAAGAAAATAATGCGCGTAATGGATTAATGCGTTAACACGTCAATTTCGCGTTTCGTTAAAAGTTCGAATAACACCAGACCACAGCAACAATCAATAAACCATCAGGGGTCTGATATTAATCAAATTCATGCTTTCACTACACTTTAAGAACCCAAATTAACGTCAATTTAAGACTTTTCCATTAAGCGAATATCGATAATTTTCACAAAAAAAACCCGCGTCAACCTTTTAACGCATTAACACGTTAACGTTAGAATGCACAGACGTGGTCAGCAAGCAGGAGCCTCCTTACCGTCTCTTTTCTTTTTTTTTAAGAACGTTTTTTTGTGTGTTGGTCTCGGTCTGCGGTGCTGGAACCAGCATGATACCGTGGAAAATGTTGAACAACCTAACAAAAGCAAGTGGAAATGGCAAGAAAATTTTATGTGGTAAACTCGTCAGGGAGCATTCTAAATTCTAAATATTTAAAAAAGATTTCCGGGGTGGAATGATTTTGAGATGAAGAGAAGGAAGGTGTGGTCTACTTCTTCGTTTTCAAAAATGGCTTGAACCGCGCACATGGATGTGAAGTCCCTCCCATGACGGCGCAGCTAGATTAGAAAGTTTTGTTGCCATAATTCAAGAGAAAACATTAGGGAGAGTGACAAGTTTTCTTATGGCGACGTTGGCCAACAAAATATTTTTGTTTAACGAAACCCACGCCGCGGTAGTTTCGCGACTCCCACTGGCTGGCCGCCAGCGCCGCACAACCATAATATGTTGATCGAATGCAGTTTTCAAAAAGAATCATTTAAAAGACAGATTTATGTTGTAAAAGTTTGTTTGCATAGGATTTTCATTCTCGGATAGCACCCTTTTTTTGGAGTGGAAGGTTTGAGTTTTTCTTGTGTACGATTTTCGTAAGATTAGTGAGTGGCTGACGTGATTTCGTATATAGGAAAATTCATGTAACAGATGACGGGCTGCGGCTGTTCTTTAGTGCATATTCTGCTGTGCTGATGATGTTCCATCGTGCGTCACAGTGACGTAATCTCGCAATGTGCGCAACCACTGACTCAACTCTTGTACAATACAACCATAGTTTGTAAAATCTTACAAGGAAAGGATACTTGCGCAAAGTGGCTACAAAAAGAAATATACTTTTTAAGACCGTTTCTGACCGTAAAATTCGAGTTTCCCTCTTAAGACGTAAGCGGTTCTCTGAACAGAGTTATAGGCCTTTCCTCCTGTTTCTCCTTGTTGGTTGAGCTGTTGCCTGATATCAATAGGGAGCTCTTTTGGGTTCCAGATCTGACTCGAAATTTCTCTATTGGAGTTGATGAAAGTGTTATGGTCCTTGGGGTTTTAACGGGAATTGGAAGTGCCGGGGTCCATTGCAACGAAAATGGCAAAATAACGCCTAAAAACTAGCCATAGCTAACTCTAGCGGCCCTAAAACTGGGTGGTACTACGTCTACCCCGCCCACCATCTCAGCGGCCAACAAAGAAGTGGGCGGGTGAAGCACAAGTTGAATATTCCAGCCGTCGCCAGGCAGATATAGTGTCGCTGGACCTTCACAAACCAATAGTAAGCAGGAGCACCAGGAAAATGTGAACAATTTTTCTAAACACAGCATAATAACAAACTACCTAAAAACCAGAATTAGAGAGGAAAACTGTTGAGATTGACGAAACCCACCTTTTATACGCTTGCAATTGAAGGGTAGTGCCGTAGTCTGAGCGGCATCAATGGGGCGCGGCAATCGCGATTATTCAAAAGAAACGTCATTGGAGCAATGAGGTATCACGGAAACATGATTTTCGGCACTTTACATTCATGAGTGTTCATTTATATTTTTTTACGAAATCCTTCCTACAGCAATACAGTTTCTACATATACCGCATAGAAGAAAGATGTAAAGACAGATGCAGAGGGAATAGAAATTGATAAAATCCGTTTCGCTTCTACCCACAGACGAACTCTACCAAACAATTCTGCCGAGGCTCCTCAGTGAGGAACAGAATTGTCGATTAGAAGCATGCAAGTTTGAGAACCGAATAGGGGTATCTAGAGCTCTAGCAACTAGCGATGAGTAAGTAAAGTGGGAAAACTACTTGAAAAAATAACGTGGAACGCATGGCGATTATAGGGGACACTACCGTTTGGTTATGCCGGCCGTCCCTTGACATCAGCATCAGAGACCGTATACCCCTGAATAACGTCTATTTGTAGAATTTCGAATCACTAGGGTGGGTTACGCCAGGTAAATGACATTCTTCCCACCGCAATCTACACTTAACCCTTGAATAGCGATAACCCAACCTCGGATTCGTGTTCCGCACCCTAAATAACCTTCCGCTACAAGTTCTGATCTAAATCCGGAAGTCTTGAAAACAGGTCATCGTGGAATTGCATTGTTTACTATTGCTGAAAACCCTATAACTCTTCAAAGAACCGTTCCGCAGCTAGAAAGGAGAATTCGAATTCAACGGCAGAAAATGGCCATAGAAGCGTGTTTCATGTTGTATAACCTTTTTGTCCAAGTATCCCTCCGTTGTTACACTCGATGTGAAAATCTTCCATTGAGAAGGCACTGCAACTGCAATTAGCCATATAACTGTTACGAAAGGGCAGCTCACTGTACACGAAATTAGGTCAATGGAATAACAAACATTTATTTTATTTGAGTAGGAACAAACCACTCTGACATCTGCGCTTGGGATTTTGATCTCAGTCCGCGAAATAGCCGCTTTCGCGAAGGTACAAGTCTTCAGCAGAACCCACCCCAACTTTAAGCTAACTACGATTTTAGGCGCTCGTGCAGTCACGCTAATCGCGTGTGGATGTGCACACATGCGCATATGGCCATTGGTATACCTCAGCGACAGCCGGTCGCCGGCGACGGAGTCTTCGTCGCCGCATTGAATTCCACGCACTTTTGCGGACTGACATTTCCGCACACACGCATCTGCACAGCAAACAAAAAAATCGATTATAGTCATGCCGTCACAGTTTATGTGGGATTCCGTGACATTTCCAATTGTTTTCACATTCTGTCACAATATGATCATCATTATAGTCGTTTTAACCATCCCTGTTTTTAGTTGGTAGTTGGGGAAGCGGAAAATCTAGTATCAAAGAGGCAATATACGTCGGTTTGGGATATAATTCATACATTCGACAGCCTAGACAAATGCATAAATAAAAAGAACGATTCATAAGTAATTGAATGGAATAATGACAGCATATAAATTCCCAATTGAAAAAAAAACTGCAGGTAAACAACTAAACCGAAACGTACAAAACTATAATGTCTTTTGATGTCTCTATACTGTCCATGATATGCCAAAATTACATAAAAAACATGAAATAGATGAATATGTGGGGGCCAGGGGAGCCAGCGACAGCCCGTCGCTGTGCGCAGCACAGCGACGGGCCGTGGCTGCGGCGACGGAGTGTACCCTCTATAAAACGTCGTTATTCACATCGTTCGAGGCGCGAGCGATGCGCGCGATGCCTCAGCCTCCGTCTGCCCTCCGCTCTCTCACTGCCTGTAACCTCCGCTCCGCACCAGAACGCGTAGGAACCATGTGAATTTCGCCGTTTTCGAGCCTGTACCAGGGTTACCTCAGTGAAAACTATAACACCCCTCAGCGACCTGTTCCAGCGATGGGCGCACGCAAACTGATCCCGCGGTCGACCCTGCCATAGCACCGATGCTGGTCCCGACACGATGAATGGTGTCGAAACCTGTCGCTGCAGCGACAGGGAGGTATACCAATGGCCTATACGGGCACTTGCACGAGCACATGCAAGAAACCCACTTGGTGTGATCTGTGGCTACATGGAATAGGGTTGCAGTCTTCCCTTTGCTAGATAGGAACGACCGGCGGAGTGTTTGTGTGACAGCCTACATGCAATCAGACGCGATCACAAACGTACGTTTGTTCTGGAAACAAACTCGTGTTTGAACAAATGGGTTTTCTCCTGTTAACAATTGGAGCTGGCTTATTTTGCCCAATTAGAATGCGAAATTCGCTGCTGGCCAATGGCCTAAACAAGCAGCTGAAATTGGATGGTTAATTTGAGACACCCACAATTCTGACTTTCAAAGAAGCAATCACAAAAACTGGAGTTCTAACTGTTGTGCTCAGATATAACACGCCTGAGAATTTTATATTTTGAAAGACATTCATATACTTGATGAGGACATAAAATTAAACAGCGGTTCGAGGAATAGATTACTGCAACGGCTAAAAATTTGCTCATAAGGGCAACGGTATACTTCTGCGACGCGCGGAAAACAGCGGCAAATTTATGAAGGACCTATCTCTGTCTTAGATTCGCGTATTACAGCGTGCACGCCCGAAGATGCCGACTAAGCTCCTGTTTTTCATTATCCCTGCCTTTATTAGCCCTTGGTTCCAGGTTAACATTCCGAAGAAAATGAAGCCTTCAAAGGTGAATTTGTCGCATTTGAAGGCTCCTCTTTTGACGAAAATACTGAAACTGGGTAAAACTCCAAAGAATTGACGTGTTCTACAAGTGATCCCACTCAGTACAAATCAGAAGACAAGAATAGTTGCAGAAAATCAGGAATTCGGTCTTGCGGATTCTGCCGACGAGGCTGGTGTACGCAATGGTGAAGAAATCCGATACAAATAGAAAACAACACAAATCGAAACAATCCCAATGCGGAATGGAAATGCATTCAAAACAACGAAAAATTCCGAATAGAAAACAAAGAAATAGAAAACAAATTCACACAATTAAAGAGAAGAAAATCAGAGCTGGAATTTCCCTCATTGTCTTGGTCGCGGTGTGCCCCACAGCGACAAGCTGGTCTCGTCACGATCAGCTTTGAATGACATACTTGTCGCTCATGACAGCAACGCAGTACATCATGGATCTAAAACAACTGGTGTACAGAACGAGATTCCTTCCTTTTGTTGGGAGAAATGAGTTTATTATCAACTCACGTGAGTCAACGACGGAAAATGGGGAAACTGCTATTCAAGAACCTACGCGTGAGAAATAGGGAAATCATCAAGGCAAGCAGCTCATTGCGATCTGCAGATACCTTCCTGATGGCAAATAGCTGAGTGAATACACTGCTGAAGCTGCTCAGATATCCGCATTGAAATATCCGGGCTAGCTCAGCCTCAAATATATGAAATGAATGTCTCACGACAGATACAGCTGAATTTCCGGCTCTGCACTGCAGAGAATCTTGCTCATAGGGAAGGCTGAGCCTAAATAGCGCAGTAGCTATGGCGGAAAAAAAACTGTTGGTGTCATATTTGTATCAAACGGAATTTTCCGTGCATCGGTTCTCAGAAAATCGCCTCATTTCCTGCGTGTTGAACATGCATTCAATTCGAAGACAAGGTGGTCTCGAGCACAGACAGGAAACGTGCTACCATGGGAGCACGTGCTCTTTTTGTGTTTCAAATTGCAGCCCGTGTTTCAACAACAAATACGATCAAGGTGTGCATGGTACACATTCAACATGAAAAGGTTTCCCCAAAAATTGAAAGCATACCACGCAGTCTTGGGGCGGGACTCAGATGTCGGCAGCTACGCCGGTTCAATTGCCCAAGTCAGCGGTGATTGGCTGGCCCAGCTGTTGGAGACTTCGTCCAACCGCTGGCGGCCCCAGATAGTGCTCGGCGAGCGGCGGAGTCGCATGCTGGTGCTCCGGTCACGTCGTGTGGCGATGTGCTGCTACGGTAGAGCTGGGCTACCTTGCAGCACGACCGATGAAATTTCGCAACACGTGCTCTTACGAGGAATTTTGCAGCACGTGCTGCTGTTTAGAGCACGTGCACCTGCGGTATAGCCTTTCAATGTGTGTGGCCACTCGAGTTGAATGCTTATTCGACATGGATTTAAGGCTACGATTTTCTGAGTTACAATTAGCACGAGTTAGCAAATGTTTTCCTTTCAAAGGGACGGAACCCAAAGCCATTGTATGCTTGATACTCTAGCCTGGAGCACTCACAACAGGCTGTCTTGGTTTTTCGAAGGCCTGTTTGTACGCTGCGGTTCACACCACTAGCAAAATCAAGATTACAAGAACCGGTGCTACAAGGTGTACAGAAATCGGTCAATGCATACTCAACGAATTAGGAGCTGGATAGCTATCGAGTATCGGAATGCGGCAGCGGTCATCTTGCTGCTGCTACCGTAGCTGCGGTTCCGTCCGGTTGCTCTCTGGGCGATGGCTATGCCATGAAGAGAAGACTGGCTTAGGGATTCTCAGCGACCACGGGCTTGTCAAGTGATGACCGGTAAACAAGGCTCCTCTCATAAAGACGGTCAGCTGTCTCTTCACTCCTGATTGTGGGAGATGATTTCGCTTCGCTACCAGGAGGATGATTTCAGGCCGCTGAGCGTGTTCTCCATGGCTACGGCGATAGGTGAGAAATTATTCCTCATTGTTGACCGTTTCTGGGATGGGATGATGCACATGTCGTCCGGGGCAGAACTGTTCTCGTTGCTGTAAACTGTGACACCTGCCACCGCAGAGGGCTTCAGCCTAGTTAGAGGAGGTGCGCAAGAGAAGAATGGTGGCAGGGTTATGCTACAAGACGTTGAATCCAGGGGAAAATTTTTCGTCCCCGCGAGTACCGTAGCTAACTGGAGCACAAATCCCGGCAGGACCCGCCTCCAACCGCGACGCACATCCGGCTCGACAGCGCTGGCTGGCGCTTTGCCAAGTTTTTCCGTATGACCCATCGCCTGGCGGATAATCATCAGCCGGCTCTCGTATTGATTAAGTGATGTTCATTCATGTATTGTGAAGGGCATTCAGAAAAAAACTTCTGTGATTGAGTAAAAAAACTGTGAGTAATGAAACAAACTTTGAATGGAAGTGCGAAGGACGATTAATAATGCCGGAAAATCAGAAAGTTAGAGAATTTTAAACTTTGGATTAAAATTAGGTGATTAGAACGATTCTTCCGAGGAAATTTTGTTTATACGAACCACGTTCTACCCAGAAAACCAGTGTGGCATGACGAAAACCGAATCCTTGCCCCTTCCGTCGACTCCGTTACCCCTTCGATGCTTGCCGGCCTAGCCTTTGCGTTATCAATCAATAGGTGATTGCCGGAAAAAGTTGGCAAAGCGCCAGCCAGCGCTGTCGAGCCGGATGTGCGTCGCGGTTGGAGGCGGGTCCTGCCGGGATTTGTGCTCCCGTTAGCTACGGTACTCCCGGGGACAAAAAATTCTCCCCTGAATTCAACGTCTTGTGGTTATGCTTGGTTGCCTAGAGAGCAACCGCGGTTGAAAGCCTAACAGGATGTCGCTTTGAATGGGACCGCGGTTGCCAATTAAGTTAGCTAGTCTTCGCGCAAGCGAAGAGGCAGCTTCGCTCATGGACAGCTCTGCGCGGAGATTTATGTTAGTTTCAAAGATTATCGATCCACTTATGTAACGACGAGGCATAATGGAGACCGGACAGGCATAGAAGCGTAGTCACGACCGTTCGCACACGACATTTCAGCGTGTTGTATATCAGTTCTGATACAACAGCGGTAACACTGCACTCTTGCACAGCGGACGTCCACGGAATCGAAATTTCAGTTTCCATATCGGACCTGTATGAGTAAGAAGTGCAAAAGTAAATACACACGGCTAATGATAACATTGTCAAGCAGCAGAAGCGATGACATTTCTGCTGCTCTCCCCACTGTGGGAACGTGGCTACACAGGGAACTACGAATAGGGGCTGAGTAGCATTGCGGCGGAAAGCATTAATTTAGTTTTTAATATCTATACAGTTAGACACTGTCGATTTCGATAATCAGCAGTAGCGAAGTGGTGAACCCCGTTGAAATGTAATTGGTGATAAGGAGATTCCGACGGGAAAACAACCGTTCCGCGCTGTGATAATCGAAATAATACAGGCGCTTGAAATGAAACAGAGTCTACACATCTTTGCCGCGATAATGTATTCTTGGTGTTCCTATCAGCCCGAGGCTTTCTGAAATTCAGATTCAATCACCCTGCGTTACATTCAGGCATGCATATCGTTACTAAAGACCGAAACACTACATAGTGTCTTTATGTGACCTATTCCAGCAAAACCTTCACCAGATCAACATTGCGAGTTTTCGCTGAAGTGCTATGGGAAATATCAAACATACACCAAACTAATCACCGTAAAACGGCCCTTACGCTGCTCAACTCGACTAGGATTCGTTGAGGGGGATGGGTCCTTCTCGCATTAGTTGGATAGGCTTCGCAATGCAGCAACACAGCATCGCTTAATTCGGTTAGCGCTGGGCTACCATTGGGTCTTACGAGAACGCACGTACGGAAGCCCTCTTGAGATTTGATTAAACGCTTCGTGGGCGCGATTTCGTGGCAACAAACGTAACCTACTGCTAATCAAAGCAGGCAAAGATGCGATGTATGTTGCGGAGTTTTTCCGCAACCCCAGCTTCGCCCCACATCTATTCATGAATCCCAGCTCTGGGGCGGCATGCAAGAACGCTGCGAAGGTCAGGAAGCCGCTCCGCGTTCTATGCGCGCAGCGACGAGCCACGGGATGGCCTCAAAGTGCATGTCATATATTAGTGTATCGCGGACGTAAATGTACTTCCCACTGCGAATTCTACGCGCGCGTTTTCTGTCATCACAGTCGTGCTTGCTTCCAATTATTGAGACACACGGAATGACAAAAAAGTACCAGAAAACGACTGGGATTGCAAAAAATACCGCTTGGCTTAGAGTTCGCTGTAGAAGGTGCATTTACGTCCGCGACATACCAATATGCGCCATGCACTTCGGGGCCGTCTCGTGGCTCGACGCTGCGCGCATAGAACGCGGAGCGGCTCCCTGACCTTCTTCGCAGCGTTCATGCATGCCGCCAATGATGCACCTATTCAGACCTTGTTGCACATGAAGACTTCTCACAGCGATGATGTCATCTAAACAAGGCCGATTAATAATTCTACACTGTAAAACTTCGCAGACACAAAGACCGGTCTACGCAAGAGCAACCAGCTCAGGAGAAAATTGTTTGTGATAGTCTCTTGTGATCACCTAATAGGCTCGCGCCCTGTTATTTGGAGGTCGATAAACCGTCCATACCGGCCCCGCACAAGAAACCAGATTAGCATAAATACGAGGGCAAGGAGGGGAATAATAAAACAAGAACGAATCGCTGGTCGAGCCTTGCTGTCAGTCGCATCAGTGGTTGCGGTTATCCAACATGGAAACAAAAAGCATTTCATTACAGAATTGATAACACATTACAATGAGAAACACATTATTAGTAACCAGTGTAACTTTTTCACCTACAAGAATCTTCGGAAATTCAACCTATTGTTTAGCCAAGACGAGGTGCTGTTACTATCGTCTCATACATTAAAGACTTTGATTCTCCACTTATAATCCTCATGGGAACAACGTACTTGTTCAATTTCTCGCGATGTTTCCCGATTTGTTTTTACCTCATTCCTGTGTTTAAACGTGTGACAATGCTTCCACGTAAATAATAATAATAGCGCACTGAAATAAATAGTGAATCTTCATATGCGACGCGTTGTGAACAAATAGAATACTGCATCAGGAATAATAATAATAACACTAAAATAAATAGTGAATCTTCATATGCGACGCGTTGTGAAGCGAATAGATTACTGCATCAGGCGGTTTTCCTTACACATCGTCGCAATCAATTAAAGATTACTCTTAACATCTGTATGCCCACCTTAATTCTTGTAAACAAGACACAGAATCGCGTCTTTTTTCGCCTCAGCTCCGTTGCCAGTGGACTCAAATGTATAGAAATTAGCATTAATCGACTCAAGACGTCGAGACGAACGCAATTCTCTATTTTCCAATGTTTAAGAGAAAATTCTTTCATACTTTATTCATTGAAGTACAGTCGGCATGGATCTTAGTGAGGCTTCGCGTTCCCTATTGAATGTTGACGCAAACTCGGTGTGCTATAATATGGGTGCACCAGGTTTGCGCGACTGCGCAGAGCCAGCAACGAGCACTTAACTGTATGGCACTGGCGCGGCACGAAAACCAGGCTCGACATATATCGGGATCAAACATGAATTCAAATACAACCATCGCCGGCTCAAAACTCAATGATTCTACAGAAACTCTAGTTCACTGGATGGCAATACAATACACGACCTATTTAACTCCAAAAAATGAAATCGCGAATCTTGCGGCTTCTATGGATTTTATTTCTCTGGAAAGTTGAATTAAATTCAATTTTCGTAAAACGGAATATCATTTCAATTTCGAAATATTTAGTTTGAGTCGAATGTTAAAATTTCGAGATTTGTGGCTCTGCCGAGAAGTCTCGCCATTCGCTTTTGTTCTTGAGATTAGACAGTTCGTCGCAATGCAGAGATACGGGTGACGTCCCCTTGCGTCAGGGCCCGGGGTATTTGTGTACAACATGGAAAACAGAAAGGAACACAGAGGCTAATAGGAATCAGGTGAAAAAATACGGAGAATAACAGGCGACGCTGGCTTCTTGCCAATGACGCGCAATCTGAGGCGACCCGGCATGCAAATCAATACTGATTCGTCTTCACAAGTTCCAAGACTCGCCATCATGGTTTGTGGTACCAGCAGCATTACCGTTTGAGGTGTGAGTTAAGGTGTGATGCAATATGCGAACGAAGTCCAGTGGTATCATATCTCGATATCCCATTTTGCTAATTTAAAGGCAGCATACACGCTCGTAAACATCGTTAGGATGACAACGTAAATCGAACCGTATGGCTTACAACATAATGCCTACGCATTTTGAAGCGTCGAAAACTACCTACAATCCCGTTATAGGAGTAGCAAGTTTGGCCCCGCCCGTATTTTTACGCCCCCTGTATTTGCCCTTTTCCTCCAACGCAGGGTTGCTGTGCCATTTTCGCCGTCGGTGACGTGTGTGGTTCACTTGTTAGGCAAGCCGCTAACAGTACCGACGGTGAAGATGACCCAGCAACCTTGCGTTGCAGGGAAAGGCCAAATACAGGGGGCGTGAAAATACGGGCGGGGTCAAAATTGCTACTCCTGTAACGGCACTGTGGGTCGTTTTTGACGCTTCAAAATGCACAGGCGTTGTGTTCTGAGGTATACAATTCCATTTCGGTAGTAATCTCGAATACGTTTACGAGCTTGTATGCTGCCTTTAAATAATCGAGTGGCTAGGCACCACATCCACGAGCTAAATTGCTAGGCGACTTAGGTTATAATATTGTAAGTGAGACAATTAAGTAGATTACAGTAGTTCTAGTCAATTTGGATGGGATCCGTAGTCACTTTGCGCCGATTTCCGATCACTCAAAATTTGCTCAGACGACTTGTTTCAATTTCGGAAGATGTAGAACTGGAACACAGTTCATCTCCACAATGCCATTCAGTCCGCGAAATGCGCACTGATTGCGGAAGCGTGCTGCGGCGCGGTCGAAACTATCCTCAGACAGGGATGTGGGATCATCCGTGCGGTTTTTGCCTTTGGTGCTCGGCTGATCACACATCCCTGTCTGAGGATACTCGCAACCGCGCCGCAGCACGCTTTCGCAATCGGCGTGCACTTTGCGGACTGAACGGCATTGCGGAGATGACTTGTTTACGGGTTTCATTCAGAGCTAAAATGCTTCAAAGATAGGTTTATTAGTAGTATTTAGAATTCAAAGTATTTTAGCTAACACTGTGATCAGTAGTGGGAAGCTAGAGAAAAAAAATTTAGATTGGAAGCATTGTATTCTCGAAAAGCTGGAATTCTGTGTATACAGTCGGAGCGGATCGCACAGGTACTTTGGGTTCCTGATTGTGCATTGGCGAAAACGCTCGCATATGTTGAAAAAGTATGCGCACCAAGTTTGCACCAACGCACTACAAACCTACAGTATCAGTTCGATCCGTGCCGACTGTACGAACTCCGTAATCGAACACTTGAGGAAATAGTAATTATTCAATAGCCTTTTTTTAATTCGGAAAACTTCCATGAAGCGACCTTCGTGAGTTCTTAGGGAATTCAGGACATGATTGAGAGACCCTCTCCATTCGGGGAGTTCTCCCGAATTCTCGACAATTTCTAACCAGCTGGTGAACACTCGACAACCTCTCAGTTGCTCGGAATTCTCAACAGTCTCTCTCTCCTTATTCTAAACAACTCGGTTTCCCGCAGGTTTTCATTAGGTTTTCGGCATATTCTGGACAACCAGTTCTACCTGAGAAGCATTTTGTTCTCACCGAACCAATGTCAAAATCGCGAGTTGAGATGATTCCGTGTTCTCCAAGATTTTATCTATAGCGTGAAACAAACTGACTGCCACGTCGCGAGATTATTTGCGTCATACACGAATATCACAGGTGTTCTTAGCAAATACCTAAAAACCGTGATAAATGATGCAAAAAGAGGAGCGGGTTTGTGAAGGAAACGGAGCGTTTAGTTTTCTGGGGCGGCATGCATGAACGCTGCGAAGAAGGTCAGGGAGCCGCTCCGCGTCCTATGCGCGTAGCGTCGAGCCACGGGATGGACCCAAAGTGCATGGCGTATATGGGTGTGTTGCGGACGTAAATGAGCCTTCTATAGCAAACTCTACGCCAAGCGGCATTTTTGTCATCTCAGTCGCTTTCTGGCACCTTTTTTGTCACCCCCCCCCCATCTCAATAATTGAAAGCAAACCCGACTGGGGTGACAGAAAATGCACGCGTAGAGTTTGCTGCAGAAGGTGCAGTTACGTCCGCGACACACTAATTTGCGCCATGCACTTCGGGGCCGTCCCGTGGGTCGACGCTGCGCGCATAGGACGCGGAGCGGCTCCCTAACCTTCTTCGCAGCGTTCACGCATGCCGTCCATGGATTACGGTGTGGCAGAGGCGGCTTTGTGGCGTGATTTCATACCCACATAGACGCAGGGGAACATAACATCGGCATGGATCCTGAAGAGACTTTGTGTTCCCCAATGGAGGTTGGCGCTAACTCGGTGCACCTATGGTGTAACATATGGCACCAAGTTTGCTCCAGCCTTCAACCGTGATCGCGAAGTCTCTTCCGGATCCATGCCGACGTTAGCTTCCTTGGACTCTTTATTGGCTCACTCCATAAGCAGAGTAGAGATAATCCAAGTGTATTCGATAACTGCTTTCGGTTAAGGCTTTAGCATCATTTAGCTCAACTTCTATCTAGTAATAACCTGGTATACCAAAATTTACCGAAAGCGGGCCATGATCTATGTGCAAACTTTCAAAGCAAGTGTTGATTTGGGACATCTGCCGCAGTATCCAAAATCGTTATTTTATGTATTCATCTAGATCATCTAGAGAGCCACGTTATACTTCAATACCGAAGTAAAAAAAACAAGTAGAAGGTGAATTGCGTCTAAATGTTTGCTAGTGCTGGAGCTCGCAGCATTGCTGAACGCATGAAGAGCGAGTTTGCCTTCCGCTACTCTGAATGTGCAACTAACCAGTCAAATAGTAGTCTGATGTGTATATTTGTTTATTATTATCATCAAACTGGCATGAGAATCGATCGCAGGCATTCTGGATATAATTGAGGTGACGTGGGTGTATGAGCAACAGGAAAATGCGTCTAAAACAATATGGCTGTGACATATTGGATCGATTTAAAAAATCGATAATTGACGAAATACATACTATTGAGCAGGGACTTGTCCAATAAACTCAGCGGTAGAGTTTCGCTGCCGAAACATCTTGATTAAGCCGGAAAAGACCGAACTTCACTCAAAGATGCCATTAACAGGAGATTTGCTCTGAATTACGGCGCACAAATCCACCACGTTTTTCTTTGAAGTGGAGAGAAGCGGTAGATAGAGAGGAATCAGCACTTCGAGCGGTAATCAGCACACAACTCCATTCGACTAGAAACCTATCGCCTAAGTTTTAAAAAATTAACTTATGCATGGCCGGTAACTTCTGACACATTTTTATACTCCATTTTAATAATACTGAAAAAAATGGTTTGAAAAATTTTCCCCTGTCGAAAATAGGATGAAAGACTTTTAGAAATTAGTTCTGGTGAAGCACCTTTGGCGAGAGGATCAAAACTACTGTTCTTGTCAGAACCGGTTTCAGTTGCTGACAGCCGCTGTCGAAGCGCGCATTTCGGGTACAGTCGTGCCGAGAGGGTCCCAGCACGATCCTGCTGGCAGTACGTGTCGCAACAGCGGTAGTCTGTGGACGAAAACTTGATTTCGCTGTATGCAGTATACTAGCTAGTGGAATTTTGCTTTCAAAAGCTCCAAAATCAGTCCCGGGGTGTGTTCTTGAAAAGAATCTAGTCGTTGATCCTTTTGTTTTGCCATTTTTTTATCCACGAAATATCCCTGTCAAAAACCCCTCCACATAATTTTTTTTCCATTTGTCATATTCTTGAGAAGACTTCTTTTACGGCGTCTAGACCCATTGAGAGTCTTCCTTAGATTCAAGCATTGGGGTTAGTACTACACAGAAGAGGCAAAGGTTCTTAAAGGCAGGGTTTTCGATAAAATCGGTTCTTGTGTTATCCCCATGGAATGATAGATCCGGCCATCACAAAAGTGAAAATAAGTAAAAATTCTGTCAAAAAGGGGTCTTTCTAGCGAAAGAGGTTTGGTTGGCGTCAGAAACGTTCCAACAAAAAGGGAACAATAGGTAAGGAGATTGAGGAGAGTACAAAAAGTGAACAATATTCTCTGAGAGTAATTTTCTTGATGAACACTTCTTAACAGCGGAAACAAACCGCTGTGGCATTTTACGATGATGAGTATAGTGTCTTTCAGAAAAAGGACTTCTATTTGTTTAACGAGATTTTACGGAATTACTCTTGCGTAATGCTGTATTTCTATTTTATAGTTTTGCTTCTCCTTACAGCAAGACCTAACCGTCTGTCTAAGTCTTTGCGACGTCATCTTCTATTCTGATGGTAAGAGTTAGGTTTACATGCACATACGCTTAAACGGTTCTTGCGTAATCAAGACCATTATTGGAACCACAGAAAGCTTCCGTGTAGAACACCGCAACGGTTTGTTTTCGCTGTTAAGAAGTGTTCATCAAGAAAATTACTCTCAGATAATATTTTTCACTTTTTGTAGACTCTCCTCAATCTACTTACCTATTGTTCCCTTTTTGTTGGAACGTTTCTGACGCCAACCAAACCTCTTTCGCTAGGAAGACCCCTTTTTGATAGAATTGTTCACTTTTTATTGATATTACGAAGTAATATCTATGAAAAAATCTTCAATATTTTTGAAATACCATGGATTGCTATATGAATCAGTAAGCAACAAACTTGTTGCGCACGCTACAAATGAAGCGCTACTCACTTTCCACGACGTCCTGATGACGTCATCAGATGCCCTATGTACTTTACATGACATCCTGATGACGTCATCAGATGCCCACTTTACATGACATCCTGACGACGTCATCAGATGCCCTATGTACTTTACATGACACCCTGATGACGTCATCGAATGCCCTAAGTACTTTAGATGACACCCTGATTAAGTCATCAGATGCCCTATGTACTTTACATGACACCCTGATGACGTCATCAGATGCCCTATGTACTTTAGATGACACCCTGATGACGTCATCGAATGCCCTAAGTACTTTAGATGACACCCTGATGACGTCATCAGATGCCCTAGGTACTTTACATGACATCCAGATGACGTCATCAGATGCCCTATGTACTTTACATGACATCCTGATGATGTCATCAGATGCCCTATGTACATTAGATGACACCCTGATGACGTCATCAGATACCCTAGGTACTTTACATGACATCCAGATGACGTCATCAGATGCCCACTTTACATGACATCCTGACGACGTCATCAGATGCCCTATGTACTTTACATGACATCCAGATGACGTCATCAGATGCCCTATGTACTTTACATGACATCCTGATGATGTCATCAGATGCCCTATGTACATTAGATGACACCCTGATGACGTCATCAGATGCCCTATGTACTTTAGATGACACCCTGATGACGTCATCGAATGCCCTAAGTACTTTAGATGACACCCTGATGACGTCATCAGATGCCCTAGGTACTTTACATGACATCCAGATGACGTCATCAGATGCCCTATGTACTTTACATGACATCCTGATGATGTCATCAGATGCCCTATGTACATTAGATGACACCCTGATGACGTCATCAGATACCCTAGGTACTTTACATGACATCCAGATGACGTCATCAGATGCCATATGTACTTTACATGACATCCTGATGACGTCATCAGATGCCCTAGGTACTTTACATGACATCCAGATGACGTCATCAGATGCCCTATGTACTTTACATGACATCCTGATGATGTCATCAGATGCCCTATGTACATTAGATGACACCCTGATGACGTCATCAGATACCCTAGGTACTTTACATGACATCCAGATGACGTCATCAGATGCCATATGTACTTTACATGACATCCTGATGACGTCATCAGATGCCCTAGGTACTTTACATGACATCCTGATGACGTCATCAGATGCCCTATGTACTTTAGATGACACCATTATGATGTCATCAGATGCCGTATGTACTTTACATGACACCCTGATGACGTCATCAGATGCCCTATGTACTTTACATGACACCCTGATGACGTCATCGAATGCCCTAAGTACTTTAGATGACACCCTGATTAAGTCATCAGATGCCCTATGTACTTTACATGACACCCTGATGACGTCATCAGATGCCCAATGTACTTTAGATGACACCCTGATGACGTCATCGAATGCCCTAAGTACTTTAGATGACACCCTGATGACGTCATCAGATGCCCTAGGGACTTTACATGACATCCAGATGACGTCATCAGATGCCCTATGTACTTTACATGACATCCTGATGATGTCATCAGATGCCCTATGTACATTAGATGACACCCTGATGACGTCATCAGATGCCCTATGTACTTTAGATGACACCCTGATGACGTCATCGAATGCCCTAAGTACTTTAGATGACACCCTGATGACGTCATCAGATGCCCTAGGTACTTTACATGACATCCAGATGACGTCATCAGATGCCCTATGTACTTTACATGACATCCTGATGACGTCATCAGATGCCCTATGTACTTTAGATGACACCATTATGATGTCATCAGATGCCGTATGTACTTTACATGACACCCTGATGACGTCATCAGATGCCCTATGTACTTTACATGACACCCTGATGACGTCATCGAATGCCCTAAGTACTTTAGATGACACCCTGATTAAGTCATCAGATGCCCTATGTACTTTACATGACACCCTGATGACGTCATCAGATGCCCAATGTACTTTAGATGACACCCTGATGACGTCATCGAATGCCCTAAGTACTTTAGATGACACCCTGATGACGTCATCAGATGCCCTAGGTACTTTACATGACATCCAGATGACGTCATCAGATGCCCTATGTACTTTACATGACATCCTGATGACGTCATCAGATGCCCCATGCACTTTGATGACGTCATTAGAAAGTAACAAACTTCTTAGTCACTTCCGCTGTCCCTTCCCTACGAAAAAGTGCAGCTTACAACGTGTTTCAGTGATTCATCCACCAACTGATAATATCACTTGATATGATAAGTAGCAAAAGGTGAGGTAGTTAATGTTAAGGTAAGTGAGTAAGTAATCATATCTGTTCACATACCAACTTACCTACCTGCCCAACTGATCGCCTGGCAGTGGCTAGTGGCAGGAACGAGAAACGAGGAACAGGACACGAGGGACGCGTCACAAGAAAAAACGCGAATTTTTGCTAAGCTTCCGCCGATCTAACTTTGTTCATTTTCAATCGATTTGGCTCAAATTTTGTCAGCGGGTGTCTTCTAGTCTCTCTCACTTATATCCAGAAGGAAATCTCTAGAAAATTTGTTTCACAGGTTTTATTAACTACTTTACCAAAATCTAAGTGATCACAAGTGCCAGGCAAAACCAAACCTCTCCAGCCGCGTCGCGGCTGGAGCGATTACGAGAAAAACGCGTTCTGGGACAAGTTATTGCTTGGCGTCCTCCCGCCCCCAATTGTCGAGATTTGTGTAAAAGCCTGTTTTTCAACTTCTATTTCGCTTCTGAAGTGATTTCTGAGCACTTCTGGAGACTACTAACTACTTTAATAGCAAAATATGACGGATAAGCAAGCATTATTGGAAATCTCGTTGATTAGGGGCCGGCCAACACCGGTAATTAGCCGTTGTATTTGTTTTTGGGTGTTTTTCCCGCGAATTTCCGGTTTTTTCACCTGTTTTTACTTTTGTGATGACCAAATCTACATTTTCGTTAAGAGAGCTCAAAAGTCGTTTTTATAGTGAACCCTGCCTGAGTCTGTGCCTATGGTGTCTGAATCGGTAAAGTACGTCCGAACGAGTCTGTCCGCCCACGCGGTTGGCGTGCTTGTTGAACGGCCGCAACAGGCATTGTCGGACCTGTAGGCCGGTTGACAGGAAGAAAGAACATAACGTCGGCATGGATCGTGAAGAGACTTCGCGTGTACTGTTGAAGGTTAGCGCTACTGGGGGCAAATGCTCGGGGCCAAATGCTATAACATAGGTGCACCGAGTTTGCGCCAACCTTCAACAGTACACGCGAAGTCTCTTCACGATCCATGCCGATGTTATATTGAATAACATTCCGATCAGCTGTCTGCAGTTGAGCGGAGGCCCGTCTGGAAAATGCCTCCGCGGCGGCCGCTCGATGCGCACGCCGACTGCGTGGGCGGACAATCTCATCCGGACAGACTTTGCCGCGCTGTAAATTGCCTCAGCGGTGCCAAGCAAATACCTGTGATCTGCCGTAAAAACAATTCTGACACAAAGCGTTTATGTCGCGGCGTAGCCAGAATGCCTCGACGTTGGTACCGCCCCTTCCCCACAAGCTGATAAGGGTCCATATAGAGTTCCGCTGCTGAAGGCCGTAGTAACATGCAATGAAGGAGAATCGATCGTGAAGCGCAGCATGATTGATACTCTTCCATCGCGTGTTGCCGTGCTTTCCAGCTGCAAGACTCTAGTCACATCACCGCGACGTCACACTGCGGAGCTAATGAGGCACGGAAAGTCATATTTTTGAGAGATGAAAATAATATAATCAGAGAGGTTGAAAATGTGCTGCCATATCAAGTTTAGTGGCAAGATGGTTAATATTAAGGTGAAACTATACCTGTCCTCCCGTGCTGAAATGAATGAAGTAATTACCCGAGCCAAAGCGGCTGTATTGGGCATACGTGTGCCGTCGCCAGCTGTGAGAGTACCAGATCCGCCGCCAATTCAACCAGGTAGGTGGAAACACGAAACAAAAAAAGTTTGATGATTTTATAAAATTGAAAACGCTACTTTTCAGCAACAGTGCAGTCTTGGCTAGAGCCAGCTCAGCCTCAGTATGCGCCCGCTCCGATTCCTGAGAATATACCGAAACCGTCGTCGTTCGCCCCGGATCCTTCTGAATTCAACAAACCGCTATACATGCGCGGTCCACCACAACAGCGCCCTCCACTGCAACAGCAGCAGCATCCACCAATGCCGCCGCAACACCAGCCGACGCTGCCGCCACAACAGCAGCAGTACCCTCCAATGCCGCCGCAGCAACATATTCAATCGACGCCGCCGCAGCAGCAGCATATTCCGGCCACGCCACCCCAACATTATCAACCGATGCCGCCACAACAGCAACAATACCCTCCTCAGCCGCAGCAACAATATCAACGATATCCACCTGCTAACCACCAGCCTGCACTGGAAACTCAGCATAATGGTGAATACCGACAGATCCAAAGGGGTTATCCCCCTCAGTCTGTGGGCTATCAGCCAGCTTATCAAGCGCAGTCGAGCAATCCTATGCAACAGGGAGACAATGGTTCTTATGAGAACCAATATCCATCATCGGATCCGAAGCGGTACCCCTCAGAAGGCTCATATCGGCAGCTGCCACAGTCTTACCAGAATCAATCGGAACAACATCCACCAACGCAATCAGGTCCCAGATTCTTCAATGCACCGCCAAGGAATCTGACCCAAAATCGTCCAATGCCTCCTGGAATGCCGATGCCCCCTCGAGGTTTCCCGCCGAGTCAGGGACATACTGGTGTCAGTCAGGTGACGCCTCCAACGTCACAATATGGTATGCCTCCGGCAGCACCAATGGAAGTCACACCCAACCAGCCAACTGGAGAAACCGCGGATCCGGCTTCTTACCAACAAGATCGATACAATGGCCCTGTTTCATTGCCACACGAAAATAATAGGTGAGGCTATTTTCAGATGTCGGGCATGCATTTGAGTGCGACTTTAAGGCTGTGAATTTAATCTGGGGTTTGGGAATGTGGTGTTTCTCTCGCACTTCGCTGTGAGCAACCACCTAAGAAATGAAGTACGGGAATTACAGAAGACTTCTAGGATTCCCTTAGATATACAAATATCAAATAATCAAAAAGGACCTTGAAAGCAACATAAAGGCTACGGCAACAAAAAAAAAGAATTTTTGCAGTTGCGTATTTCCACTAAGCATACTGTAATAGGTTGCGCCATAATCGACGGCAACGTGGTAATTCTTTTAAAATTAGAAGAAAAAACACCGAAAACGGTGAGAAGCGGTAAGTTTCCTCCCCCACCATGCATCATCAATATACTTGAAGTCCTTATCATGGATACACGCAGGAATAACAAGAAAAAAAGGGAAAATGACAAAAAATGGCAATAACAGAGGAAAAAAATATTTGTTCTTGTTATTCCTGCATGTATCCATGGTCAAGACCTTAGGTATATAGATAATGTTTGTGTAAGTGGGGGGAAACCCCTCGGTTTCCAACGCTCCCAAAGTTTTTCCGCCAAAAATCAAAAAAATCTACAATTGTGTCGTTGATTATGGCGCATCCTGTAGTATGCTCCTAGTGGAAATACGCAATCGCACATCCGCTCTTTCCTTCTGCCGTAGACGGTGCTGTGCTTCTCTGGGTCAAAAGTCCGGTCCGCAGTTGCGTCCCTACACGCTTTGCGGCCGCGAGCATTCGAGTCGGGAGAGTTTCCAGTGCAGCAGCCGCCGACCCGTTGACTCTAGGTGGGTTTTAGAAACTGAAAAGTAAACAAAATTGGAGAAAACGGTATAAAAAAGCCATATCGAGTCGGCTTCGGCGCTGGAAACTCGACTGACTCGAGCGCGTGCGGCCGCAAAGCTTGTCGAGACGCAGTTGCTGACCGGAATTCGGCCCAGATAGGCACAGTATGTGCTTGAAAACATGGTCGATATAACAGTGTAAACAGACCGTTCCGGCTCCTGCCACAATACTAAGGTATTTGGAAGCGCCGAGAAGGAGCTATAATGGCCGTATTTGAGCAATCCCATTACCTGTAACATCGTCACTTGAAATCGGTGGAAAAAGTACTAATAAGGATTGTAAACTGCTGTGCGATCAGTTTTTCAATATTTTTCACCTGAAATGAACGGAATTTTCCGTAAATCGAAATGCTCGCACATTCGGGTTAAACGGATTTTTTTCAGAAACCTGTATGAATATAGAATATTCTAATGAAGTGAAATTCGAAAATTCTGACTGAAAAGAGTATTTTCTCATCGTCATCTGAAATCGGTAAAAAAATTGAAATAATTGTTTTTAGGATTAAATCGAATTTCCGAATAACCAAATGTAGTTCAAACCGCAATCTTTAGATTGTACCAATCGTTTGAAAATTTGAATATTTCAAAACATCGAGTGAATCGGATATTCGTATGGAGTCAAGTTTCAAATTCCTGGATGAATCGAGTACTCGAATAAAGTGAAAACGCATTTAAAAAATTAAAAAATAAAGTTCTCGGCGTATATAAATCCCTCTGGGGATGCGCCACTCATTGACTTCCATTCAAAATCGTGGAGGCTTCTAAATATGTACTGGGCCTATACAATGGATGGTCAGCTGATGTTCAAGGCAGTGCTCATACCCTCCCAGACAAGCCTGGTACCAATTTACCGACCGCGAAGGAAAAGAAAGCCTGGTTGGCTTCGGGCGAGGATCGATCACTCGACCGTGTGTCGGTCAGTGGCGCCTCTTGCCACTGCCTCACACGCGTCCGCCACAAATTTAAAAAGAGGTAGACAATCGAATTCTTACATTTGTACGTTTTCGAATTTCGGTTAGGTTCATGAAGCTGTCGTGACCAGGGGTTTTTCACCATGTAAAATTTGAGCGGGCGGATCGCTGGCTATCAATGCAGTGGCTGGCGGATCGCTGGCTATCAAAGTCCTGGCGGGCGGATTGCTGGCAGGTTGCTGGGGATCGCTGCATCTCATAGCTCAGGGGCGGATCGCTGGCAGGTTGCGGACGGTTCGCCGCTTTAGAGCTTGCCGACGATCTGCTCGCTAGTGTGATCAACTTTCCCAGGTGCCTATCCGCCCGCCAAAACGCAGCGATCCGCCCGCGGAGACAACGAGAGGCAGCGATCCGCCCGGCGAGGCCACGATGGGCAGCGATCTGTCCGAAACTTGCTGGCGTACCGCCCGCAGAGGCCTTGATTGCCAGCGGTCAGTCCGCACCTATTGTCTGAGTAGGTAAACGTGTTTCAGAAAACATCGCATGCGGAGGAAAATACTCATGCTTAGCCAGATTTCAAGATGAGTAGTGGTGGTCGCATTGTTTTTCATTCGAAAAAGATGTGGGCGAATCGGGGGAGGAGCGAGTTGCGCGATTGGACGCTAGCCGTGCTTCGTCCAGTCACGCCTTTCTGCGGTTGGGAAACTTTACGACCACCAACCCGAAATGAGAAGTTAATGCAATTAGTGTTCCCCTACCGGGATTACTGACAGAGCGAAACAAAGCTCAAAGAACCCTACTGATTTCAGAAGGTCAACTTAAGTGCATGTCCGGCTCAAAGATTTCCGCTCCTCTCGCTTCTACATGTGACCAGAGAGTTTCAGAAATTCCTCTGGCGCCCCGCATCCGTCGTTCCCGCCAGATAACCGCTCAAATGGTGCACCACCTATGCCTCCTTCCGTGAGGTCCCAACCGGACCCATCTCGACCTCCATTGGCGAATTCATGGAGAACTGGTAGCAACGGGGCGAATTCTGTGAGTCAAGATGTGGATAGCACGTCGTGGAAGGCGAACGCTCCTAGGTAGGATTCCTTGATGGAAAAAAGGAGATTTATTGATTTTCAAAATCGAGTTAATTTTCAGGTCTGCTCCAAATAGTGTTCCGCCGCTTCGCAAACCTTTGTTGGGCGCCACACCAGCTTTCAGCAATGAGGTAGATTGACTAGCTATCATTTTTTGGAGTTCTTCAGAAGTAGAGACAGTGTTTTCAGAGTTCGTCGGATCCGAAGTCAATGCCTCCACAACGAGGTAGTGGTCGACCTGCTCCGCCTCCGCTTCCGTCCAGACCACCCGGACCGCCATCTGGATCGCAGCCACCAGTCGCTCGAGAATCACGTTTCGACTCTGCTGCGCCTCGAGAATCGCGTTTTGACTCTGCTGCACCTCGAGAATCACGTTTTGACTCTGCTGTGCCTAGCGTACCCGCAACTGCGACACCTCCAGCGTAGGTTTTCATGCGTTATAAAAAAATTGATATCATTGTAACATTTCCAAATAGATTCATATTTTCTTTCAAAAAAAAAACCCCGACCCTTCAAACCAATTTGTGCTAATGCGTTCGCCCGCGACGCAGCCGCTCGCGTCGACAGTGTTGACCAACTCCTTAGGGAGAGGGGGACATTGCTGATTCGCGTCGTACATCGTCATGATAATACACTGGTCGATCATCCCCGGGCACAACCGTGAATTTCCGTATTTAGCCAAATTGTAAATTTCTCGACTAATGTCATTTTTTTAGGAAGAAATCGCCTTGATCTTATTTATGAAGTTATATATTCTCTGTTTATACCGAGTTCAGAAACTCATAATCCGCCACTGGTCCTGTAGTAAGCGTTATCGGCTGACCCCGGTATGCCTCGGCGAATTCGCAAACGATCGATACGTCACTACCGCCACTCACAGCTCACCCGCTGGACGGCAGAGTGGCGTGGCATGTGGGTAAGTGGCGGCAGTGACGTATCGATCGCTCACGGGGTCGCCGCTGCGCACCGGGGTCGGCCGAGAACGCGTCCCCTACCGTAGTAGAGGGCCAGTAGAGAACCACTCGAGGTTCCTGAGTTTTTGCACTCCGGTATAAACAAAGCATACACATGGTCTCTAATTTGGACAAAATCTAAAATTTTAAGAACTTTTTTTCGAATATTCAATTCTTTGAAGTTCGAATTTCTCTTTCTTTTCGAATATTCGAGTTGCTTGAAACTTGAATTTATTCGCTTTTTGAATATTCTATGGATTCAAAAATTAAAACTATCCAAGTTTTTTTTCGTGGATTTGTTTGATCCGCGAAAATCAAAATATCGATTTTTAGAATAATAGATGACAATATTAGACTATCTGACTGCAACAAAATTACGGAATGGCTTTGAATAGTCATGGTTGGCTCTCATTGAGATCTCTTGCTGGGAGGAGATTCTCCGCCCTCCGTCATGCCGTTGACCTATCACCGGAGCGGCAGACGCATACCAAGACTGACGTGATAGGCCTACATTAAGGAGCTGGGCGAAAAAGTTAATTTTAGCAAGAGATTTAAATCAGTACAGTTAGGTCCGTGGCTTGCTTTCTCAAGAAAAAGAAACATTTAAATCTCACCCGCGGCTGGCGCGTGCTGTTCAAATCTCACCGGCGGTTGCCGGTAAGGTAAGCTGATCAGCTACGCTCTTCTCTCGGCTTGAATCGATTAGCGAGCCGGCGCGCGCGACCGCCGCCCAGTCGCGGGTGAGATTTGATTGTTTTTTTCTTGAGGAAGCAAGCCACGGACCTGACTATACCTTATCTTCAAGTAACTATGAAAACTTTACAAATTTCAGTTATCGATGCAACTCTGAATTATTGATCAAATAATCGCTCACTTATTACCTAAAATCAATAGAAAATAGTTTTGTGGATTTTTTGACCTTTTTCAAATAAAAGTTTAAAAATCAAATTTTCTAAACTCGTTTCAAAAAAAGTCGTTCATTTGGATTATTTTGGGTGGTCATATTTAAATGATTCATTTGTAATTAATTATTGAAAGGGCATTCTTTCCAGTGAGGCAGTTCTTTGAGAACTTTTAAATGTGTAAGTCAAACATGTTTGTAATATTGGTTTTTTTTACTATTGAAAGAGGCGATTTAAAAGTAGTTGATCACATAAAATGATATTTTTTGAAAATATAGCTCAGGTTCCTCGATTTGTAAATTAAAAAAAAAACAGATTTTGACTGAAGGAACATCATCGAAATTTGCAAAGATTATTCGAAATTCTCATTATTCGAGTTAGGTTGTAAAATTTAATTTTAAACGAAAATCATTTTTCCATACGATTTTTGATGCGACTTTCAGCATTTCTTTCAGTGGTCACAAGTATGTGGAGCTGAGCCGTTTGCCGACCGAAATGCTGCGTCCATCTGTCCTGGAGCAGTTTCTGAAGCCGTCTGTGCCATTGCAGGTGTCATCTGTGAAGGTGGTCTACAGCAGCCAAGGTATGTCGGAATTTTTTGAGTTTTCCATGAGTATTGAAGCTATTCATGACGGAAGAATGAATTATTCAGGAATTCATATGAGTACGTTTGTACGATTCGATAATCCGGCTGATGCCGATGCTGTAGTAGCTCGAGATGGCGAGTTGGGCATTCGGTAAGTTTTTTAGGAGATTTATGCCTTGAAAAATCCTGAATACGCAATGCTCTTCCAGGGTTCGGACATCAACAAAGAAAGCTTTTGACGATGCAATTGATGGTCCTCCACCAGCTGTGATCGCTGTGAGTTATACTCCGTGCACTTGTTTAGTAGACGTACCATGGTGCAGATTGAGATCTACTATATTAGCCTGCAGAAGTCGTTAGAAATTTTTAGGCATCGGAGGCAGCTAACAATGATAAGGATAAAAAGGATCAGAAGCGCGATTCCGATCGCGACAGACGTCGCTCGCGCTCGCGTAGCCGCGATAGACGACGCTCGAAGAGGGATTCATCACCGCGTAAGCGTCCGAGATCGAGATCACGAGAACGCCGTTCAGCTAGACGCTCGCGAAGCCGTTCGCCGAAGCGACAGCGTCCGGTGACGACTGGCACTCGCTTCTGTTTGCAGCTGACGAATTTGCCGTTCCGATGCACAGAGGCAGATATTATTGGGTGAGTTGGATGCTCTCCGGTCATCTTTAAACGAGAGGTACCCGAGAAAAATGTCACTTTCAGGTGGATGTCGGAGAGAGTAAGGCCGGCGAAGGTGACTCGCACGTATTATGCGGATGGGAGTAAATCGGATCGGTGGATTGCAGAGTTTGAGAGCGAGTCGGCGATGAATAGAGCTGAGAGCATCAAGCGGATGCTCAATAACCGGTTAATAAAGTAAGTTTTTTGCTGGATTATTAGGAAAGTGTAGATCAAATCCTCCGGGACCAGCACCTTGTAACGATTTGGAAGAGGTGGGCCGCGCTCCCGCTGGTCGTGAGCAATCAAATATCGCAGACCCGACCAATAAGGAGGAAACTGGCCGCTTTCTCGATCATCCTGAAAGGGTGGGCCACACTCTCAAATGTCTTGAAGGGGATGGCCCTTCTTCCTCGATTGTTCTTTGGGCTACGCCTGGGTCCCATGTAACCGCACCTCCCAGGTGGTGGTTTGGTTCGGTTTGGTCCCAGCTGGGGCAGCTAACCGAGCCAAACCGTGCCGGGACCCAATGCGTTCATGAATCCCAGCCCTGGAAAAGGAAATCCGCCCTCCCTATGCATTTTTGAATGAAAGAACCGCGAGGTAGATCAATCTAGAGGAGTCGGTCGCACTTTCGATTGTCCTGTAAGAGTGAGCCGCACTCCCGATGGTCCAGAAGGCGAGGATGCCGCGCCCGCGATTGTTGCCGTGAAAGGTTGCGCTCAAAATAGCTGAAAAAAGAGGGGGCCGCGCTCCTGATTATTCTCTGAATGAAAGGAGCGCTGTATCAACTGACTAGTGGAGATGGTCTCATGTCCGATGGTGGGTCCGCGCTCCCGATTGTCATTAAGGAGATGAGACACGCTTCTGGTTAAGCACATAAAGGGCCCCTGACTATTGCGGAGGAGAGTGTTGCCTCCCTAAATATTCTGAAGTAGGATACCACGCTATCAATTATCCTGAAGTAAAGGGATGTTCTAAGTAGGACACCACGCTATCAATTATCCTGAAGTAAAGGGAGCCGCAGAACTAGCCGTCCCGGAGTGGTGGGCTTCGCTCCCAATGATCTTCAAGGAGAGGAGACACGCTCCGAGTTCCCAAAATGAGAGGGAACGCGCTCGGGATTGTTTGAATCAGAGAGCAGGGGGCCGTCTTCCCGGTTGTTCGGAGGGAGAGGTCGCACTCCCGACTGTCGTGAGGGGGGGGGCGACCTGGAGGGGACGGAGGGGTCGCGCTCAGCATAATCCTGGCTGCATTTCAGCGCTGGCATCATTTGCGCCGAGAACGTCGCGCCGTAGTGAGTGGCAGCATGTGTGAGGCGCAGTGGAGCAGTAGATACGCGACGGGCGTTAGCGTCGTTGTGGCCTGTGTATACCTTCCGGCCCCACGGTTGAATCGATTCTGCAAAGTTCAAGTCGCGGCGACGAACAGTGCTGTGTGTTGCGATATCGATTGCGTGCGGCGACAGTGCGACCAACGCGGTGTAAAGGTCGACGATGGGGCGCCGCAGAGTGTTTTTACGCCGCGGCGGCCCCGCGTAACTGTCAGCGAGCGGCAACGGACGCGGCGACGATAATGCTTGAAAGTACTTTCGTTGCAGCGTCAAGGCTGTCGCTTGGCGACCACTCGCTGCATTTCCGTACACTCTTCACTAGAAATGCGCGATGACCCCATTGTGATGTGGCCATCGCGTCGCGAAGTCGCTCCCAAAGGCTTGCGTCGATGTGCTGCTCAATAATGACGCTAAACGGGAAAAGTGACAAGGAGACGTATGACAGGGCAGCGTACGACCAATGATTTTGTCGCGCATGGCAGGTGTTCATTCTCATTGCGCGCGGCGTGACACGCTCATGCTTAAGGCATCAATTATACTTCCGTCGCCGAGCGGCGCGGCGATGCGCAATCCTATGCTATCGATCGTGACGCGCCACGCTATCGATGTGGCAGAAATGCACTGTGCTGCGCTGCTGGGCGGCAGAAGTATAAACGACCCTTAATCTTCGCGTGCGCGGTTCTTGGGAGCGACGATTGACTGCGACTGAAAATTTGAACCTGGACTAAAACCAGACTTGAGTGCCAAACAAAGAGCAAAGTTCTGACCAGCTTGTTCAACCTAAATGTAATTTGAGTAGCATGTATATATTCAGAATGACTCCACTCACTAATGTGGCTGCTGATGAAATATTGAGTATTAAGGACGTTTATGGAGAGCGGAAGAGGGAGGAATTCGAAAAGGTAAGCAGAAGCTTGCTTAGCTGATGTGCCTCGGTGTTCCCGGATTGCGGTTAAACTGATGTTTTTAGATGGTGGCTGGTGAGCAGGCTCGCCCTAACGGAGTAGCTGATGACGCGAGCAAAGGTCCGGAGAAAATTAGGAGTCCCGGTGGACCCAAAGGCAGTGATGGACCACCAAGAGGTCCTGAGACAATGAGGAGCCCTGGTGGAGCAAGAAGCAGTGATGGGCCACCTAGAGGTGTAGAAGGATTCAGAAGCAGTGATGGACCGCCTAGAGGTGGCGAAGGATTCAGAAGCAGTGATGGGCCGCCTAGGGGTGTCGAAGGATTCAGAAGCAGTGATGGACCACCTAGAGGTGGCGAAGGATTCAGAAGCGGTGAAGGACCGCCTAGAGGTGGCGAAGGATTCAGAAGCGGTGATAGGTTCGGAGCCGGCGAAGGACCCAGAGGTGCCGATCGATTTGGAGCTGGTGAAGGACCTAGAGGTGGCGATCGATTTGGAGCTGGTGAAGGACCCAGAGGTGCCGATCGATTCGGAGCTGGTGAAGGACCTAGAGGTGGCGATAGATTCGGAAGCAATGATAGATTCGGAGCCGGTGAAGGACCTCGAGGTAGCGATCGATTCGGAAGTAGCGATCGATTCAGTGGCGGTGAAGGATTCAGAGGTGGCGATCGATTCGGAGGTTCTGATGGAATCAGAGGTGGCGGCGGATTCAGAGGATCTGATAGAGGCAGAGGTGGTGGCCCAGATTCATCGGCACCAGTGTTCTTCTCTGCGCCACGTAAGTCTCACTTCGGAGGTGCAGGGTGTCTCAAAAATTTGCCCCTTTTTAGAAGGAATACATAAGACCAAAAAGCCAAATTCTGGCGAGAAACACTTGAACAAATTGCATGCGACTATAGCGCAAGTTGCGTGCAGGCTTCATGCAATTGACTGCATTTATGGATCTCGCCAGCACGTAGAAAATTGTCAACAAGTTGCCTGAAACCTTCACACAACTTTCTGTGTTTATCCCGCAAGTAACTTGTTTTCACATTTTTCATTTTGCGTGCAACTTCAAGTTTGCATAAAATAAAAACACGCAAACGTAAAAAATAAAAAAACATGCACAAAGTAAACATAAATAACAATATGCATAAAATACCATCGAATGGCAAAAAAAGACGTTTTTCTAGGGCATAAACGGAAGACGTTGCGTGAAGGCTTCAGGCAAGTCACGCTAATGTCGTTCGTAACTTGTTTGACAAATTTTGAACAACGTGTTTTTTCCTATTATTTTGTGTTACATGCGAAACATGAGCTTGCAGACAACGTTAAATAATGAGCAAATGCTCTAGTTCAAAAATAATTCACCTGGAGGGTTGCGCAGAAATCGTATTCTTAGGCGCTGGTTATACTTCTTCCGCGGGCTTCAGCGGCAGACGTACTATTGGTCAATTTCGAAATCTTACCAATAGCAGAATTGCCGCAAAAGCCAGCGGCAGCGAAACGCCGTAGTAAGACTAGGGCTTTACTCTTTCTTCGTGAGACTCATAAAAACGCCATTTTGAGCAGAGTTGGAGCAAACATATTCGGACAAGTTGCTTGCAGTATTCACAGAGCTTGCGTTCGTCTCGCAGGTAATTCGTTCCGCCCACATGCAAGCTTGAAGTTTACATCAATCATATAGTAATGGGTTATTCGCGAGACGAAATGCATCAAGTTACTTGACGCCTTCTAGCAGCTTGCGCTGATGTTGCAGATAATTTGTTTGTAAGTTGCTGAGCGTTTAAAAACTCTCGAATAAGTTACTTGAAATCTTAGCGTAACCTGTCGGTAAATCATTCGCTAGCTCAAGGTCCACGTGTGACATGAAATAGTACTGAAAAAGAAACTGTTTTCGAGGTTTTAGCGAAAACTTGTGTTCAACTTGCGTGAGCCTGCAGGTAACTTGTTCTAAAGTTGTGTGCAACTTGTCGAGGACTTCATGAGCTGTCTGGGTTTAGGGCTTCCAGGTAAATAAACGGCGTATTCTCAGCGAAGTAAAGAGTTCATCGTCCTTCAATTGATGGTGACATATTTTGGAGACACCCTGTGTTTTCAATGCTTCGAAGTGTAGACAAATATGATTGGTCTGTGTTACAGCTCGTGGTATATCCGCTTTTGGTCGTACGGGTGTCCCAACAGGGCCGTTCCGAGGAAGAGGCGGAATGGGTGGCATGGGCGGCATGGGACGAGGATTCCATCCATATGCTCCAGATTTTCACCATGATGGGTTCCTACATGGTGAAGGGTTCCATCATGGGGATGGTTTCCGAGGTCGAGGACGAGGTTTCAGTAAGTTTTATCTGGTTTTGTGTTATACTGAGGTATAACAAACCCAGATCGCACTCTGTTTCAGGAGGACGAGGAGGCGGCATGATGCATGAACACAGCGAGAAGTCAGACAGCAGCTATGTGAAGCGCGATGACCGGCCTGAGCAGGAGAATGTAGATAAGAAAGAGGATATCAAGAATGACAGTAAGGAGGATGATAAAATGCAGATTGAGGAGGCTGCTCCCAAAAGTCCAGAGCCAGAGGTGATTATTTGACCATTCGTGGGTGGAGCCGCATGTTACCCATGAGGTTACCCATTCATTCTATCACATTTTTCAGCCGGTAGCAGCGACTGACGACTTTGTGGCCTCGTTGGGTCCACGCGGTACGGTGATATCGTGCTGTGGTTTTCCATCGGATGTGACCATGGAGGACGTGCTCGGGTTCTTCAATGGCTTCACCGTTGATCACAATTCGGTCCGCATTCGGATGGGAGACGATGGAATCCCGACTGGGGAGTGCATGCTCGCCATGAACAACCCTGAGGTATGATTATGTATCGTTTATGGAAGTTGTAATTCTACCTGGGAGTCGTGACGCTGGTAGCCGTAGCCGCCTTGCGGCCTCCAGACAGCTTGACACGAGCGGTATAGATCAGTTGGGTTCGAAAGTATTGCGAGAAACAGGCGGGCAAGGGGTGAAATTTGCGTGGATTAGCCGACTCATAGGATCAGACCGCCCAATGAATGGACGGACGAGTTGCCCGTCCAAGGGAATAGTTGATGGGGAAAATTAGGCTATCCCCTCCCGCCCCTTGGTCACCTAACGACCACCACACGGTGGACTGTAGGCAATTGACTGAAGGAATATAGGTAATTAGATAAGTCCCTGTCCTCACTAGGGACCCTCGCCCAGCTTCACCATTCTGAGGTCCATTGGTCAAAGTTTGGATCGATTTGGCTCAAAGCTTCTCACTGCGAGGAAATTTTGGAGGCGAAAGGAGACTTTACGCGATTTGTAAAATGCTTCGAGTGATTTGGATCAAAAATGTTTCTGGGAGATATTTGCAGTGCTGAAAACGATTCTGACACCCGTGTATCGATTTTCGAAAGATTACGGTAGGCTACGGTGGGTGTACGGTAGTTTGGTCAAATTCTCAGATTTGTCTGAAAACATTCTCAAGGAAGGGGGTTAATTGGTGTGCTAAGCACGAATTTGGGGTTCATTTATCGGTTTTCAAACTATCAATGTGAATTGAACCCCCTGAACGGCATTACAATTACCGTAATCTACAGTAATTCTCGGAATATTGACGCTAGGGACCCAGATTCGTCTTCAGCTCCTTGAATAACCTCCAGACAGAAGTTTCGAGGTAAATTTGGAACTTCCCCGTACACCTTTGAAATTGCCTGATTTCCTTACTTTTTTCCTTACCATTTCGCTCAACTACAAAAATGCATATAATTCTGTTCAGAAATGGATACAGAAAAATCTGATTAAGATTTGAAAGAAGCGTGTCAGAGTTGACCATTAAACATTCATTAGTGTTTGATTTCGGGAAACACTCCACCAAGATTCCGGTGCCTTGAAGTCTTCCAGTTATCAAGTTATGATAGAAAATAAGATTTTAAAAAAAAACTTAAAAAATGCGAATTGAAGAATTGCTGAGAACCATTTTTGGTAAGCAGTTTCCGTATTCGTGAAACTGGGAGCTTCCCGAGGAGGTCCAAAGTCCACCCTCTTTTGGTCGAGTTTTCGATGTTGCACCTTACTGGCTACCCGACAGGGAGACAGGAAGGCTCCGGGTTGCCTGGCGGGTAGATAGGAAATGCATTGTTAACGGAGCTGAGACACAGCAGCCTCCTGCCCGGCGGTCTCCGCTCTGTCTATGCGGGCGGCTATTCATGCCTGTCGCTGCTCTCACAGGTGGCGAAGAGGGGCCGCCACGGCTTGTTGATCGTGTCCAAAGCTTACGGCGGCGTGGATCCCCGCTGCCAGGCGCGCCGCAGTGATGAGAGGGCAGCCACGTATTTTGAGCCGTGGATTCGATCAACAACTGTGAAAGTTTTGGCGAAATAGCCGCAAAATGTCTGCTTGCCGCGCAATAGTCGCCAAATATCGCTCGCCGCGACATAGCCGAGAAATACCCGCTAAATAATGCTCGCCGCGAACTAGCCGAGAAATAATGCTCTCCAGGCAGATATACGGCGCATATCAGAGGCATGATTCTGATGTCAGCACCTCCGTCGGTTCAATTACCCAAGCTTGAGCTACATGAACCTCGTTCAGCCTCTGGCGGCCACAGATGGTGGCCTGCGAGCCGGCGAAGGTTGCGTTTTGGTTACTTTTGTTTAATTCTAGTTATTTCTCGGGTATATCTCGGCTATTTCTCTGCTACTTCTTGTCCGTTCCGCGAGAAGCCGAGAAATAGCCCACCAGGAGCCGCTGCGGAGCCTGGTGGGCTATTTCGCGGCTTTTTCGAGGGCCAAAACTCTCAGAGAAGCCGGCCGCCACTATTGACATTGGACTGGGGAGGCACAATATTGGCTGCCATACGCCGAGCGCGGAAGGGTTACGCCTCCTTCCTGCGCCCGCGGTTCCATGAATACGGCCACAGGTCTGCGCATATTTGAAATGTTCTCTCACCTGAACAGTCCTGATTGGTAGAAGGAAGAGACTGAGAAACAGTCAAAGGTTTCCGGTACACAAACCCTACATTTTGATGAAAAATTCGATGCATGTTGAGCGTTCAAAGGCAGTGTTCACTATACTTGTTCCGAATCGAATAATCGGATGAATATCCGACTGTTTAAGTCGGATAAAAAAGTCGACTTTTTATTTGAAAAGTCGGATATTCGAAAAAGTGCTATATCCGACTATAGTCGAAAAGTCGAATATTCGAAAAAGTGCGATATCCGACTACAGTCGAAAAGTCGAATATTCGAAAAAGTCCGATATCCGACTACAGTCGAAAAATCGAATATTCGAAAAAGTGCGATATCCGACTACAGTCGAAAAGTCGAATATTCGAAAAAGTGCGATATCCGACTATAGTCGAAAAGTCGAATATTCGAAAAAGTGCGATATCCGACTATAGTCGAAAAGTCGAATATTCGAAAAGTGGCGATATCCGACTACAGTCGAAAAGTCGAATATTCGAAAAAGTGCGATATCCGACTATAGTCGAAAAGTCGAATATTCGAAAAAGGGCGATATCCGACTACAGTCGAAAAGTCGAATATTCGAAAAAGTGCGATATCCGACTATAGTCGAAAAGTCGAATATTCGAAAAAGTACGATATCCGACTATAGTCGAAAAGTCGGATATTCGAAATGAATTTTATTTGGAACAAGTATAGTGTTCACGAACAAAAAGTTACCCCGTTTTTTTTCTAAAACGTAAGCTTTGGGTCTCTATAAGAAGAATAAGAGCGGAAGTGCGACGAAAAACGGCCGGCAAGTGGGTGAAAATCTCGTTGGGCCAGCCGACCCATTGGGCCACTCCGCCCACGTCCTATAACAATTCTCCTGAATTTGTGGTTAAATAAGCGATGGTTTTCGATCAAAAGCCCCGTTCTTCCCTTCATTCTCATCGTCTCTCTTTACTCAGGTCAGCTCGCACACATCGGCTGCAAAAAACGGGAGTTACAAGCATCGGACAACTCGTCCACAATTTTCCCTTGCTGAGTTTCGAACAGCCATAGCTCCGTTTCCAGGGGGTCTTGTAATATTTCAGGGACATCATTGGAATTAGCATGGGACCGTTTTCAAGCTAGGCGGAAAAACAGAAAAACGATTTTTATCGTGAACACTGCCTTTAAGAACAGCTATATGCGCTATTAGGGCTGAGCTCTCAAATGGTATTATACACTTGATTGAAAGAAACTTCAGGTCAGAAAAGTTTTGCTGGTCTTAATGTGGTGCAAGTTTTTAGACCAATTTAATAAGATGTGTCCGAACGAGACAGTCCGCCCACGCGAGCGGCGCGCGTGTAAGGCCCTAGTTATACACCGGCGGGACGCTGCGGAAATAGCAAGACAACTATCACTTATATGCGCCCTAACTGCGCTCAGGCATGCCAAAAGGAACAGTAGTCGCAGAAAAACGCGCCGGAAGGCCGCACAGAGCAGTTATACACGCCGCGGCACCGTATACTGCATCCTTACGGGACCTGCCCTGTTGGAAATTTGCCAATTTTACCAGCTGATTATTTTTCAGATTTAAAATTGTTAAAACATTACCAAAACGACATAACGAGCACTGTAATAACGAGAGGAATTGATTATTAAAGCTATTCTGCAAATAGAAAGTGTCAGAAGCGAAAAAACCGATAAAATACCATTAAAAACGCGTGGAAATTTTTGTCCGCAGTATTGTGTCAAAGACGCCGAAGACGCAACATTGCAGACGAATCCCAGATTCACGCAGCAAGCGGCGGCAATGTCATCGCGAGACGTTTTCATTCCGCTGGTGTATAATTAGGGCCTAATGCTGGCATGGCAAAGACGTTTTTTGGACCTGAAAGTCGATCATCGGGATTATCGCACAAATAGTAAATAATACCCAAGTCAGCTGCTTACAGCAGTGGGGAAGCTGATTTTGAAAACGCCTTAGCGAGGGCTGCTTCGCACGCACGCCGACCGCATGGACGGACACTCATTCGAACGCGCTTTACCTGGACTCACCCACTGTCCTCCTTCCCTCCACAAGTTCGAAATCTAATGAAATCGTTTTTCAGGCTGCCAGCAAAGCAGTGTCGACTTTGAATGGGAAGAAAGTGCGAACTCAGGTGGTCTCGTTGCAGCTGGCTAATCCATGATGTTGTTGATAGTGACGTTGTTGCATTTTTGTGTTGTTGTTTCTCTTGTGCTGTGGGCTATTCCACTCTGAATCGGGTTTGCAAATCTCCGTTGTATGCACTCACAAGTAGTAGATATTTACGTAGTGTATAGTTTGTTCGTGTTATTTTTCATCACTGGAAGTGCATCATTACTCTCAGTATATTTTGTTCATGTTCTATAACTATTACGTGAAGAAGTATAGATGTTCTGTAGGTATTTTATTATTTAGATTTAGTTGACTTGTTAAACGGTTCTAATGCTTTCATAAATCAATAATAAAAATATTCATATTACTGTTGTTGTGACTGGAGGAGTGGTATACAGTCGGCATGGATCCTATTGATACGTTGTGTTCTCCATTGAAGGTTGGCGCAAACTCGGTGTGTCACCGATGTTATAGCATATGGCACCGAGTTTGCGCCAACCTCCAAGAGGGAACAAAAAGTATCACTAGGATCCATGCCGACTGTATGTACGCGGTCGTCGTTGTGGAGACGCGAGACTGACAGGTCAGGGTTATGCCAGTGGACGCAGTCGGGAATTGCGGGTCTTCTCCGAATCAGTGTCCGTTCCACCCGAATCATCCGCGTTTGTCCAAACAGTCTGAGAAGAAAGATATAGAGCTTCTAGAGAAAATACAAAATGATTTCTCTCGGAAGATCTTTATTAGGACTGGGATGGCGACTTACTCCACAACGCCTAGTGCGCAGAGGAGGAATGTGTCTTGGCATTCCTTCATTAGAAACCCGACGGGCAATATTTGACGTATGCATGGTGCACAAGATACTCAATGGTGTAATTAAAGTGAAAGTGAACAGCTTTTTCACTTGGCTTCCATCAATCACTCGTGGTGGGAGAAATAAGATAACCTTTCACAGGGCCAAAACCTCTTGGCGATCTAGATTATTTACGAACCGCGCAGGCTCGATATACTTGAAGCTCACAAAATGCGAGACATCGCCGCTCACACTCAAACGTTTCAAACGCGAATTCGCCGCCAAGTTATTGAAGCCGTAGTATGCCGTATACTTTACCTCCTTTCCTTCATGTCTCGGAAATCATCATTTATCATTACAACTATTCGTATGGCTCTTATTGTGCTCTTTTTGGTCTTATTTGTCTTATTTATGTGTGTTGTGTGTATATGACGTTTGCTTTAAGTGACGTAATAAACAAAACAAACAATCTGAACGCCTGCGGTCTGGCGGAACGCAACGAAGTTCGCCTGTGGGAGGGGAAATTGTGACTGTTCTGTGTATTGCATGGTGGTATGTAGGATAAGGTGCGCGTGTTAGTGTACACTGCGGTGCAAAATTATGGAGGGGAGATTAGACCTCAAACGTCTGGAAATGTGGGCATAACCAATCAATTCGGAAGGATCGAAAACCCTAGTTGACATGATTCCAGAAAATTTGGTTCGTCCGATAAAGAGTAATGTGCCTTTTTCGGAAAACAGCCACTCTCAAGTGGTGCAAAACTAGAGCCACGGGCGGAAACAATAATTCATTGGAGCTTCTACAAGGAATAAAACAATGGTAATACTCAATCGCACCTCCTTTGTTGACACGAACATCAAAAATCCTATTTGGCATGCAGCTGACCAGATTAATGATAGCTGTTTGGCCTACAGAAATAAATTACACTACGACGTATGTCAAGTTCATGTGTATAAGAATATATAACAAATACGGACAATGAAAGAATTGCCATTTTCTAATTATATTTGACCCAATCTTCAAAACACTAGAAGTAAGTAAATCAAGAAAAGGAGAGGTATGAAGGAGAAGTTGACAAAGCTCGTTTCGCCCCTGGCCTCAGACGAACTTTATCAAACAGCTCTGCCTGGGCTCCTCAGTGAGGAACAGAACTGTCGATGAAAAAGAAGGATGAATACGAGAGCATGAGCCGAGCAGAGTGAAGTAGTGTTTGAAACGTTAGAAAGAGGTATTAGAGCAAGAAGCTATAGTATACTATCAATATCAGAATGAAGTCCATATGATCACAAGTCCTTATTTTAGACAGTATCGAACACCGAACTATCCACAGTGAAGACTTAGCATGTTATGCTTTTTACCAATTGTGTTATACTTTTCTTATAATCTCTTAGGTTGAACTTATATGTTATCATTTTTTGTTTACAGATGCATTTTTTTTATCATATTTACTTCTACGAATTCTGGGGCCGGATTCATCAACGATAAAACCGTGGTTTTAGAGTATAATTTACTCCGCGGGGTAAGTTTTTGCGATTCATCAAAAAAATAAACCCCAATTTTTGGGGTATATATGGGAGTATCCGATACATACATTTGGGGTTTATTTTGGGGTATGGAGTGGAGTTAATTAAACTCGAGGTATAAATTACCCCAAATTTCGTTGATGAATCCGGCCCCTGGTGTATATAGGTTCCCAGTTAAAACTGTTTTCATTTCTTTGAGTTTTTTCGTGAAGGAATCTAAATTTGAACAGATATTAGCTAATCTCAAGGTCTCCGTGTAAATTGTGGATGCTTTGACTTTTATAGAGATATCAGAATGAGCATGAGAAAATCTTTTAACTCTGAAATTAGAATCATCTGTCTTTTTATACAATTTTGTGCGTATTCTATTATTAATTATTTCTATACTAATGTCTAAGTAATTGCATTTATAGGGATTATTGTGCGTTTTTTTTTTGAGCTCCAATTCATTCTTGTATATTAGTGAAATTTGGCTATCCACAAATGTTTCATCTTTATTATGGATTATGAGCAAGTCATCCATATATCTAAAAGGTTTGAAAAGTACGTTATGTTCAATTTTCGCGCTGATAGAGTACCTATACTCCAACATGAAAACTGCAATATCGGCTAACAATGGGCTGAAGTTACCTCCCTGAGGAACTCCTTTCATCTGTTGAAGCACTAGTTCTCCGAAACGACAGTAACTGTTGCGTAAAAGATAGTCAACGTGATATATCAAGTCTGCGATGGTATAATATCTGTAACCGCCTTTATCTAGCTCAGAATCTCGATAAAATACTCTGTATCCATTGGTGACTATCCATTTTTTATTAGCATTTTTGAAGCAAATTTTCAAAAATTCTTGCATGAAATACAGAATAAAACTGTGTGGAAGGTTAGTGAACATATCAGTAAAATCAGCAGAATAAATTTGAACCCCTTTGGAACTCAATCTACATAATTCTGCTGCTATGTTAATGTTGGAGATAGACCAATAGGTCTTGAGTCTTCCCCTCTTCTGGTAACTCACGTTGGTATAATTAATAAAATGTGTCTTGAGAAACTTTTCGAAAATTTTTTGCAATTCTACTGCTAATGATTTCATGCTGCTGTTTCTTGCTCCCGCAATGCATCTTAATTTTATGGGATCCTTATGTGGGGCGGGAATCCTTAGCCTACGCATACACAATGGCAGTCTTCAGTTCAGAAATTGACGAAAATGTTGCGCCGTGTGTAAACCTAAACAAGAATACCCCACAGGTTCCCCATTGAATTTAGGTCAGCAAAACGTGCGGGCCATTCCAAAACGCACGTTGTGGGCCTCTAGCCACTCAAAAGTTGACCGTTAGGCGTGAGTCGAAGCGTTGTCCTAATGAAACAGAAGGCTTCCCGGCCGTTGAAGCCCAAGAAAGGGCAGGAGATTGTCATTTAGCACTTTCTGATAGTCTGCGCTGTTCATGGGGCACGACACGAGGTCGAGGGCGAGTCGCCCGTGACCACAGAACGCAGCACAGACCATCAGACTTCCCCCTCCGAATTTCCGCCTCGAGAAAAGTCTTTTTTCCTTTCGCAAATCTCGCCAGTAGTGACTACGACCATCTGGGCCATCTAAGTATAACATCTTCTCGTCGGAAAACACAATCTGAAATATAAAAACATTGACTCTCGATCCACCAGGCCAGAAGCTTCAGCGACCTACATCTTTCCAGATGGTAGCCATGTTCCTACGGGCGAACTGCAGCGTTGAGTTTGCGACGTGGAGTCAGGCGCGGAGCCGGCTTCATTACTTCACGGACAATGTGTGCACAGTGCTGGAGAGATCGCAGAACAGTCCATCCAGAAACCGGGAGGTTCAAACGTTCTCGGAGGTCGTTGAGGGACTGCGTACTGTTCGTCGCTACGTGTCCAATTTGACCTCCCAACTCGTGGCACATCTCAAACTTATGTAATTAATCCATTAATTATCAACAAGCAAAATGAACAAACGCACGAGAACAAATTTGAGAAAATATGGTACGGTACAAAACGATAGATAACTTCACAAATAACACAGATAGACTGCGATGAACATCTTTATATAAGAAATGGAATGCAAACAAAGTGACGACTTTTAGTCAGCAAAAAAGCAAAGATGAAAATTACAGAACTTCAGAACATGACAAATATAGGATATGATTGTGAGATTGCATGAACAGTGAATATTTTACAGAAAATAAATGAAGGATTTCTAACACAAATTTTTCACCACAACCGGCATAGAAAAAAAAACGACTGAGATTATTAGCACGTAGAGAATGAGTAGTAAAACACAATAACTAACAAAAGGGTCTTCTAACAGGCAGGAGTAATGAAAAAATATCTAAAAGAATGTGGACCAGTTGAGAGAATATAGCAGGAATACTAAGGAGAAATTTTTAGGCCACAGGTCGAGGAAACTTCCCGCCTCGTTCGATCTGTAATAGATTGTTGATCAACGATGGTCAACATAATCCGACTTTTCGAATAATTCGGAATTTTTTATTTTTGAATTCAACGACTTTTCGAATAATTCAGGATTCTGAACTTTTCGAATATTCGACTTTCCGAATAATTCGAAGTCGACTTTTTCAGTTGAATGATTTTTCGAATCATTCGATTCGGTCAAAGTATAGTAAGTACTGATCTGAAATTGGGTACAGCGGTTTTTGATGGCCCTGAATACGATGGTTCAGGCTTGGTAGCTCAAAAAAAGTACAAAATGAAGATGACAGGGGGAAAGTGTGTACGTTCATAATTTCGCACCACACTATGATATACGTATCGAATTTGGTCTGGTGAATGGACCAGGCGCGATGATTGCAGCTGGCCGTGCGGCGTTGGCAGCACCACCGCCTAAAGGGTTTGAATCTCGCGCGCTGCGATCTACCGCCGCAGCTCCGCCCATTCGTCAGACTAAATTGTATGCGATGACTCGACACTGCTGACAGCGAGAAGTTGATCTTGAGGGGTCACTTTACAGCCACCCCTATCGAATTAGAGTGGAAACCCATGGTAGCGTATGATGCTGACCACACTTCTCAACTCCAGCGCGTCAAGCGCGTGACGCGCGGCGGTGGCGTTGGAGTATGAATACTTTCCACGCGCGTGGTTCGCTCCCGGAAGCTATGAATACTCCAGCGGCGACGCTGTGACGGAGCGGAACAGAGTGGGCTCCAACTTTTCCAATCATGGTGGAGCGTGCCACATGCGCGCGGCTTCAGGCAATTCTTACTCTAACGCCAAGTCCGCGCACCACACACGTGACGCGCTGTGGTCAAGGAGTATGAGTAGCGCCTAATTCGTACACTTGCAGGCCATCAGTCAGATCATCCGTTTTTGGAAATACCCCAACGGTAAGAAGACAAGGTGATTACCGCATTTACCTTCCTAAAAATCGATTCTCACCCAGTCATTCGCCTACATGTGAGCTTATTCAAAATTTTAATACACCGTTTCAAAGTACTCACCACATGCACTTAAAAATCGATTGACAAACTGTTGAAGTACAAACACTGAATGTCCAATGCTGGTCAAACAGTAACGAACGAGTACACAAAGTCTAGGCCAATAAACCGAAATGGATGTAGTGCATTTCAGGTCTGACCCTGCGAAATTTTTGTTCCTAACTCAAGTACGTATTACACACTCAGACAATCTCACGCTAAAAGTTTATTCAAAGTGCTGTTCTAGATTCTCAAGTTTAACTAATGAAAGTGATGTGTACAAAACTCCGCTCTACAGTCACCATTATCATTGCTCTGATTATCTGCTGTTGTATTTTTTCCGACAGGTTCGGTGAGTCAGGTAAGTAGTACCGTGGTTAACCTCCACAATTCATCCATTCCAGGTGCTACTTCCATCCAACATAGTCTGCGATCTGTCTGATACATGCCATTTTCAGTCCTGATGACGAGAACTCGCGAGCCGTTGAAGATCAACTGCTCCTCAATAGCTCAACCTTTCTACAGGTTCCGCGAGGAATTTATGGTAGGTTAGGATGTAACTGCAGTGTCTTACCCATAGGTTACGTCTACTCTGTTTTCTTTTGAGCTAATCTGTTTTCGAAGACCCCACGAACACAAAACAAAACATCCAGGGCTGTGCGGAAATCTTTTTCAAGATTTTAGGTAACGGAGGAAAAATCGTCAAAATAACACCGGAAACGTAAGAGACTTGTAGCGTAAAAGACGAAAAGCAAGTCAAATGTATAAACTTATCGCGGCCAGCGATGAGCGGAATTCCGATTTCCGATAGTTTTTGGCCTTCCGATTCCCGAAAAAAGCCTGAAAATGCGGTCACCAGTGGAGGGCCAAGAGTTTCGCTGAAATTACATATTTTCGATTTTCAATGGTTTTCGGCGTTCGGATTTCCGAAATTGGAAAGGTCGTTCCGATTTCCGACTTTCAAAAGACAGAAAAACATTTTGGCTCATTCCTGATCGCAGCTGATGTAACAAAAAGGAGACTACGCGCCCCACTCAGAAAAATGAGAACAAGTTGCTTGTAACATATCTAAGCCGATGTAAGTTACTTGCGACATTTCTTAGGTGATTTAAGTTACATGCAGTATATCAACGGAATACCGCTTGCAGTGCGCCTCCGATATGTTACATGTAACTCAAATGACAGAAGATAAATCGCAAGTAACTTGGGGGAGGGAAAAGAGGCACTCCTATGTGGGCGGGCTCTAGAGCGCATGGCGCGCGCACCATACCGTGGGCACCTTCTTGTGGATAAGAGAAACGAATAGGAGAAATGGTAATCATCTGATAGAGACGAAATCGAATGAGGGTAGCTAATAATCCATAAAATATCCACGAAAAACGAATCGCGATGTAAAGGGGACTTGTCCGCGAGAAGGTGCGCGCGCCATGCGCTCTCAGTTCCCTTCCATTTCAGAGTGCCTCTTCGGGCGCACCCACTGTGAATATATAAATGTAAGTTACAGGCAACATAAGTGTAACTTACATGTATAATAAATGTTATATAATATAAATGTAATATCTTCAATGTAATATAAATCTAAGTTACTCGTAACATTCAAGTAAGTTACATTTATATTACTAGTAATTTGTTTTCAATTTTCTGGGCATGGCCAATCTGCGTTCCCGACCCTACGCTCCACGGAAAATCAATTAAGTGATTTTCGGAACCGGGATTTTCATTATGACTTAACCCGTGTAAGAATTAAAGGTGCCTCATTTCTGCCCCCCCCCCCGGTAATATAAGTTCTTTTTAGTACGAGTCTTCCAGCTAAATCTAAAATAATCTTTTTTTTTAAGAAATGAGAAAAATCGAGTCCATGGTGTGGGTTGTGGACACGCGGTCTCTTAGGTGTTAAGTAGCGACAGTAACGAATCGATTGCCTACCGGGGTCGATCGATAATGCGTCGGTTATAGAAATAGAGGGCCAGTCGAGGATCAGTGGCCGACCATGAGTTCGCGTGCTCCGTTACAGACAAAGTATACCAACTTTCCAGGTAGTTCCACGTTATCGCTTGGCTACATGTCAGATTGAGAAGGTGATGAGCACGATAAAGGACGGCATTTTCTGCTTTCTCTCTGATCCAGATGCATTCATTGCTGCGAATCGAAGCATTCATAAAGAGACGTGGTACGACCGGTGAGTAAACCAGTGAGGTAGAGGAAGGCAGAGGCCCGCAGCTCTCATTTTCACGGATTCAGATTCTGTCGCAAACGTCAACATTTTCGCGACAATATGACTAGTGTGATCGAAGCGGTTGGAAACGATAGCGTTCTATTTGTAGTGGTCAGAAATCCGTTGGATAGATTTGTCAGTGCTTTCGTGGACAAGTGCATAAGGTTATTCTGAAAATTTAGCTTCCTGGCAAAAGTAACGATTTGGCAATGGTGAAAAATGTTTCAAAAATATCTTGAAGTATCTTAAAAAAGGATTTGGCGTAAAATAGCCTGGAAAAATAAAAAAGCTAGGAATTGGAATGAAATAACCGAAAATGAGATTTGGTGGTCGATCATTTCACAAGCTTCTCCGTTAAACTTATCAAAACGAAATCGAGCACGATTTGGAATGGAGCGTTGCCTTCACCCAGGATGACATATGCTGATTCCCTTGATACAGCTTTCAAAAATGGCTTAATGATTCCGTTGCGCGCTTGATTTCGTTTTGATAACTTTAACGGAGAAGCTTGTGAAATGATCGACCACCAAATCGCATTTTTGGTAATTGCACTTGATTTCCTAGCTTTTTTATTTTTCCAGGCTATTTTACGTCAAATCCTTATTTAGGATATTTCAAGATATTTTTGAAACATTTTTCACCATTGCCAAATCGTTACTTTTGCCAGGAAGCTAAATTTTCAGAAATTCCACATATTTTGTCAAAGGTTCCCCTTCTGACTTCAATTTTGCTCAACGATTTCCAATTTGGAATGATGAAACATCTAACAGACGATGTTGTCGTATGAGTACAAATTTTGAAACCTATGATTTACAACCATAAAAAATAAAACTCATTGCCGCATTTGGTGCAAATTATGAAAAATCGATATTATTGATCATTAATATTTGATCTTGCATGATGAGAAGAATTTCCCAAACAAATGACTTAGAACCATCAACAATCAAAAATCATTAAGGCATTTTCTGCAACAGACGAAAAAATCAATATTATTGAACGGTATTTATCGATAATGACTGATGAGCTAAATTCCTCAACCAAGAAAACCAATCCCAAAAGCAATCACCACTGCTCGCCGCATTTCGTGCAAAAAGCACGAAAATCGATAATATTGATTATCGATCGATGACGTGTCATGAGTACGAATTCTGACAAGTTCAATATTTACCTTCGACGAACTGTGTTGATTGGCTGCGGATTCACCCACACACCCCGGTCTCCAGAGCCGTAGCAGAAAAAAGGAGTTTTTGTGCTCCACGGCTAATCTAGTATGTAAACCCACGATTTTGAGGTACCCTTCAAAGTAAAGGTATCGAGTTCAAATTGGAATAGGAGCGACCTGCATTCATTTCCAGCCTCCTGTCCAAAAATGAGCTCCCTAACTCAATTTTATCTGGTAGCGCAAGATCTGTGAACATAAATCTGAAAAAAAGGAGAATAACAGAGAAAACTTGCGGTCTTTCAAAATTTGCTCAAATTCTAGGAAACCATTCCAAACCATTTTTAGGCACTATATACAACTTTTTGCGCTCTTTTCAATGCAATTTAGAGCTAATTTCTACCTTCAGCCTGAACTTAGATTTCGAGAAACGGGTTGCGCGCGTGGCCGATTCAAAACCAAATGTGGTGCGCGCTTCGCGCGCACCACAATTTCCTTAATGTTACTTATAGTTAGGCCCGTGGCTTGCGTCATCAAGAAAAAGAAACATCTAGATACGACCCTCCGCTAGCGCGGTGGTCGCGTGCGCCGATCCGCCAATCGATTCAGGCCGAGAGAAGAGTGCAGCCGCCGGTGAGATTTGAACCGCCCGCGCCAGCCACGATGAGGTTTGAATGATTTCCCTAGAGGACGCAAACCACGGACGTATCTTTACTTACCTTGTTGACTTACCCTCAAAATGCACCATTAAAATTTCTGTCTTGGCACATTCCGAATTTTCACTCTATAGGTAACCCTTAGCTTCTTACCATCTCAGACAATAGCAGGCCCGCAGCCCACCCCGAATGCACCCGGAGCCGCGTCCATGTTGCGCTCAGGGTGACAAATTTGGCAATCTCCGGGCCACATATATTGCCTTGCAGGCCACATACGTTGCGCTCCGGGTCCTACCGACGAAATTGATTCACGCAGCGCCCAGAGCGCAACTGTCGGCTGATGGCGTCATAGTACATCATCCAGCGTAGACGGTTGCGCCCCGGGCGCTTTCTATAAACCGATCCACTGTATGCGATTTCATCCTGGAATTAACCCGCTAAGCATTGGAAATCGATGCCTAAATTAGAGCGACCGGATAAGTATCCTCTGGTTGCGAGCCAAATTTATTCTGTTCCCTCGCGCGCTTGTGCAGAAACAGCGAGAAAGTGAGGGGAGAAGGAGACGCAGCGGACGCGCGCAGACACACGCGACGAATGGAAATGAATATCACTCGGAAACAGAGGATAAGCTGAATATCGTATTTTAGAACACTCAAAATGCGTATTAAATTCAAATAGCCCTCCCGAATCAAATTTTCTCCGATTTAAGACTTTTTGATTTTTCGGAGTGGATGACTAAATGCAAGAATGCAAGTGATTCATTTTCTCATTTTTTTTTCGAAATGATTAAATAAATTAAAGAAAAATCGCTCCATTAATATTTGCCAAATGCGTTCGGAAGGTCATGTTAACTTTTTTTTTTAAGACAGTCTAAATGTTGCACAAATATGAAGAATATAATGAATGTTAGGATTGTCGAATATTGACCGCAAGTGGAGCAGAGGAAATCAATTACAAGTCCCACAAGAGAAACAGTGAGAATCCCACTCGAAAATCGCAGGAAGCCCAGTTGCTCTTCCTTGTTTCAATCGATTCCTATAATTTCGAAATGCGCGCGTCAGTCAACGCATGTGGCCCGGGGAGCAACCTGAACGCACTGCACGTTGCAATCACAACCGAAACGCAGCGCAAGTTTGAATATCAACTGCTCTGCGTTTTGGTTGCAGTGGGCGGGGAGAGGCGGAGCCGGTTGCGCTCCGAGCCTGCCACTGTCTGAGATATCGCAGGTACGTGGCATGCCCACTAGCGTTTTTTGTGGACACTTAGAATCCACGGCTTTCCTTTGCGAGACAAGCTTCCTAACCCAGCCAAGTTTTTTTTGTGGTAATTACCTCGCAGATCACATACCATGGCTTTTAGGGAGAGCGATCTAGACAGCACACCGAATAGTGTGTGTTTTGGATGTAAAGAGGAAGTACATTGTGCTATGGACAAGCTGCATCAACTTTTTGTCCGTCGAAACTTCAAGACCAGGCCTGATTACTATTTCGGAGAACACTTCGCCCCTCAAACCTGGTGAGCACTCCTGTCTACGAGTACAGCATTATTCAATCAAGCATTGTGAAGCAATAGTGCATGACCAGTTTATGAATTCGTTCCTATATTCGATTACGCGATTAATTGTGGTACTTGAATGATCCGACTTCTCAGATACGAAAGCGTCCTGAGAGTCTCATATTCGGATAGTTGCGTCAGTCTGAGGGCGCAGTCCAACCCCAGAATAATTGTTCCCTTCCTCTATCCATACTAAACGGAGTTATGGCCTTTTGACAATCGTGACTCTAGATCAGTGTTTAGCAGCTCGTTGGCAAGAGCCGCGAAATACCTACGACCCCCCCACGGTGGTCAGTTCGTGCCCGAAATTTTCGATAATTCCATCGACCTCCCCCCTTCAGAGACGCTCCTACGACAAGAACATCGAAATTTTGCGAATTTTTATCGCTGATGGTCGAATCATGGTGAAGGCGGAGCCAGGGACACATTTTATGGAGATATATTATCTGCTGTGTCTTGTGTCTCAAGAAGAATCCGAAAAAATACGAATTCGCCCCCACTCGAGCAAAGAGTAAGCGAGAACAACAACAGTTAAAGGCACTGTTTGCGATAAACTTCATCCTCGAATTTTCCATGACAAACGCTTCTGTCTCGTGGCTCTAAGAAACAGAACAGGGGAGCGATTCATGAACGCGTTTCCGCTGGTTTGGTTAGGGTTTGTTTCGGGTTGGTTGCAAACCAGCGATTCATCAAGCTTCGGTTTGGCTATCTCTGGGTCACGGGTGGGCTAGAATCCAACCCGCCTCGGAGCGGCTGGTTAGGGTGGGTTAAGTGCGGTTAGCCACTCAGACGTGCGGTTCCGTGCAAATCGTGCAACTACACTAAGCTTTTAATGTGACGCCATGTTTTTTTTTCAATCTTAGGCAGTCTTAGGACACGGTGCTTCGGCAAATAGTCGGCAGCGAACCCCCCGCCCAGGATCAGTTGACAACCATTTGTCGAGGTGTCGCCGAAATTATTGTCGGTGGAGCGCGTTAACTACACCACACGAATTTTCGACGAGCCCGTCACGGCGATAGCGACGTTCGCATTGGAGCGCAAGGGACATTTTTTTACCGCTTTTACTGCGATCCTTTCCCTCATTCCTATTATTTTGGTTCGTAAATTTACATTCGGCTGCAAACTTGCTCAGATTTTCCCATACGTGTCCTTATCTCTCCCTAAATCACCACAACATAGACATTGCAAGTATCTATTCCTTCTAGAACAGCGAATTCACCCAGTACAACGGTGAATACGTAAGTGGAAATCGAGCAGTTTGTGAATAACTTTGACCTTGGCATCAATTGAATTTTAGAAACCATATTATTAAATTTGTCACCGTGAATGATCAGGAAAAGCATCAAGAATAAAAATACGAACACCGAAGCCAACAATATTGATCAGCAGGCACCGATTTACCAGCTTCAAACACGTTTCGACAACCGGTTTGCAAACCAAGCTGGCGAAAACATTCATGAATCGCTGGTTAGCGCGGGGGAGTGGTTTGGTTACGGGTGGGCTTGCAAACCAAACCAAACCCTAACCAAACCAAACCAACGAATGTGCGTTCATGAATCGCACCCCCGCGTCGAAAAAACGGGATGAAAAGCTACCCAGGAGCCGCAAAACGGCTTCGAAAAGTGGGCAAACAAAGCCGCTGTGGGCAAGTCCGGCCCCTTTCCGCCCCTCGACGTGAACAAAGGAACACTCGAAATCGTGAGTTGAGCGATGGTTTCCGATCAAAAACCACGTTCTTCCCTTCATTCTCGACTTCTCTCTTTACTCAGGTCAGCTCGGATACTTTGGCTGCAAAAGACGGAAGTTACAACCTTCGGACAACTCGTCCAACATTTTCCCTAGCTCAATTTTTGAGGGACCATAACTCCATTCCCAGAAGGTCTTGTACGATTCCAGAAGCATCATTGGAATCAGAATGGGACAGGTTTCAAGATAGGCTAAAAACAGAAAAGCGATTTTCATCGCGAACAGTGCCTTTAATACAGCAATAATGTGAAGCGCCCGGGCCTCGTGCCCCTTCCGCAATGCTGCGCGGCTCTCGCGCCTTTTATGTGCCAGAGTGTTGGTGCGGCGACTTTTTGGGGCAGGGCCCTCGACGTTATGAGAAAGAGGGAGAGAAATCATGAAGAGGGCGTGTGAAACATTTGAATTAATGATGTTTCAGCGCTCGCGACGTGGCGTTCAGATTGGGGCTCGTTAACTACATTGCCTTAAACATTTAATGTGTAATTAATTAGGCAGTTCAAGATACTGCGAGGAATTGCTGTGTGCAAATTTTTACACAGTCCCATTACCTTAGAATGTGGACCCTTGGAGGTACGAATTTCAATTGCTGATGGGATGCCACACGTTGGATAGTGATGGCGAAAATCCTGCGACTCTCCAACGTGGCTTGCCAATGTCCACCTTGTGTCAGTTATGTACGTCAGTTGGGTTAGGAAGTAAAAGTATGACAGTTTTTGAGCAGGTCTGTGTGGAACTCAGCTTCTTTTTTTTAAGTTGAATTTTTGACTTTTGATGGGGGATCGTGCGTTCTATAGTGTTTTCTAAAAACAACGAATTTCCGCCTCCAAGGGGATTAGAAACAGTTGAGTAGGCACGGAGCTGGTTTTTCCCAGGCTGTAAACAATTGCAGTTTTGTTTTTAACTCTCGAAAACCGCTTTTCTAGGAAATCCACAACGTTTTTGTTTCTTTTTTCAATAATCTATATATTTTCCGCACGAAAATTTTATAATCCCTCCCCAACTTTTCGTTCCTCCCCGAATTTTTTACGACCCCCCACCACTCGTTGGCACGCTATCCACACCTACAAGATCCTGCTCTTGACAGAAAATTTTCTCGAACCCTCTTCTACATTTCATTAGCAGCCGTTACACAGGAACAAATTAGAAGGAAAGGCGAGATGTCGTGGCATTTCACGAAGTTGGAGATACCCATTGAAATCCGTGGCACGTTTCGGTCATTTTTTTCCTCAAAAACCTGAAGATGGTATTAGGAAATCACTGCCTTTTCGGGAGCGGAGCAAGTGGTTGCTCTATCCTTCCTTACTCAGGAGGATAGAGATTTCGATTTGGTATGATACCTAAGCCCCACGCTCAGAGCACAATTTCGAAGTTAACCAACAAGGTCCTACGGTATCCTTGAAGCAGAACACGTCTCGTTTTCAAAAGTGAGACGGCCCTCATGAGATGACTCACGCAGCAGTTAGGGACAGTAACGCGTCAGTGTGCGCTGCGGTCTTGCAGATCTATCAGAGTGCGATAGCTGATCGCCACGATGGCATGTTATGAATGTAGGTCGACCTGCGACGCGATCTCGATCGATGCTCATGGTTACCATCTAATCGCGTCGCACAGCGATCGAACTCTGAATGAGGTCTAGAATGCTGGATTGTCAGCGTCGCCTTCGCTTCATCCTTAGGCATCTTTCATAGTCCTCAACGCAAGCGCGGCACGCGCGTGACGCGCGGGACGAGCGGTGGACTATGAAACTTTTCACGGCGCGGGACGAGCGGAAAGCCCCTATGAAATCTCCAGCGGCACCGCCGTGGCGGTGCGGGTAAAAGTCGGGCCTCAACTGAGACTTGTACAGAAATTTCTGGCTGGCATTTGCGTATGCGGTGGCGCAGGATAGTCCTAGAATTATTTATGTTGGAGTGGATTCAAATCGAGAAGCAATTATTGATTGAAACGGTAAAACCGCCACGGCCGTTTGGGCGGCACCGCTATGGCGGTGCTGATGGACTATGAAAGTTCTTACCGCGCGTGCCGCGCGGTAAGAACTTTCATAATTCACCGCCCCTCCCGCTTCACGCGCGTGCCGCGCTTGCGGTGAGGACTGAAAGATGCGTTATGGATTTCGTCAGCACAGATGATTGAAGGCGACCGAGAAGCTGCAGAGCTGACCCTTACTTCGTTATTACATAAAACGTCGTGAGGAGTCTAATTCGACTCCGCAATGACTTTTTTGTATTGTCCCTGTTTCATTTACTTTCCTAACTGCTTAATCGTTCAGCAAGGAACCCAGATGTAGATAACCGCTCGGTCGCAGCGTCTGTGCAGTATGCACGAAAGTCTGTGGTACTCCGTTGCAATCGAGTAGTAGTCCTACTCTTTAAATCGTTAATCCATTCAAAAAGCCCCTGATTGTAGGATTAACAAAGAACCATTCGTATCGGAATGCTTTAGTTGTTTCAGGTACTGTGACTTCAACCACTATCTCGCTAATTATACGATCATCAAATACCCTTCAAGTAGGAAGGGAATGCAAGAGCTGGCAAATCAGTTTGACGAATTATTCAAAAAGGCTGGAGCCCCTATTGAGCAGCGCACTGTCATAAAGAACGAGCTACTAAGTGAGTTAATGCGATTTCACTTCTACTTTTGGCAGTACTCATAGAGCTGGAAGAGTGAGTTGCAAACTCGAAATCGGGCTGCTTCAAGCTTGTACAAAATTCGTTTGACAAACTCACACTCTTTTCAGTCGGAAACTCATTCCATTCAACACACGATTTTGAAGAGACGGCTGAAATGAAGAAACGCATTATCTCTGATAGAAATCTTCTTCAAAAACTTATTGAAATCTACTACTATGATTTTCTCGCTTTCGACTTCCCTATGCCAGTGTTGTAGCACAGTTATTTCAGTTGATGTATTTTCTAGTCAGAGTGCGACTGGCCATAGTTGCCTAAGCATCGTGCGGCTCTCTAGGTCCTTTCACCACAACACTCATTCGGCGGACAGCATAGATCGAGCAGACCTTAGTACACGAAAATGAGGTTATCAGTAAAGCGATTTTCATTGAAAGTTCTCAGCTGATGGGACTTGGCATGCCTTCGTTGCCTTGGTCAGCACTGAGCAGTCCACGATACCACGTAATGTATGATATGAAGATTTAGGAAACCGCGAGCTGAACGGCTATTCTTGCCCCGATTCTTCCACGCGTGTCATGTTTTGATTCCCGGGTAGCTGCGTCCCGGCTTACTGATTAAATGTTGCATATGTAGTTTTTTATTATACTTGCATACTAGATGGGTTGCCGCAAAGCGCTTTCGCAACAGCACGCAGCACGTGCGTCGCCTCTCCGCCTTTCCTGCTTTCTTTCTGCACAGTCCTAGAAAAGTCAGCTAACCTTTTTTTTATTGTTGCGTACGTCTTGCTAATCATTCTATGTATAAAAGCTGCGTCGCGACTTACTTATTGAATGTTCCATAGGTAGAAGCCTTGTATTACACTTGCATATGTATGAAGACCAGCTGCTATCGAAATGTGCTCTAATTCCTGAACGTGAAGTGTAATTGCACAGAGTGCACATCAGAGGCCGTTTCATCAGTGATAAACACATGGGTTAGGAGCAGCTAGAATTTCGAGCTTTGAGTGTTTAGCTCAGGGAAGTCAGAGAGTTCAGATGAAACTTATGGGCTCGTTTCATTGGATCCGGCCGCTGCATGGCAAATTTGCCCTTGTGAGCCAGTGGGGCCTTTACATCATCACTGTATGCGACTAACAAAGTCGATAATCAAGAGCGGTGGGTCCACATACCGCAATGGGTGTGCAGTTGTCTATTGTCGACCAGGAGTATGCATGCACTTTTATGTGAATACAGTTCGTCTGTTTACCCCAGAATCATGGAAGCGGTATTACAGAATAATGTCCAAAGCGAATGCAGCTTTAGCCTCAAGTGCGCAATAGCTAATCCTTAATATTTCTACACAGTAGGAAAAATTAATACCCTTATCCTCTGCGGCTTTTGTTTAAACACTGAATTTTCCCCCCTTTCACAAATATGCAAGAACACACTCCTGAACAAAGCATTTTTAATGCTCGTTCGATTATTGACTGATGGAGACTTGTGTGCAAACTTTGGGCAACGAAAATCAACCTCATTTCGCCGCTCCTGCCTCTTTTTGCTCTCAAAATTAGGTTCCGTGCTCGGAATAATAAAGGATGGGTTGGAAGGGTCGCCTCATAGCAGTTCTACTCATTACGATGATTGTCTGCTACACCATATACACGGAGAGACATGGATATTTTCGTGAGTTGTGATAGTTTTAATTGTTTCGTTCTACCTTTGAAGATTTATGATAGGGAGTTCTTCCAGGTGTGTCTGGGCCGATTCGCCAGTCGCTTCACTTTAACATGTCTTCATTAATCCAACCATTCTATCGATTTAGGGAGGAGTTCATGGTGAGTGCAGAGACCTGCAAAGTTGCTCTCAAAGAGGTGAATTGCCAAAGACTTGAACAATCGTATTGCCCTGCTGAGGATATGACCGATGTGTTACTCTCCACCTGCAGCTCATCGTTAAGGCCCTTGCTGTACACCGGCAAAATGAAGGTTTTTCTCGATGACGCTACCATAATTTCAGTGTGGATTTCGAACTACACGATGTTGCAGTTCAGAAATTTTTGTGCATTCGTATTTAACTCTGGCTATGTTTTGCTCTTCTATCGCACTTTTTTTGTCTTCTATTATTTCATTACTGCTGCTACAATGCTCATGAAATTTCTGAGATGTTTGTTTTAGAGGCAGCATGCACGCTCGTAAACGTGGTTGAGATAACTGCGTTTAAATCATCAAAAGCGACCCACAATGCCGCTACATGAGTAGGAAGTTTGCCCCGCCTCTGTATTTGCCGTTCTCTTCCAAAACAAGGATAGCGGCCCCCTACACGCCGAGTGAGAAGTTGTCTCGCCTTTCGTGGCTCTAATTCCACTCGGGACCAGTTTGTTTGCATTGAGTAGCGTGATGTGTAGAAATACAAAAACGCGACAACTCTTACCGCTGTGTATAAGAGTCTGCAGAGTCCAAGTTGCGGCGTTGCTCGCAGCGACGAGCAACGCTGGGTGATGCAATATCGATCACTTTCAGCGACGGGGGCGACCGACGCGGCGTAAAGGGCGACGAGGGGGCACCGCAGAGTGTATTGACGCCGCGACGGCCCTGCATCACTGCCAGCGAGCGGCAACCGACGCCGCGACGATAATGCTCCGAAACATTTTTGTCGCCGTGTCAAGGCTGACGCTCGGCGACCACTCGCCGGTCTCTGCAACTCTGCAGACCCCTTATGGAGAGGCCCTATCCCTCCAAAACCGTGGTTCTGGGCCATTCCCACCGTCGGCGAGGTTTGTCGGTGGTACAATAAGTGCAATAAGCAGACCACATACATCGACGACGGTGGGAATGGCCCAGCACCCCTGTTTTGGAAGAGAACGGTAAATACAGAGGCGGGCCAACTTCTTACTCATGTAGCGTCATTGTGGGTCGTTTTTGACGCTTCAAAATGAGTAGGCGTTGTGTTCTGAGCCATACTATTTTGTTTCCGTAGTTATCTCAATCGCGTTTACGAGCGTGTATGCTGCCGTTGAAAAAATTAAACCCTGAAAAATAGTCAGCTGTTGGAATTTGGGGATAGGTCCCGCAACGACATAGTGGGCGGAGAGACGGCGTTTATGACTGCTCGTTGTGGGTTTCCGCTGCGTTCCTCCGTGCCAACTGTAGAGTTTGCGTAATAATTTTAGTCGCGTATTATTAGAGTGATTATGAACGGTGGATCACCCCGCGCAAATCTAAAAGCCCATTCTCCAGTGAGGCCGCCAACCCCGCACGGCCAGCTTCCTGGTCCATGCGTCAGACTAAATCGAAAATGGAACCCATATCCATTGGTGACAGTTGCGTTGTCATTTACGCAGCGTTCGGCCGGTTATTACTAGGGCCAAAGTATACCCAGGTAGGATTATGGTCGAGTACTGCGAGACGTATTCCTCGGTGGAGTGCTGCCATTCGCATGCTTCAAAGCGTTGGTTGTAGGTTCTCAATAGAGAGTTGATGAAGTGTTCTTGCATGGGTTTGCGTTCTGCTCAGGGTTGCGGCCACGAACGCTGCCTCGTATATAATATGCAGTGAACCTTTGCATGTACTCTTCATCTCTTGTGATGTCAAGGGCCCTCAGTACATGACAATCATGCGAAATAGCGAATCGTGGTGGGACTCCCACAATAGTTGGGGCTTGAGACCTTCAAGCTTTCTGTGGACTAAACAAATACCTCAGCATCCTGTCATGATATATTGGCTTCCATGAAAGGTTTGCCAAGCAGATGGATGAGAGCGACGCCGGGGCTTTGGTAATTAAGGGTGAGCAGCGGAGCAAAAAGTGAAAACACCAAGTGATTCCTAGGCACCCTACTTTCCAGGTACTCCCACGTTACCATTTGGCCACCTGCCGAATAGAGAAGGTTATGAGCACGATCATGGAAGGAACGTTCTGTTTTTTGTCAGATCCCGTCGGATTCACTGCTGCGAATAGGAGCATTCATGAGGAGAAATGGGATGGCAGGTATGTTTACAAATATTCTTGGGAAACGAGTGCTAGGTTACATTAAAATCCGCCTGCTGAGTTTCTCCATTCACACTAACCCGTTGCTATGCGTTTGCTATTCAAATGGAATTTTTTCATCGAATTTGCAGATTCTGCATTAAACGGGAGCATTTTCTCTGGAGAATGAGCAAGGTATTTCATTCGATTGGGAATGAAAGCATTCTGTTTGCTATTGTTCGGCATCCATTAGATAGATTTGTCAGTGCGTTCGTGGATAAATGTATCAGGTGAATCTATCTTTCGACGATATAATTCTTAGAAGAAGTGAAAGTTCATATTTAGAGAAACGATGCGTGACGAAGAGCCAACAAACCTGTGTTTTGGATGTAATGAGGATGTGCATTGCGTTGTGGATCATCTTCATGCTGCATTTATTCTTCCTAATCATACAGTTGATGAGCAAGAATACTATTTCAGAAGGCATTTTGCTCCACAGACTTGGTGAATTTCTTCGTTGGTTGTTCGTGTTTCCTGTTTTTGGAGTGTCGTTGACGTGAACACTATTTCGCGTTTCTGTATTTAGGACTGAAAGGACTGTTTATAGGTACTGCGACTTCAACAACTATTTTTCGAAATATACTATCATCAGATACGTCTCCGGCAGAGAGGGCGCTGCCGTGGTAGCGGGCCAGTTGGACGAATTGTTTCGGAAAGCCGGAGTTCCAGCAGTATTTCGGGCTCTGATAAGCAAGGAGCTGACAAGTGTGTTTGACAAGGCCTAGTGACTAGAGCAGTGTGAAGTTTTGCTCAGTTCTGAGCAAGTATGTGAACTATCCGAACAATGTTGCTAGTCCTTACAAATCTACGATCTTCCTGAGCTTCAAGTATTAACATACAAACATATAAGATCAGGCCGCTTTATATTTTTCATTTCTCTTTTTTTGTTTTCAGTTGGATCAACGTTTCACTCCACGCACGACTTTGAAGAAACTCAAGAACTGGAGAGGCGGATCTTTCTGGACACGATTCTGCTCCAGAAACTCGTGGAAATCTACTACTACGATTTTATCGCATTTGACTTTCCTATGCCTGTTTCGAGAAATCGAGCCAAAGTGGGCTTGAAGCATTGAGCTTTCATGTCAGGGCCACAGTCTTTTGCGAAGGCTAAATGCAGACTACAAAGAGCGCAGTTGATACCACGGTTTTATTACTTCATTGGCTTAGGCTAGTCTTTCATTGTTCACCCGTTTTAGGGCAAATCATTAAAAAAAGACATTGTAATTAATGTACTGTGCTGTGACACAGGCTTTCGCCGTTTCTTGTGAACCCATTTGTTCTTCGCTTCTTTTCTCAATTGGTAGAGCATAGTACCGCTCGAAACACCAAACTGGCCATGGTCGATTGGACATTGGATCTCTATTAGGACTACTCAGAACTTTTTGTGAACAATTCGTTCCCCAATTACTGAACAGTTTACGAATTATCTAAGTTAAATGTTTGAAGATGGTGCTAAGGCAGGTCTAATGCCGCGCTGGGCTAGGAGGTACATTATCCGTACCGATAGGAAATAACAACCAATCAGATGATTGTTTTGTAATTGTTCACAACCTTTTCGGAAACATATTCATGACGTTCATGAACTATTTTTCCACTACCTCATCAACAATTAACTCCGTAGTTTCTACAACTTGTTTACAATTTTTCATTCCAAGTTTGATAGTTGTTCATAGCGTACTAGACATATTTCCCCCCACTTAGAGAATACCAGCGCCGTGGATTTAAAATCCTTTCTTGAAACTGTCCACAACTCTATCGAACAGTTTCAGAAGTAGAGAGCCATGGTGCTTGTAATATGTGAGTAGGGAGAAATACGTCTATTACGCTATGAACAGCTATGAAATTGTTGTCCTGTGTATTCGATGAACAACGTTCACAACAATCTCCCATGCTCGTATACAAATGTTACAGCAAATTTATTCAACAACTTAATCCCTACAGGATACAGAACATGGCCGAAAAGTGGTGGATCCGAAAATTTTAATCCGGTAGATTGACATCCGTATCTTCATGAGGGATGGTCACGACGGGGGTAATCCTGGGATCATAGCGGCGCGGTGGCGAGCTCGACTTCGTCCTGCCTCGGACGCTGTACCATAGTGAAGATGACGCCGCTTTGCCGCTCCCCGAAGTCGTTAGATTCCTCAACCTGAAAAAATTTAATCCTATACAATTAAATGAACAACAGAAAACGAAACATATTACACATATAGTTTTCGATGATTTTCGATGACTGCAATACTTGGAAAAGCGTCAGAAGTCGCGTTTTGCACTCTCATTCGCTACAGAGATCAGGAATAGTGCAGAGAGAACGCAATAAGCATAAAGTGGAATAATGCTGGAAATGTGAAGAGAAACGCATCTCACTTGACGACTTCGATTCTCGAACTCCTTCGTTCAAACTTGGCTAATTCGTTCAGACAAATGATTTTGGTTTTCGTTGCCGTTGGGATATACTCCTATTTACGTTCCTTGGCCTCACTGTGGAGCTGCTTGGCGGTGATTCACAGGGGTGCTGGGGACTGCAACGAAGGTTATTTGTTGGAAGCGTCGGCTGTTTACCGTTGCTCCGTTTTTTAAGAATCTGCAACAAAACGCTTCTGAATTAAATATACAAAAGAATCATGAATGGAGTTAACCGCCTAATTTTAAGTGACTGTACGTTTGGACCGCGTGCAGTATTGCGTTACCGTATACCGTATTCCTCCGGTGGAACACGTTTGCTCAAATGGGATGCCACCAAAAATCGATTGTCTTTATTTATGCTCATAGTGAAGCTATCAGTGAGGTGAGCATTGTACCAAAATTCCGCTCATAAAACTAGCTCATCCAGAAGAAGAAACTGCTTGAATTCAGAGCAGGGTCAATTGGGAATAGTACCTATTTGGCCACCGCTGTTCCGGTGATATTCACTTGAATGGGTTACTTTGTATGCGATTGACAGATAAGGTATCCGCTTTCAATTTTTGCGTGGTTTAGATTTTGATATGATGGGGGTGAAACTTCAGAGTTTGGAAAATTTATATTCTGGGGCTTATTGGGATTGTAATAGTATTGCCAAGTTTCCAATCGAAAAAATCACGACTCCAGCTATGATTTCCATCTCAGAAAGCTAAGAAATGACAACGGAATGAAAAAGAACTCAAAGTGTGCTTGGACAAATGTTTTCGCAGCCGTTTTTCTATTTGAGTCCGAGCTATTTTCACCAAAGGTCTTATACTGTGCTACAGTGAAGCTACAGATGCACCTCGAAATCTGCAATCGAGTCTAGGTTAGGGTAGTAAATTCATAATAGGGAGGTTGGAAAAATCTTTCTAGTGGCGGAGAAATTGATTTTCGAAAAGCGTGTCCCACCAGTGGGACACGTAGTCGTGAATGGGTTGAAGGGAGACTGCAACTACAAACGAGTGCATAATACAGAGGTCAAAAGCAGAACAATAAACAGCAGCGGAAGAGAAGGTGGCGGGGCAGCGGGGGCATTATCACCATCGCGTTATCGATCCATAGAAGCTAGGGCTCAACTAATCCGCCTTGTTGTTCGTAACGAGTGCGTTCCAAAGCTTAGATGATAGTTGTTCAATATGCTGCTTTGAAGTGATCCGTATAACAAGCCGATTTTATGCCCAGCGTGAAACCATCGTTGTTTTCTCGCGGATTCCAATGTAGTTCGGAATATGTCCGTTCCCCAAATTTATTGCTGATTACCTGTTCATGCCCGTATCCGCCGCGCTTTTTCAGTTTTCGTCACGGGTTAATTGCCCGTGGACCGTTGCAACAACAAACAACTAACACTTGAATTAAGTGATGGAACCGAACTTTTTCACGCGAAGATACATTCACAACTGCTCGCGATGTTTTTGCCGTTCTCAAATTGTTCAAAAAGTTCTGAGTAGATGATAGCACCAAAGCAGATTTGCGCAACCTTCTCCAATGGAGTCAAATCCACGTTCTTCCGAAAGTAGCAATTTCTGCATTTTCTTTTCTAGGAGAAGACTTTGAAACATCAGACTTCAGCGTTCAGTATTACATGGTATTTACCAATCAACTATCCTTATTTAAGGAGTCATAAGAAAAAACAATCCGAAAATTGATTTTTGAAATTTAGTAGGTATTTCTGAAGAAATACATCGTTGAGTGGGAAATACTTCCAGGTTCTTAACTATGAAACTTGGTGCCCTTGTTCTCCTCATAGAAAGGAAACTTTTGAAAAAATGCGAAATATACCTCATTCAAAAAATCACGCGACTCTCTTTTGGTGTTCTAGTTCTCAGAGAAATCAAATATTCAAAATACCACGGCTGATTTGGTGTTTGGATAGCAGGCAGATAGATGTCTAACACAGAAGTAAGCAAAATGTTTGTTGACGAAAATAGCAAACGTTCAGAATACTGCAGTAGAATATGGTGGCGGTGAGTAGGCGATGACCAGTTGACGTCGGCTCGTTGAGGGTGGTGGCAGCTGTAGATGGCGGCACCAGTAGCAAGGTGGCAGTGGCTGTAACAGGTGCAGCACACGGGATCGAATCTAAAACAATGCGGTGGTACTTTTCCAGAGGATTCGGTGCTAGTTAGGGAGTTCCATTGGTCCCTTCATTACTTATTAGATAGACCCCCGAGTCAAAAGAGCGTGTGGTTTTCTCGTATGTATGACGGTTCGAAGTTGAAACTCAGAGTGTTCATGTGCCCTTTGGTAGTACATATTGCAATTGGTTTTCGCATTCATCATCCGCGGTGATATCTCCGTTATCGGGTTGGTACGCCACGTCGACCCGTGCTCTAATACACACTGGTAGCATCCTGACATTTCTGATTTTGTAATTTTGTATGACAGATAATATTTTCGATACATAACTTTTCGAAGTCTCAGGGACGCAGTCTAAGCTAAGGGAGAAGATGTGTGATTTCAACACAATTTTGAAGCAGACCCAACCCTCATAACACCTGCCAAGTACGAGCTCTAGATTCTTTTGAATACGCGAGATATAGGAGAAAGCCACCCTGGGGCTCCCACATCAGGAAGCCACCTTCGCACGCCCCTTTTACAATCTCCGTTCCTAGGGAGTCCTGCACAATTGCAGAAATATCATTGGGATTAGCCTGGGACCGTTTTCGAGACAGTTATAAAATCAGAAGAACGGTTCTGAGGTTGGACTGTGCCTCTAAGCGACGAGATGCTGTTCTTTTGCTGTTCCTAGAACGGGTTTCCTCTCGAGGAGTTCTCCGGAGTTTCTTAATAATATTGGAACTAATGAGTCGCGCTGAAGAAGCCCTTTCAGAGACTTGGATAAGAGGCTTTTGAAGCACGTTATAGGCAAAATACTATTTTGTTGCCAACTTTGCACACTTTGCCCTTTTCCCACATTGCAGATGGCACCAATGCGGTGGGTGGCTCGTTTCTACACCTCCGCCACGGCCGAATGTGCTGGGTTGACGCCCACGTGTTCACCTCTGACGAGTATGGAGGACACGACGGCTACAACCGTTGGTGTCGTCCAACAGCCGCTGTTGGCTCTTCCCCATTTTGCCAGCCTTTTCACTCTTTCGATGAACCGCATCGCGTGGAGCCATGCTCTATGCTTGAAAACGTGTTATGTGAGAAGTACGAGTTGCGTTACTACCACACATTGTTTTCTCTTTAGATTGAATCGATCCGGAACGAACTCTATGTAGGTCTACTTCTGGTAACTGTGGAAAGCTCGACTGACGTCATGTCAACGTGTCGAGTGTTCTGAAGAGCTGGTCTCCATCAAGCTCGAAACCTAACATCAATACTTTTTTTCAATATTGCGTGACACGTGATATGAAAACTTTATTTGTTCTATATTTTTTCCGCGTACTCTGTTCACGTACTCTCCCTGATCACGCCTGTAACGGCACAGCGGGAGACGATTTTTGATCAAGGATCTGTAGACAGCCTGCGTGTTAGTCTGAGCCCTTCAATTTTTCAGAGCGTCGTTACTCGATTTTGATATCAACTTAGCCGATTCTTCCTTGAAATCGCCTCTTCCCGTGTGTTTACCTCCCTATTCCTCCATCCTTTGAGAATGTGAACAGTATATATCTCCATCTCTCCCACCCTCTCTATCCCTACTTGTCATGTACTCGAGCGACAGGTACTCAGCGATATCAAAACATTTGTGAGATACAATGGACGGCTCACTCGTATAGCCGGCTGGGTACAGAGAACAGCCTATGTGCTAGACCGTTATTGGTTAAGTACAATAGGTAATGATTGTCTTCGGGTGAATAGTGAAGTGTGGCGTGTGTTTCATTCGCTCATACCACGTTTCATCCCGTCTTCCTGGTTGCGATGTTATTATTATTATTATTATTATTATTATTATTATTATTATTATTATTATTATTATTATTATTATTATTATTATTAATACGTCCAAAGGACGCGCATCATAAAAAACAGTGCACAAACCGAAAACAGAAATGAAGAGATTCATCAAAGAATAAAAACCCCGGTGCCTCACGGTAGCAGATTAGATATGGGTGGCTTTTGTCATAAACCACTCATAAGCTTAGTCTTCTCACCCCTATACGGTTTGCCCCTTTTTCCTCCATGTACCTCCGCTTTCCCTCATCTGTCACTTTTCTGCTACTTACCACAGATTACTCCTCTTCCTGGGAAGTTTAAATTGGTTCTATCTATTTTCCTAGCAGAGAAGCGTGCACCACAACCTTATCGCTACACGGCACACCTATAAGTGTTTCTTATGATACATTGCAGACACCTTCTAGGGTGGAGACATATGCGCATGCTTTTGCTTCAGCGCGGCTTTTCGAACTCGAGGACGTACCACCTGTACCGACACTAAAAATCGAACTAAGAATCAACTCTTGCGCTTTTTCACACTTCATCTTCTCAACTTCAGTTCCGCGTTGACGCAGGCTTTCCTGGTAGCTCATATTCACTTCGAACGGTCCTATGCATCTATAGCTGTCAAATATCCCCCGAGTTTATGTTTTCGATTTGATCTGACGCATGGACCAGGCGGCAGGCCTTGCGGTGTTGGCTGCCTTATTGGAAAATGGGGTTTCGATTAGCGCGGGGTTATCAACCTTTGCAGCCCCGTCCATTCATCAGGCTAAATTTTTTACTCGAACTCTATCTGGCCTTGCGCAATCTAGCCATCTCGACTTTGATCCTCGTTTTGGCCCCTCTAACTTTGAGGGCATTGCAGTCTTCTTGATAGATTCAGGACTGGAACGCGTCACACGGCCAGAGCACCGCAAACGACTTTCTTTCTACGTTTCTTGGATTGGGACGGCACCAGTGGGATTTCTTATATCGTCTTTCCGTTTTTTGTCCAGCCATGCATATCTAAGAGACCATCGTAGCTCTTTCGTTTCTATGCCTAGATGATGCTCATGTTTCTTTTCCGACGAGCAGCACTCGCACCCATACATATCCACAGGTCTAACTAAGGCTTTGTTCAGCTTGCTCTTCCGGAGGAAGGGAAATTTCCTGTCGCAGTGGACACCGCTGCATGACCTCCAGTCCATCCATGCAGCGCTTAAAGGCACTGTTCACGATAAACATCCCCCTCGAATTTTCCATGACAAACGCTTCTCGTGGCTCTCAGAAGCAGAGCAGCGTCGAAGAAACGAGACGAAAAGCTACCCAGTAGGCGCAAAACGGCTTAGAAAAGTGGGCAAACCCCGCCGCTTCAGGCAAGTCTGGCCCCTTTCCGCCCCTCGACGTGAACAAAGGAGCACTCGAGATCGTGAGTTGAGCGATGGTTTCTGATCAAAAGCCCCGTTCTTCCCTTCATTCTCAACTTCTCTCTTTACTCAGGTCAGCTCGCATACATTGGCTGCAGAAGACGGAAGTTACAAGCCTTGGACAACTCGTCCACCATGCTCCCCTAGCTCAATTTTTGAGGGACCATAATTCCGTTCTCAGAAGGTCTTGTACAATTCCGGAGAACTAATTGGAATCAGAATGGGACCGTTTCCAAGATAGGCAAGAAAACAGAAGATCGATTTTTATTGCGAACACTGCCTTTAATCGATGAGGCACTCAAGTGTCAATACTCCCGTCACTCGCAATTTGAGATCCCAAATACTTGAAGTGCAGGACTTCTCCAACTCAACATAGACTTTTATCGATCCTTTCGGCTGTTCTCCGCATTCCACATATTAGGTTATCGTGGTACTGAGCTTCAGTCCATAGCTTTGCAAACCTTACTTCCACAACTGACACGCTTCTTCAAGATCGTTCCAAGGAGTGCAAGCCAGCGTCACATCATCAGCGTAGAGCAAATTCTATAGGTGAGGGAGTTGAAGAACTTCCGTGACCGTAGTATGGAGAGGAGAGTAGATACAGCAGAACCTTGATAAACTCCCACACTTAAACTGGACAAGGTTTCCGCGCTACAAGAATCGCGCTCCTTGTGTCAGCACACAGCAGCCGTATCCATCCCAGCTATCTTAGCTATCTCTCAAGAAACGCTATGGCTGCGCAAAGAAAACCAGATCAGTTCGTGCGGTATACGATCGACTGCCTTTCCTAAATCCGGGAATGCCAAATAAACAACCTTCTTTTCCCTATATTTATTCAACAACACACGTGTTGCATTAATAGCAACGACAGTTTCACAATTTTTAACGAAATCATACGCTCTACCGAATACACATAGTCGGCAATTCTTCGCAGAGCCCAATACGCTCGATGCGATTAACATATCCTCGCATGCACCGATTTCGCGCACCGACAAGAGGAGAATTGCGTGTGGTTCACGTGATGTGTCGAAGCCGCGAAAACAGGAATGGAGCAAAAGGCTGTTATTGGTGGTAGCCGGCGTTTCCTTCAATCACAGTCCTTCGCTCTCCCTCCCCCGTTTGGACACATTTCGACCACCACCAGAAACGACAGGTGGAGACGTAGACTACGCCGACCCATCAAAGCATCCTGGTAAGACGAAGAGAAGAAGATGGCTATCGAACCACTAATTCTGCGCTCGATTGCTGATTGTGAGTGTGGTTAGTACTGTGCTTATCTGGGCCAAATTCCGGTCTGCAATTGCGTCTCGACACGCTTTGCGGCCGCACGCGCTGGACACAGTCGAGTTTCCAGCGCCAAAGCCGACTCCATCTGGCTTTTTTATACAGTTTTCTCCGATTTTGTTAACTTTGCAGTTTCTAAAACCCACCTAGAGTCAACAGATCGGCGGCTGCGGCGCTGGAAACTCTTCCGACTCGGATGCGCGCGGCCGAAAAGCGTGTCGAGACGCAATTGCGGACCGGAATTTGGCCCAGACAAGCATAGTAGAGAACGTAGTCGATAATTCAATGGTTAAGGAAAACATGGGTGGATTCATTTAGTGCTCTGTATCCTCTTCGCGAGAACGGAATCCGTCTCACTCATCGTGAGTGCGCACTCGCATCATTCTACCCCTCCGTCTCCTGAAGTTTTCTCGCTAACGCCAGCCTTTATTTCTCCTTCAGTGTGGCTACGAATAGTTTCTGAGTAATAGTCAGCTTGTTAAGGGTGCTTTTTCACTGCTTTATACTTGTGATTCAAACTCCGCAAAGCCCATGATGGAGGACCAAGAATTTGGAAGCGCTAACTTGACAACTAGCGTGAGTCCTGCCGTGAGATATTTGAGGTTTCGAAAAAGATCCTTCCTTGCCACGTTTTTCAGCTCCATCCAATTAGTATGAAAGACTCAAGAAGGATTTTCCTGATCCTTCTAGCCGTTGTGGGAGTCATTTGCTATTTTATGCAGCCGAATGATATCGAATTGATGCGTGAGTTTGCTTATTGGTTAGGCCTAGTCATACCTCTCTTGTTGTGTTTATCACCCATTCTAGAAAGGTCGTTCTCTTGCGACGGAATTCATACCATTCAGGGATAACACTGTGATGATGTAGTCGCTCAATCGCCACGGATCGTACAGATACTTTGCGTTCCCTATTGAAGCACATGCTGCCCCTGTGCGTAAGCGTGCGCAAACTCACTACCCACGGTGAATTCGATGCTTAACGGCACTTCTTCAACCCCGTTCGTGTTTAAACTTTTATTGTTTTTCCTTAGTAATGGAATAACCTGTGATCGTTTTTTTTGCTGTGATATTTCAAATGAATGAGGTAGATAGATGGACTGGAAAAGGAGATTTGCCCCAGGCGGAGAGTTCACCGGGCACATTGAGGTTGAGTACCCTTACGCACCCAGGACGGCATGTGCTTCAGGTCACCTCTTGGCCAACGGTTTGCGCGTAGGACCCGAACTGGCTCCCTGCCCTCCTCACAAGCGTTCATGCACGCAGCGCTAGGACGGCAGCCAACGCTTTCATAATACACGATCACCTCTCTTCACGCAGCGAACAACCATTCCTAGCCTCACGCCTGCGTCCACACTGGTCCATTCATTAAAAGCTTACCTCTCTCTTAGGAGAGTCGTAGGCGCGAAGCTTCGTATACTTCCAGCTTTTAGCAATATGGCCACATATATGCAAGAAAAGCAAAGTCGAAAATTACGCTCTTGAGTCTGATAATGATCTGTTCCAGGTGAAACGACTTCAGATTTTCAATGGCATTTCAACATGTCAACCGTCATACCACCGTTTTATCAGTTCCGAGAGGAATATTTGGTAGGTCATACATCTAAAGAGCCGAGACAGATCATATCAACTGCAAGGCACCTTTACCTTGTTTTCCTAGCTCTAAAAAATTTAAAAAATACATGTACAGTGCAAAAACGATTGAGCAGAGTAATGTTTTATTATTGTTCCTACTTGTTTCCTGGAATTGATTCAGCACACGTCAAAAATGTCAGGGTAACTATACGCTACTTTGGGTGCGTTACAAATAGCTTTGGCGCATGCTTTCAACCAATTTACGTCCCAACAGTGTGCGATCAAAGCGAGTAATTTTCGGCCGCGTGTTACGTACAGTTCACCTCCGCACTGCCGTTCAGTCCGCAAAGTGCACCCTGATTGCGCAATCTTGCTGCGGCGCGGTTGCGAACATCCTCAGACAAGGATGTGGGATCACCCGGGCGCTTTTGGCCTTTGGTGCCCGGGTGATCCCATCGCCCGGGTGATCCCCCATCCCTGTCTGAGGATACTCGCAACCGCGCCGCAGCACGATTTCGCAATCAAGCGCACTTTGCGGACTGAACGGCAGTGCGGAAGTGAAGAATAAGTGTATTGAAGCCGAAGCACATAGCATCGGCATGGATCGTGAAGAGACTTCGCGCTCACTGTTGAAGGTTGGCGCAAACTCGGCGCCATATGCTATAACATAGGTGCAGCCAGTTTGCGCCAACCTTCAAAGTGAACGCGAAGTCTATTCACGATCCATGCCGATGTTAATTTCGAACACTCCCTGTTAACTTTTTGTGCCTAGAATTGAAGTCCGTGATCTAATAATGCCTTTCGCTCATGAATGGGTTGATTTCATGATTGATAAGAGATAGGCACAACTTTCCAGCTAAAAAAGCGCGGGAAGTTTTAAGCCTGGTGTATAGTATATCGTATATGTGAATTTACAGGTAGCTCCTCGTTATCACTTGGCCACTTGTCAAATTGAAAAGATTATGACAACAATAAAAGATGCAATCTTCTGCTACTTGTCTGATCCAATAAAATTTACTTCTGCGAATCGGACGATTCATAAAGAAACTTGGAAACACAGGTCGGTCTAATCGAAATAAAGAAGCAATAAGCACTCAAAGAATGGCAGAGATAACTGATAGCAGGGATTCATTTGTCGCTGATATTCTGATGAGCCCTTCCCTGCACTTCCAGAGAACTTCACTACGGAGGAAGTGTTTACTTTGTATGCAGCTTTATAATAAGTACGGAAAGATGCGGCGCACAGACAGCCTTACGAGGAAACGAATTTGTTCAGTTGTTGAGAGAATGTTCAGGAAACACTCTATAACAGAACAAATGCAAAAAAGGAAGCGAAAGAAGAGTAGGGTTTCAAGAAGTGGTGGCACTAATTTGAAGGGCGCGTGGCGCGGCAGCGCAGCGTGTATTAGGCTGCCCCTGCCACTGTTAAACTAGTGATTGCGCCGGCCCTATGCCTTTTCCTGTTATTTTGAGGATGAAGTCGAAATATGTCAGAAATATGGGCAGCAGGCAGAATGCACTTAATATCAGTGGCGAGTCGATCTGATTCAAGTCGCGCAGCCGCGCCAAGCCCGCTTCAACTCGGCGCTGCTCGGCTTGGTCACTGCAAGCTTGACGGTATTTATTTGGTCTTTCGTGTAAACAGACGATTTTTCATTCTGGATGAGAAGATATGACCTGGGGGTTTTCTCTGCTTCGACTGTTCGCCACCGCTATCTCTACAGAAAGTCATACACCTCCAGAGTGTAACACACTCTGAGATCCGTCCGAATGTCAAAACTGTGTATTTTAGATTCTGTAAAAAGCAGGAGCATCTTCGAAAGAATATGAGCAGTGTTCTCAAAGCAGTTGGCAGCACTAGCACACTATTTGCGGTTGTTAGAGACCCGTTGGAACGGTTTGTGAGTGCCTTTGTGGACAAATGTATAAGGTTGGTGAATCCCTTTTCTTCACTTTGTTTGCGGACTACCTGCACTGGATGCATCTTTCCAGTGAGACAGGGCATGATGCATGGACAAATGCTGTGTGCTTTGGATGCAATGAAGATGTCCACTGTGTACTGGACAGACTTCGAAATTTATACCTTTCTCGGAAATTTTCAGATTGGAGCGACCTTTATTACGGAAGACATTTTGCACCACAGACTTGGTAATCTTTTTATTCATTTATTTATTGCGCGCTAAATATGCAGACCATGTTCAGGATTGTGAAGAAAACTTTCCTAGTATCTTTCAAATTGTTATTAGGATTTTGTTGCGTTGCAGCAATGTGCGGAAAAATCAGCCCGGGACCCAAATAGGAGAAGTTTCTTCAGATCGTTAAACACGGTTTCCGGACAGCAATTTTTTGGTGTGATACAATCGACTCCTATGTCATTCAAGCTTTCCCGTTGATGGTGGTGTGATAGATGTTGGGCCTGGTGGGCGTGGCGCGCAACGTCGGATAGCACCGCCCATTGTGTAATGACAAAATAACTGTGAAAGGGGCTCTACACAGATCGACTTGTCTGGCGAGTAGTTCATTCTGACTAGAATGGTGTGTTGATATTTGCAAGCTCACAGCAACGTCACGCGGTCAGGGTGCGCACTGCTGTTTTTGATCTGTTCCGCTTTTGCTAACTGTCAAAGGTTAACTTGTTATAAAAACTGAATTTACTGGTGTTTTAGAGGTGTTTTCTGACCTTTATACCTTTTAACACTGGCGTGGCAGAGTGCAGTACGGTTTTTAAAATTCAGTTTGTGTGACAGGGTGGTAAACTCATTTTTTGAAACAGTGCGAATCGCCCTGAACAAGAGACATAACTCGAACCTCTTTTAGGTACTGCGACTTCAATCACTATTTTGCGAATTACACAATCATCAAATACGCTTCGGGCAAGGAAGGACCGGTAGCGCTGGCGAAGCAGTTCGATTCATTGTTTCTTCGCGCCGGTGTTCCACCTGAGGAGAGGGCTGTCATTTTGGACGAGTTATCAGGTAGACATTCGGAATGCATTTCCATCAGACCTGGTTTATACCCGTGTTTGTGAATATTTGTTTAAACGACTCAATATTCGTTCGGTTTGCACTTAGTATGTCGAGGCGGTGTTTAGCTTATTACGCTAAGGAATAGCTGTATCCTCTAACCTAAGGCTGGCGAACAGCTGCTTTATAAAAGATTGCGATGGTTTGGAGATGTATGTAGGACGGGCGCTAGCCATCTCCCGTACAGTACAATTAGGCCAAAGCACCCACCACAGTGAAATTCAGAGAATAGCCTCAAAGAAGACATGGCTGAAGGACATAGAGGAGCATCTAAAGACTCACTGGTTCAGTGTTCTCAACCCTAAACTCATTGCTACAAACCGCCCTGAATGGGTGCGTATCGTAGAGGCTGCATGACCCCTTTGGCACCTCAAGAGGTGGTATTAAGTATCGAGGTAACGCGCTCCTGAACTAGCGCAAACGCGCTAAGGCGCTATTCATAGTACTCAACGCTAGCGCGGCACGCGCGTGCCGCGCTGGCGTGGCGTTTGTGTATGAATACTTTCTACGCGCGTGACGCTCGTGCTGCGCTTGCGGAGACTATGAATACTCCAGCGGCGACGCCATGGCGGAGCGGTGAAGCTGGAATGAATGAGATGATCGATAAATAATATCAGCGGATGAAAACGCCAAGGCGTTCCGGGTGGCAGTATGAATACTGCAGAGGCGACGCCATGGCGGAGCGTGACGCGCGTGCCGTGCTGGCGGGGCGTCAGGTCATTCATACGCAAACGCCACGCCAGCGCGGCACGCGCGTGCCGCGCTGGCGTTGAGTAGTATGAATAGCGCCTAAGCGGAGGAGGGAGTGTGCAAAATGGGACACCGGCGTGCATAGTAGCCCGAAATCAGTGATCGCACACTCTACCGTGATTCCTAATGCCGCCTCAGCAGTGTAGTTGTTGAGAGGTCATCTCGCTCCACCAGACGCCAGCTAACTGGAAGAATGAGTGAGTGACTGATTGTACGCGTTCGCCACCGGGTGAGAGCGGTTGTCCCTAAATGAGGTTCATGTTTATTGATCTCCGACAGAACGCATCTACCTTCTTTGTAGTTGGAGAACATATGATGAACCATACTACATGGTTTATAATTGCGGTCTTCACGTAACCATGATGATGAAACTACTCGAGGAGAAGTGCATACATGAGAGAAGCACTGGTGGCTCATAGGCACTGAGAAGATTGTGTAAAGCCAATGAAAAATCATGAATAAACTCCATATGGCTTGAAAATCGCAAATTTAATCGAGCAGTGGGAAGGAAACCTTGGGGCCGGATTCATCAACGCGACAGTGCTGGGTAGGGGTGAAGGCGTAGGTTCGTTTGATGTTTACACAGCAGAAGCGGAAGATCGCTTACCGAAAGCGCTCTCGGCCAACCCAGCTAATAGGCTGGGGCGGCTGCGATACAGCTCGGTAAGAAGTTCTTTCTCCTTGAAGGGGTAATCATCAAACGCCGACGTTTCTATCCCTACCCAACGACAAGCGTTGATGAATCCGGCCCTTGGAGATAACCCTGGTGGGCAAACTGCGCAGCAGCCTTGGTAGCAGTCCTGAGATCAGCCGTGGAGTCCTTGGTCGGAGAGGAAGTTCGTAGCCTGTGACATTTAACTGAAGGCTAAAGAGCGGGTATCGGTGGCTGCTTGGTAAGTCTCCTCCCCATGATAGCTTCGGTGAACATTTATCGAACATTTGAGTTAAACGGTGTTTGAGCCTCCGGTTTTGCAGTGCGATATGGCGGTCCCAGGAAAGGGAACGCTTTGAGGCTCAAGCTATGAAGGTCAATAGCGGTAGAGAAGGGGTCGGAGCCTAGCCCGACCCTTAGGGCCGCGTTTCCCACGTTTCTCCAAACTATGTTTTGAGTATTCAACACACCGGAGGTCGCAATCAGTACGGAAGTGAAGTCGAGCTGTGTTTTAAAAGACTGCGTGCAATTATATCATGAATTCGTAATACAGCAAACAACACAATCGATACGGACCTCGCTCCGCAATAGCGTGCAAGCTGGGGTGGAGGGGGGTCGGCGGCAGCTCGCAGTTCCCATCCGACCAAGCACCTTGTCTAAGCACCTTTTAAGCGTCTAGGTTTGTTTGTACTCATGATGTATCAAAATTGCTTCTTTTAGTTGGATCAACATTTCATTCGACGAAGGGCTCGGAAGCAGTTCATCTCCTCGGAAAGCAATTACGCTCCGACAAGGCTCTTCTAAAGAAGCTTATAGCCATCTATTACTATGATTTTTTAGCGTTTAATTTTCCATTGCCCACCATTACTCCATAACGATCTCTGATTCTGCATGTGGCCAGTTGACAATGTTTATATGTTACCGGTTTGATTACTTTACTTACTAATTTATTTTTACGCCGAGAACGATGCGCTCAATAAAAAATAGATTCAAACGTAGACAAGCTTGGGCGAAACACACTGGTGACGGCCGCTACCTCTCGACTTTAGAATACGAGTCTGATTTATGTAGGACTTCAGTTCTCGAGCTGAATATGAGCAATCGCCCTCCCAGATGATCGTTGGATCGCTCGTCTTATAAACTAAGGTAAGCTACTTCAGACAAACATAGGTATTTAGTTAGCTGGCGTTTAGAAATGCACTGATGGATACTGGCTCCAATTGTAAGATATGAAGTATCACATTTCCCTTCAATATCAATACCCTGTCTTCCTTTGTAGGGCTTTACTGTTTCTCTTATATCGTGTACAGACCAAGAATGCTTGGCTCAGCAGAAGCGAAAGTGCGCCTTGTTTACTGTTTTGCGTCACCCGACGTTGCCTATCATGAACTCCATTCGTCATGCAATATGCTTTCGCTTTTGTTTTTCATTATAGATATGCAGGCTTCATCCTCTCATTCAGACCGGTATTTTTCGGAGAGTAAATCTAAGGATTTTTGAGTGAGTTTTCTCCATATTTATTGAAGCCAAGCCATGCTCTGTATGCAATACATTCTATACTAGTCGTTGGGATCGAACTCAGGCAGCAATTCTGTACCTTAACGTCGACATGCCTTTTGATTTTTTGAAGTGCTATATTCCGTAAATCGGAAGGTATCATTGGAAACTCCTGCAAAAGATACACTAACTTACCCTTTGTTAACTTTAGGACGCCGCTTCAGTCCAGATAACTCGCTTTGTTGATGGCGCTAGAGCCAGGCTTCCCTTTCAGTCTTTTTTTAATATTCATATCTCCACCGCCGCAGTAAGTTTTCTCCATAAAGACGCCTTTGTCTGCAAATACAACACTACAAATACACATACTAGAAAAGCAGCCCACTCAAGGACAGGAGAACCTCAAAGTTCACTTCACCTCAAAGCACTCACAGTGCAAGGAAACCCGAGTGATACGAAATAGTACCTATTGTGCACAAGACCAATAGAATTGCTAGATATAGGCAATGTCCACGATGGAAACTATTTTCAATTTTCCACATGGAATCGAAAGAACTGTGGAAGGACCCACTGCAACAACCACGTTGAAAAAACGGCTTTGGGAGAGCCCCAATTGGCTCTACACGGCCCTAAAGCTGACTGCACGAGCGCATGTGGTCCAGTTTACACAACAGAGATCATCGAAGTGAACATGTCGGATTCGCCAGATCGTAAGCCCTTGATATATTGTCCTTCCTCCTTATATGTTCACCTCTACGATGGTTTTTGCGTAAACTGAGCCTAGTGCAGTCAACTTTTGGTCCCCTTTAAGTCACATGCGATAAGTAGCATGATCTGGGTGTTCGTCTGATAGAAACCAACGTTGGAGATGGCACAAGACGTCTGGCTCATCGCCGCGTGTTTGCTTTTATCTTTACGACCGCGCCGTACGGTAAGAGTCTGGTGGTCTTCGATCGCGAAGTGGGCATGAGTAAGTGCACTGCCGATAGTACTCGTGACATGTGAGCAACACAGACAGAAGTTCAACTGGGTTCTCGAGTAGAGGAGTTTTCAAAAAATACACTTACTGCTGGATCGTGATGTACAAAGTACTCCACTGGCATTCGGAAGAGTGGAAGATTGGTGTTCTTCCTAATATACTTTAGGGTCCAATTTAAGAACAAACGAACTCACCAAATTAATCTCCAAATAAAAAAGGGACCTAATGAAGAAAACTCGTGAAATACTGATATCTTCTTCTTATCGGCCACATTAGAGCTTCTCCTCATAGGTGTAAAAAGGCAGCCACATCGCACGGGTTCTTCCACATATCCATAACTGTTAGAGAAGTCGGCCTTCCAGGACATGAAAATAAATGAAACGATTCGTGTCTTGGGTTGTGGCAGTCGGGACATTCGTCAGGGATCGACGAGTCGATCTTATGGACAAAGGCCTTGAGGTATGAAGAGTGTCCACAACGTAGACCTGCCAGGATGACGCGTGTACGTCTGGGTAGGTCCGTTTCGCTGTCATCGATCAGTGGGGGCACGTCACCAAGAATTGGATTTAAGGGAGCACTGGGAAGGTATTCTCTGACGAATAGGGTGTGCTCCATTTGCAGCAGTCTGACGCGATTGAGCTCCGACGTCGCCCAACGTTGCCCAACGTTGACGATCCAAGACAGAGACTGCAGCATGAAGTGGCGAGCGTATATGTCGGAAACGGGGACCAGATGAGTACTGATATAAAGGCACGCTCACTGTGTTGAGATAACTAAGTTAGCGAGATTATACGGGCTTTATTAGAATGCTCACGAAGTTGCAAGCGTCAAAAGTGAGTTAAAGGCAGGGTTCGCGATAAAAAACAACTTCTGAGCTCTTTTCATAAGAATGTAGATTTGGCCATCACAAAAGCAAAAATAAGTGAAAAACTCAGGAGTTCACGGGGAGAGCGCTCAAAAACAAAGAATAACGGCTAACTACCGGTGTCGGCCGGCCCCCTATTTAACGCGATTTTCATTAATGCTTGCTTATACGACATTTATGTTGCTGTTAAAGTAATCAGTAGTCTGCAGAAAAGCTCAGAAATTACTTTAGAAGCAAAATAAAAGTTGACAAAACAGGCTTTTACCCAAATCTCGTCATTGGGGGCGGGAGGACACCAAGCCATAATTTTATCCTGAGCGTTTGTTCTCCAATTTTTTTACTTATTTTCACTTTTGTGATGGCCAGATCTACGATTCCATGGTTATTGCACCACAACTGATTTTATCGAGAACCCTGCCTTTAAAATGACCGCATTTGAGCATCACTGAGTCACCAAATCATCATTTCATCGTCCCTGAATACAAATATTCGATGCTCGATTGCGGTCGTTTGGCTCATTTTTTACGTTTGTGAGGGTGTAAGCGTAAAGGCCGTAGGAGTGTACTAGAGTCGTTGTTTGAACCAATTTGCTGCTAGCTTTTCTATCCCGGACAATTTGGTGTAACTCATCCATTTCCGGACTAGAACAGAAAGAACCGTTGTACCTTCATTTCAATCAAGTTTTTTTTCGGTTTTATTCGCCATTTTCAATGCTGCTTTCGAGGGAAAACATGAGTTGTGATTAATAAGATTCAAAGGCAGTGTACACGATGAAAAACGTTATCGAAAAGACCACAAGAATCAGCTTAGATTGAAAACAGCTGGAAAACTATGAAGGTAGCGCTGTGAAAAACGGGTTAGAATTAGAGTTTCTATGACGCAGAGATGCCAGTTCGTGCACACGTGCACAGCGCCGTCTAAAAAGATCACAGTCTCATGCCGAGCAGTCGAAAATCATCGACATTCAGAGGAAGAAATAAATGCGCAGTTATTTAATAATAACAGTTGAACAATGAAAGCAAACCCTCCATTGATTATTTAACTCGACTAGGTCAGACATATTCAAGCAGGTCCTATCGAAGACTATTGTTCATTGATTCAATTCCAATTTTAAGCCAGCTGATGTTCATGCTATTAGAGATCATCGATGCCGATGATGTGTAGTGTCCATCATCAAAAGACAAGAAAATTCAGGCTTCAAATTTGGCCCGAAACAGCGGTTTTCGCGCGATATTTTTTCTTATAGGTCCTCTTACTCGAAACTCAGAAAGGGTTTAGAGAGGAAAAGAAGACAAGAATATTTGATCGCGACCACTGCCTTTGATAATCAGGCTTGCAGCTGCGGGCAGTGGTTTGCAAACACACAACGAAACTCTGGAACTCCGGGTTGTAGAAGACCAGAGTTTTGAGAAGGCTAGGCGGTAGTACACAGATAACAGTGTTGTTTTGTATAATTTATTACAATAGAAAAATAGGCAAAACAAGGAATGGAATAGGCGGGGCTTCTTCTTTTGGACTCCAAACGATTGGAACGGCTTGGGAAGGAGGAAGACGAGGCGAGGCGGGAGCAGCGGCTGAAGCACGTAGTCGACCAGGCGGATGAATACATATCTCGCACATTTGTATCTCGCTTTCATACCGCAGCGATTGGCGCGCGATCACTTTTCGCGCGCGTGTACACAAAAATCGATGATCTCTCCAGTGCAGCATATTTCCGCGCTCTCTTCCTGCCTACCTCTTCCTTCCACAGGGTTGTCATTTGGAGCTCAGAACTGTTGGCCGCTTTGAAATGGTATACCCTAATACGGCCCTCTAACGTCACCTTGAGAGCGAATTTCATCATTTTTTGCACATTCTGTTGTGTTCAGCGACAGTGGCAGAGGCAGGCATCCGCACCTTTGCAGTATGATAGCCCTCCGCGACACTCCGCTGCGAGCAACACGTGACAACTGTTCCTACGGCGGCCAGTGCCATTGCTTCGATGCTGGTCCCGGCGCGATTAGTGCTAAATGTCATCACTGTTGCTCATAACAGCGACAATGTATACCATTGTCCTACATGACGGGAGCCGGTCGCTGTGTTGAGCAGAGCTACGAGACCGCGTGTCGCAAAAGTAGACCATTGGCCTAAGGCGGCGTCTAGAGTTCATTCGCGGCGCGACGCGACGGTATGATTAGCCTACGTATCGATCAAGCGACGTTGCGTCACGTCGTCGCTAGGTGTTCACAGTGAAGAGGCACGATACATCGAATTTGACGCGCAAATTATAATCGCTCCGCGACCATCGCGTCGCGTTGCAATGCAAAGCGACGCGATGGTCGCGGAGCGATTGTCTTAATTTTTTCTTCCATCATCGGGGACTCAAGGGGCGTTTTTAATTTTCTCGAGCCTTCTCAAAGACTAGGTTGATTGAAATTGCCATGGGTTATTGTATTGTTCTCAGATGATACTGCAAACAATTTTGTCTGCTTATTTAAGGACAGTGTGATGAGGGTGATGGTTTCAAAGAGTTGACGAGCTATAAATTTTTTTTATGGTTTACAAGCGACACAAGCATAATTCGGTCTCATTTCACCAAAACATCTCTATTCTGTGCTATCAACTCCAAAAAAAATTCTAAGCATCATTTGCTCCCGATGTCTTCTCGATTGTTTCGTCTATAAAGAAACAAGTTGTCGCAACGAAAACAGAGATGTGCCCTAATACTACAGATAAAAGATAAAAAAGGTACATCACACTAAAATAAACAGAATAAGACCGAATGCTGATTAGTTTTGCCTGGGTACGGAAAATTGCGGAAATTACGCAATTACGCGTAGTCGACTAGCGTTCGCGCGCCGTTCACACCTTGATTTCCGCGCAACGCGATTTTCGCGTCGCGCTGACATGTGCCATCGCGTCGCGAAAACTCTGAACGCCTCCTAAGCGGTCGTTTATACTTCCGCCGCGGAGCGGAGCGGCGAAAAATGGGGCGGCGCGGCGACGTCGCAGAATGACGCTAAACACATTCCGGAGTAGCTTTGACATAAAACAAGGCCGATTGTAATGAGTGATTTCTTCTGCAGAAGAATTATCTATAATCTTTTGTATCATGACACCGCACTCGAAAGCAGATAGAGTCTTCGAAATTTTTTTCCTCTATAGAAAAATGATTTCAAAAGCAAAAAAATGAACTTTTCACCACTCAGCCTACTCTAAACAATGCTCAGAACCTGAGAAGCAGGGTACGAGAGAGGATGCTGTTCCAACGGTGATTCGATTTCTATTATCGATTTCTTTCCACCTCTATAGATGCGCTGATTTGTGTGGCTCTCGAACTTTCAAAAAGAAGTTTTCTTCTGAGTGACCGTTTCTCCAAATATTCCACAAATTTACGACGAATTCTAACGAATCGCTCAATCGCGTCCGTGTGTTATGTAGAAACTGAGGGAAAATTCCGCAATTCCTCTGCCGTAAGCGAACTCTCTATTTATTTTGAGACCCATTTTATTTGCCGTATTCGGCTTCATGACCCATTCTGGGAAAATCGTAATACAGCTCCGTCCTGAATAGATTTGAACAAGGTAGTAGTCGAAAGAAAAACAGTGTCTGAAAATATAAATCTTGAATTTTGAAATTTTTTGAAAAATTTTTTCTCGAAAAAAAAATCATATGATTTATAGGCGTTGAACTACTGTGGATTTTCGCTGCACTTTGAATTCACTGATGTTTCTGAAAAGGTTTTTTTCTATACGAGATTTTTGATCGAAATCAATGGTTGTTCGATTCCGAATAAAAAATTTGAAAGAAATTCTGAGAATATTTTTTGTAGCTTTCCAAACAAAACTCGGATACCTAATTTGTGAAGCCAACTATTTGATAACTATTATGATTATTTTTTCTCATTGAACATTATTGGAAAACTTTCAATAAATTTCAATGGAAGACAGCTACAATAATTCCATTCCTCAGTAATCTCATACGCAGTTGTCAAAACAGCGTGATGATTTTGAAATTCTCTTGTAAAAGTCAAATAATGTGTGTGCGACTGCGATAAGTTCAAAAGTATGTCTATTTCTGAGCATCTATCTTTTTTTTGGTCTTCGGTTTGTGATTTTTTGTATTCGTTAGTGTTTCGTTATACTGTATTTACCAGAACGAAATTCCTGTCCGCAATTGCGGACAACCGCAGTTGCAGCACTCAACATGGTGATTATCGTGCTGGGACAAAGTTTGATTGTGCCGAGACCACTCGGTCCCAGCACGATTATCATCATTTTGCGTACTGCAACAGCGCTTGCCTGCAACTGCGGACCGGAATTCCGTTAGGGACAGTATTATGTCGACATTAATTCAATATTTAGTCGTTTCATAATCTCTGAATTCAAATTCTACTTTAAGAAAGCGTCAGGTATAGTTTACAATGCCTTGTAACGTGTCAAAGTTTCACTAAGTTTCCATAAGCCTGAGCTGGAATACGTACATTACAAACAGTTCCTATGAAAACCATGTGCTGCTTAGGAGAGCTGCTGTACAGCCGGCTTTGCGTCCCTATTGAAGGTTGGCCCAAACTCGGTGCCATATGCTACATATAACATACAGTAGCGGCCATAAATCTATTGGCATGGCCTTTTCGCTAATAATGTTTCTATGCATACCTAGGTATCTTGACCTGGCCTTAGCGCAACTTGATGAAACTTCAGTATGTTATGGGGCATCACAACCCTTCTTTTGCACATACATAAAATTGGGCTTTGAAGGTGCAGTTTTCGAAAATGGAATTTATTTATCATTTCATGGTAATATTTCAAATTAGGGCTATTCCCAAAAACATGGGACTTTTCCAACAAACATGGCTATAACAATTCCAAACCTGTAGCAGTTATTCATTATTTGAAGATCTTCTGAACCATTGTATGACCTTGCGAGAAAATGGTCTCCACCAGTTAATTCTTGGAAAATCACCCCTATAAAGTTATTCACCGCAGTGCAATATTGCACAAAATTATTTCGAATTTACTTATTCAAAAAATTTGATGTAGATTAATTTTTCACTAGGTTATACGACGGTTCTGAAGACAGGAAGTGTTTTGATGTCCTATAACATACTAAAGCTTCATGAAGTTTCGCTAAGGCCAAGCCAAGTCATGTGTAAAAACATTATTCGCGAAAAGGTCATGTCAATAGATTCATGACCGCTATTGTAGGTGCACCGAGTTTGCGCCAACCTTTAATAGGGAACGCAAAGTATCAATAGGATCCATGCCGACCGTACAGGCGTAAACCTCTAGAAAAGATGTACAGTAGCGGTCAAAAGTGTAGGACCACTTAATTTTTTTTCTCAATAACTCGGCTACTAAACAAGCTACGGAACTGAAATTTTGCGAGAGGCGTCGAAATGCAAAGAAATACACGCACACACTTCATCAAAGTACCTTCTTAATAAATCGCAAAGTTTTTGAAGGAAAAAGGATTACTTGGTGTGCGACCACTTTCACATAGGAATTGAAAACTCATAGTTTAACAACTTTAATTCAACAAAAAACACATCGAAATGCGAATGGTCTAAAACTACTTAAAAATAATCAGAGTCATGGAATCCACCCTAAAACTTGTATACAAAGCTCCTCACCGTGATGTTATAGTGGCCGAATTAATAAGTCGAAAATGCCGAGGCAACAACCAAAAATCGATATGTTGGAGTAGATCAAACATTTATGATCGCAGGTTTGATCTATTCCGCAGAAAGATCGACCTATGTCAAAAGAGTATATCGAAAAGGGGTCTTCCAAGCGAAAGAGGTTTGGTTGGCGTCAGAAACGTACCAACAAAAAGGGAACAATAGGCAAGTAGGATGAGGAGAGTCTACAAAAATTGAACAATATTTTCTGAGACTGATTTTCTTGGCCGAAACTTCTTAACAGCGAAAACAAACCATTGCGGTGTTTCACACGGAAGCACTCTGTGGTTCCAAATAGTCTCCGATTATGCGAGTAACGATAAAAATGTATAATTATGTACACCTATTAGTTATCATTAGAAGAGAAAATGGTTCCAACTTTACCTACACAGACGGCTAGCTCCAGCTGCTACGAGAAGTGAACTCAAAGTGCAGCATGAAATAAGAGTATGTTCTTATAATCTGGTCAAGAATAGAAGTCCATTCTTGGAAACCATTGAACTCTTCCTCGTGAAACGCCACAACAGTTCGTTTCCGCTATTAGGAAGTTTCGGTCAAGAAAATCAGTCTCAGAAAATATTGTTCAATTTTTGTAGACTCTCCTCATCCTACTTGCCTATTGTTCCCTTTTTGTTGGAACGTTTCTGACGCCAACCAAACCTCTTTCGCTTGGAAGACCCCTCTTTGATAGAATTGTTCACTTTTTATTGATATTACAAAGTAATATCTGTGAAAATCTTCAATATTTTACAAATAGCATGGATTGATATGACAATCAGTAAGTGATTGACTTGTTGCGCACGCTACAAATGACGTACGACTCTCTTTCCTCGGCATCCTGAGGACGTCATCAGATGCCCCATGCACTTTGATGACGTCATCAGAAAGTAACAAACTTGTTAGTCACTTCCCCTTTCCATTCCCTACGAAAAAGTACGTGTTTTAGCGATTTGATCTACCAACTGATAATATCACTTGATATGATAAGCAGTAATAAGTGAAGTTGTTAATGTTAAACAGTAAGTAACAAACTTGTTAGTCACCTTGCTCGTCCCTTCTCATCAAAAAGTACAGCCTACAACGTGTTTTAGCGATTTGATCTACCAACTGATAATATCACTTGATATGATAAGCAGTAATAAGTGAAGCAGTTAATGTTAAACAGTAAGTAATAAACTTGTTAGTCACTTTCCTTGTCCCTTCCCATCGAAAAGTACAGCCTACAACGTGTTTTAGCGATTTGATCTACCAACTGATAATATCACTTGATATGGTAAGCAGTAATAACTGTGTAGAAGCCCGCTTCTGGGCTTTGCTGCTGTATCGAGGCCGTCGAGGGGAAGCGATTTATTCACAAGTGAAGTATGCACACCGAGCTAACCCTTTTATAGGGTAGCGTTCATTATCATATCACACAATAACAAAACATAAATGATCACAGTATCACATTCAAGTTGTTTGTTCTTCCGTGATATCGCTTCATTAATGAAGGAGCCCGGTCTTGCCCGGTCTCCCTAGGTCGTCTCCTTGTTGTTCTCGCGATAGTCGCGATACTCCGGGCGGGACTTTGATGGGTACGCAATCTTTCTTCGCAACTTCTCGCGCACCATTGTCCTCTGTTGGTTGGGAGCTGTTTCCCGATCGCTCCGATCGAGATTTTTTCTCAAGTTGTATCGTGGTGGAGGTTTGCACTCCGTTGAAGTCAGAAGAGCATTGTCTTGCCGACCTTCTTCCAACTCGAGTGGTATGAGGAGGTTGATCGGTCTTCTTATTACTCTTCCTTTTGTTGATCTGAGCTCAACTTCGCTGGTCGAGTTGATTGCTGTAATTCTTCCCATACTCCATGCATTTCTCGGTAGGTTGGGGTCCATCAAAAGAACGACTTGTCCGATCTTTGGGCTTTCGAAGTTGACTTTCCTTGTTTAAGAGATTTTTGGTGAAATGCTCTCAGTTCTGTCAGGTAGTTCGAATGCCACACCTTCCAGAATTTTCTTGTCAACTGATAAGAGCTTTCCATAGCTTCCACTGCTTGATATCTCGTTCGTAGGAGAATGAGATCCTCGGGCGGGCGGTAGTCAGGATCCTGCTGCGTAGCTTCATATTGCAGTTCCAACGGGTAGGTTAGACAAATATCTTTTGAATGAAGTCTATGGGCCTAATTGTAGGTGATTCTTCCTCCCTGTCCGCTTCAACGTTACGTCAAAGGACGGCTGTTAAGACAGGCTTCAATTTCGGTTAGAAGTGTCGTAGTGGTTTCGAAGTTTAACTTTTTGCGTCCGACGGCTTTGTACATGGCGTTCTTCACGGATTGAATTAGCCTTTCGTAAAATCCGCCTTTCCAAGGGGCGTACGGCGTGATATACTTCCACTCGATTCCTTGTTGCATACCAAATCGCTTTAGTTCACTGTTTTCCATCCATTCCTTGTAAGCTTCCGCAAGTATATCTTGGCCGAGCTTGAATGACGGGGCGTTGTCGCAGGTTATGCTCTCTGGAGTGCCTCTTCTGGCAACGAATCTTCTTAGGGCGTTAATCACCGAAGATGTACTCGCGTCTGGCAACAATTCCAGGTGAATTAGTCTTGTCACAGCGCATGTGAAGATTGAACCATACGCCTTCGAGGTGCTATCAGAAGCTTCGCTGGTTTCTTTGAGATGTAGAGGACCAAACATGTCCATGCCGACATGAAGAAATGGCCTGCTTTCGATTACTCTCCTGGATGGCAGATTCTTGGCCTCAGGGTAGCGGAACGGCAGGCTGTTGAACTTCTGACATGGAATACAACCTCGTACTGCCATTTTCACTTGTTTACGCAATCGCGGAATCCAGAAGTGCTGTCGGACGTTTGCCATGGTATGTGCAACAGAACAGTGGTATTGACCATGTGCCTTTTGAATCACTAATTTCGCGAAATCCGTCTCTGGAGCTAGTATCACAGGCAGTTTTGCGCTCTTCGATAGATTACTCTTGCCTAGCCGTCCATAGCATCTGTAGATTCCATCATCATCCCTTTTGATATTTAGGTGATTATTCGTTGTTGCCAAAATGATTTTCTTGAATCGTTGCTGATGGATTTTCCAGATGAATTCTTCTCGCTTGTTGGATGTTTCCGGACTTCAACTGTTCTGTTCCCTTTTGGGCTAGCATTTCCGGGATTGTCGTCTCCAGCCGTCGTTTTGTACGTTCCGGAAGTACTCTTGATACATTCGCGATGAAGCGTAGAACGTATGCAGCCGTGGTTTCGAGCTTGTACAAAGTTGAGAATCGAGCTAAGTTGAACAGTATCGATGGAGTATCTTCTCGATTCACTGACAGAACATTTCCATGGATTGCTTCGTTCTCCAAGTTTAGCAGAAAGGGTTGATTTTCAGCTGGCCAATGAGTGGCCTGCTGGGACAGTAGATCAGGGCCTTTCCACCAGATGCTTTGTTGAAATTCCTTCGCCATTGCTCCTCTAGTTCCAACATCTGCGGGATTTTCATCAGTGCTTATGTATCCGAATTTCGTCACTAGTCCCCTTTCTTGGAGATTCTCGACAATCGCTTTGACTTCTTTCAGTCTGTTAGAAACGAGGCGCCCAACGTTCTTATCTGGCGCAATTTTCTTCAACCATTGCAGAACTATTTGAGAGTCTGTGAAGATTTGTATTGCATTAATCTTGATGGTTTGCTGGAGTTCTTCAATAATCGTCACCGCAAGCCTTGCTGCCATTGTAATAGCGTTCATTTCGAGTTTTGGAATGGTGCTATTTTCGTTCCTTTTTGGAAGTCTTGACTTGGCCATGAGGAGGTTAACTCTTCCATCATAGACGAGATATGCTACGGAACACATGGCAGTTTTACTAGCATCTGCGAAAAGAATCAAGCTATGGCTAGCTGACTTGTCCGCCATTTTTCTTGGTAGTTTTATTTCAACATTTCCAGTTTCCAATAGAATATCGTACCACTTTTGGGCATCTGCGGCTGTCAGTTGTGTGTCCCAGTCGTAATCCTTCGTCCAAAGGTACTGGAAGAACTGTTTTGGTTTAACATGAGAGGAGTTAGCCATCCCATGGGATCGTATACTGAAGCTATTGAACTCAGAATTGCTCTTTTTGTCGTGTTTGTTGTGCTCAGCTGATGGTTGTTGACTAGTAGTATGTCTTCTGTGGGTTTCCATCGAATCCCGAGTACCTTCGGTTGCTTCTCCTGTGACATATCCTTAGGATTGATTTGGGAGTTGAAGTTGGGGTCGTTCGAAGTGAATTCTCTTAGGTTCATGTTCAGCTCTTCAAAGATTTTCTTCGAAGTCTGGTATTTCTTCAAGGCTTCCTGTGTGCTTTCAGCGCTGAAGAATAGGTTGTCGACGTAGAGGTTGGTATTTATCTCCTCCAGAAATCCAGGGGCGGTAGTAATCTGGCCTTAAGTGCGAATTAGTGATGATGAACATCTCTCACTGATGTGGAGTAGACAACCATAATAATGAGGAGCTAGTTCTATGTTGAGTGAGGATCTGAAACGCTGTAAACAAAACTTACCACACACTGTGAGAAGCGAGCCAGGCCAACAGGACTGGAGCGAGAGCAGCGCGACATTGCACTGCGCCATAGCGCTAGCTGTCCATAGCTAGACCAGGCACGTGAGGTAGTGGTGCAACGCATTGAGGAAAGCAAAATGCAGCCATCAAGCCATCAGGAGCATCACATAATATACTCAGAAGCATTACACACTCTCAGTCATGAATTTTTTTCCGATTTTTATCTTATTCTGTAGAGGAATTCTCTTCTACAACTCTTGTCAACGGCGAGATCTCAGTTCCCTGTAATTGGCGAGATATAAGTTCAGGAACTTTTTCGATACCCCTTCAACATTTCAGATTTTTGGAAACCGGACTCAACGCTTTATTTACATCGCTCAGTCAGAGAATGAATATTCCACACAAATTCAAGCATGTATTACCTGTCTCCCTTATTTCGAACAGTTCAAAGTGATGTTCATCGGACCTATGATGTCAAAGTCCCCTAATCAGTGCTATATTTCACCGCAGGCGCGTTGTTGAACACGCCCACGACAATCCGGCCCGAGCAATAACGAAACAGCGTAACCTAGGGTTCGAGAAGCATTTTTTAAGTCAAACGAATTTTCAAAAAAAAATCGAACAACCAGATCTCGAACAAATGAAAATGGAAAAAAAACGTTCCCAAGCAATTCGAAGAAGCGAAAATCGAAAAAAATTTCGTTCGAAGAAAAATCGAACGAACGAAAATCGAAAAAAAATTGGTTCGACGAAATTTCGAACGAGCGAATTTGAAAAAACTCGTTCGGCGAATTTTAGAACGATGAACGAACTAAAACAAACGAAAAAAATTTGGAAAAATCTTTAGAGAGATTTTTGAGAATTTGCTCGTGTACAGGTATAATCCATTATTTTGTAACACTATCGTGTAGGACTCAGAGAAAGCAATCCAGAAATGACTTCAAAATTGAAATCGGACCACTTCGAAGCAAGGCATGGCGATGCGGCTGTTTGTGAGCTCAAAAAAAACGCCGTAAAACGCATTTTGCAAAAATTTGCGCGTTACTGTAAGTAGATTTATGGGAAATCAGCAAATCATACGCGGAAAATGGTGAAAATCGGTAAGAAGGATAAAGACGAGCAAAGTGTTCCGTAATACACCTTAAAGTCATCAAAGAATTTAAAATTGATCAAAGGGAGGCTTTTCCTCACCTCTTTTTGATTAGGTCACCCCGTTCACTGTGGCGTCTGCGATGATGTTCTCAATTCAGGGCCGTTCGCTTTTGGTGTTGGGTTGTTGACGGTGCTACCCATGCAGGCATCCCTCCGTCGACCTTGGATTTTGCGACAACGCTGTGTGAGCGACTCAGCCCGTCCGGGATGCTTTCCGGCATGGTCGCCGAATCGTTTCAACGGGAGTCTTAAATGTACTCGAGAGGACATTTAGCGGAGATCGATCTGAAAGCGCTGCGCCCTCTCTTTCGCCGCACTGTCTCGTGCGCTCTCACCGCCACACAATCAGCGACAGCCATCTGTCGCTGATATTGGCAATCAGCGACACCTTCAAATTTGAGATAAAGATGAATCTGATTTGGAGCTGACTTGCTCATTAAGAGACAAGACTTTACCGAGAGCATGCTTATGCATCAAACAAAGTTTTAAGCTGTTACACAGATGTCGCTCAGATGCAACTCAAATCAACGATTTAAGTTGCATATTAAGCCAGATTACTACCGCCCCAGGTTCTTCTTTTGCTGAGTTTAGGTGAAATCGTATTGTTGCTGCCAGAAGGAATGGTGATGCATTGATTCCGAAGGTGACTCTGGTGAAGCGATAGACCACTGTGTTGTCCTTCGTAGGTGGTTTTGAAACGTCTCTCACCCACAGACATCTGGTCGCGTCACGATCTTCTTCCTGGAGCCGCACTTGAAGAAAGGCTTTTTCCACATCGGATGTTACTTCTATTCTTCCAGTTCGAAAACGCAGCATCATTCCAATGAGTTTCGGCAGTATGAGAGGGCCTTGGTGAAGAACGTCGTTGAGGCTCGGTTTGCCTCTATAATGCGCCGATGCGTCGAAGACTATTCTTTTGGTGTCGTCTTCTTTTCAGGTGTGATGACAGCATGATGCGGTAGATAGTGAATTATCTTGCCTTGACCGTCTTGAACTTCTGGAGCTTCTTCCAGAATGCCCTTTGCGAGTTGATCCTTGAAAATTTGATCGTATTCCTCAAGGAAACGGGAGTTGTTTTGGCATGTGCGAAAGAGTCCTTGCAGTCTCGCTTCGGCTATTTGTCTGTTATCTGGAAGATGTTCATGATTGTCCTTCCATGGCAGTCGGACGTGATATCCATCTGGCCTTTTGACGATCGTTTCGTTAAAGCGCTTCAGCACTGCCTCGTTGATTTGCTGTTTCTCCAGGTGGTGGGGTCCAGTAAACTCCTCTGTTCCTGATGACTCAAAGGTAAGGAACTGTTCCCATTTGCTTTGCTCTTCGTCTTTGGGCATAGTTAGCTGAACGTGAGCGTTGGTTTGCGTCACATCAGACTCCTTTCCAGACGTCATGTATCCGAATGAGGTTGAAATCAGATGGAGGCCTGAAGGAAGCTTCTTAATCCCATCTTTTATGACTTGCCAGAGTTGGTCGCAACCAAGTAAAATCTGAGGATCTGTTGCCTTTGCTGGCAACAGTGAGAGCCGAATTCCGTTCTCTCTGATGAAGTTTATATCCTCCATGTCATAGTATGGTGTCGCTACATGACTAGTTATGACGTCGCTCTTATAGAGTTTGAACTCCAAGATGCGTCCTTGAATGTCTTTGAGCTTGACTGATACGATGTCGTGATGTGTTTCTCTTGTTTCGTTGGATCCAAAAGTGTTCAGGCGAAGAAGTTCACGTCCTACACGCGGCAGCTGTAGATCATCCACTATGGATGATTGTATGAATGACAATTCTGAACCGGTATCAAGAAGAATCCTTGTATTCTGTGACTTGATCGGACCGATTATTTGTGCTGATCCAATGAGAAGCTGAGCCCTTTGCGTAGATTGCTTGCTGATCTGCATCACGGCTTGACTGTTCTGTACTGGAAATGAGACTTCGTTGTCATCGGGATGACTTGAAACGAAGGTTTGCGTTGTGGGTCTAGCTTGCCTTGAGGTTGTGTAACTTTGTGGCCTTGGATTGTTGTCTCCGGTTTGGTTGTGTCCAGGAGAACGTTGAGGATTGTGCAACGAAGTGTGGTGTTTCTGTCCACATATTCTGCATCCTCGCTTGCTACAAGCTTCGGCATTGTGATCCGAACGTCCGCAGTTCCTGCAAAGCCTGTTACGATTGAAGAATGCTGTTCTTTGACTGAGGGGTGTCGTCGGGCAGTCGACCGAACGGTGAGAGGCCTGCTTGCAGTAGAGGCATTCGGAGGGCTGAAACTGTCGTCTGTTTCTGCTCCAAGAGTTCATAGTGACTGCGTTTTCAGTGATCGTGTTGCGACTGGTACTGCCTGATGATGCTTGGGCTTCTTCGATAATCTCTTTCTTAGTGATGATGTCGTCCACTTCAGAGTAGAACTTGTCCCAGCTCCAATCCTTAGAATTCCTGAGCTCTGATTTCTTCTCTAAAATTTTCAGTTGGATTCGCTCATTGAATTTTCTGAAGATTCGCGTGAGCAGTTGCCTCTGGTTCACGTCTTCTTCTTTTTGTTGCCAACTGAGCCATGGATGTCGCGATTTGATCCAAGAGTTTCCGTTGCTGACGAGTGGACGGTCCCTCTGCCTTGAGGTTCTCCAGCCTTCTATAGAGTTGATCAATGATGGTCTCATTGTTGCCATAGCGCTTCTGCAGCCATTGAACGGCTTCCATGTAGTTAGCTTCCGTGATTTGAAAACGCGAAATGGCTTCCTTCACATCACCCTGGAGTGCCTTGATCAGATAATTAAATTTCATCAAGGGAGGTATCGGTTGATCGTGAACATTGGTTCTGAAGATTTGCCAGAAGTTGTCCCATTCCCAGTTTCTTCCAGAAAAGTTGGGGACTGGCAGTGTTGGGAGCAGTGATTGTCGCCTTGTGAAATCAGTTGTTTGGATCACTGGTGGTTCCATTCGCTGGAGTGTGACTTCGACTCCAACTTCGTGTTCTAGCAGATCCAGCTTCAGTCTCTCAGCTTTCTCCATCACTTCATCTGTTGAGAGCTGGTACTCTTGAATATCCTCAAGTCCAGTAGAGCGTTCGTCTTCTTCGAGTCCCTCATATCCAAGCTCGAGCTTATCCATCGCTTCTTCCATCGAAATCATGGCTGCGTCAAGCACTCGTATTGACTGCTTAACTTTAAGTAGCTGGTGCTCTAACTGCTCTCGTGGAAGACGTGACCCGTCCGCCTCTGATTGTTCGATGACATCCGAAGCATCGCTCACCGCTCTCGTGAGTAGATTCTTTGACCTGGTTACTCTCGCCTTATGAGTCCTCAACGACAGGGCACCACCTCGTGAAGTGCGAGATTCTTCAACGTTGGATCGTGCGGTCAGCTTTGGAGCACTGTTAACAGCTCTCGTGAGCCGATTTTGGGTACGAGACACCCTTCCTTTGTGAGTCCTCAACGACATAGCAGTAAACAGAGGTGACACACGGAGCGATGGACAAATCTAGCTTTTATCACAGGACAGTGAAGATTGAAGACGCACCTTCTAGGATACCTTGATCGACCAACCAGCAGCCACAATGATCAAGCACCAGCTCAAATCGATCGAGCGTTGTCGAGCCAATTCCACCAGGCAGACAACAGGAGCCAACGTCTTCTAGCGCTTGTGCTAGATTCCAGCCAGTTGCCACACGTATCGATCCCAGATTCAACAGAGCCGATGCACCATGTAGAAGCCCGCTTCTGGGCTTTGCTGCTGTATCGAGGCCGTCGAGGGGAAGCGATTTATTCACAAGTGAAGTATGCACACCGAGCTAACCCTTTTATAGGGTAGCGTTCATTATCATATCACACAATAACAAAACATAAATGATCACAGTATCACATTCAAGTTGTTTGTTCTTCCGTGATATCGCTTCATTGTGAAGGAGCCCGGTCTTGCCCGGTCTCCCCTAGGTCTTCTCCTTGTTGTTCTCGCGATAGTCGCGATAAACTGAAGCAATTAATGTTAAACAGTAAGTAACAACTTATTAGTCACTTTGCTTGTCCCTTCCCATCAAAAAGTACAGCCTACAACGTGTTTTAGCGATTTGATCTACCAACTGATAATATCACTTGATATGATAAGCAGTAATAAGTGAAGTTGTTAATGTTAAACAGTAAGTAACAAACTTGTTAGTCGCCTTGCTCGTCCCTTCCCATCAAAAAGTACAGCCTACAACGTTTTTTAGCGATTTGATCTACCAACTGATAATATCACTTGATATGATAAGCAGTAATCAGTGAAGCAGTTAATGTTAAACAGTAAGTAATAAACTTGTTAGTCACTTTCCTTGTCCCTTCTCATCGAAAAGTACAGCCTACAACGTGTTTTAGCGATTTGATCTACCAACTGATAATATCACTTGATATGATAAGCAGTAGTAAGTGAAGTTGTTAATGTTAAACAGTAAGTAACAAACTTGTTAGTCGCCTTGCTCGTCCCTTCCCATCAAAAAGTACAGCCTACAACGTGTTTTAGCGATTTGATCTACCAACTGACAATATCACTTGATATGATAAGCAGTAATAAGTGATGCAGTTAATGTTAAACAGTAAGTAATAAACTTATTAGTCACTTTGCTTGTCCCTTCCCATCAAAAAGTACAGCCTACAACGTGTTTTAGCGATTTGATCTACCAACTGATAATATCACTTGATATGATAAGCAGTAGTAAGTGAAGTTGTTAATGTTAAACAGTAAGTAACAAACTTGTGAGTCGCCTTGCTTGTCCCTTCCCATCAAAAAGTACAGCCTACAACGTGTTTTAGCGATTTGATCTACCAACTGATAATATCACTTGATATGATAAGCAGTAATAACTGAATCAGTTAATGTTAAACAGTAAGTAACAACTTATTAGTCACTCTGCTTGTCCCTTCCCATCAAAAAGTACAGCCTACAACGTGTTTTAGCGATTTGATCTACCAACTGATAATATCACTTGATATGATAAGCAGTAGTAAGTGAAGTTGTTAATGTTAAACAGTAAGTAACAAACTTGTTAGTCGCCTAGCTCGTCCCTTCCCATCAAAAAGTACAGCCTACAACGTGTTTTAGCGATTTGATCTACCAACTGATAATATCACTTGATATGATAAGCAGTAATAAGTGAAGCAGTTAATGTTAAACAATAAGTAACAAACTTGTTAGTCACTTTCCCTGTCCCTTCCCATCAAAAAGTACAGCCTACAACGTGTTTTAGCGATTTGGTCTACCAACTGATAATATCACTTGATATGATAAGCAGTAATAACTGAAGCAGTTAATGTTAAACAGTAAGTAACAACTTATTAGTCACTTTGCTTGTCCCTTCCCATCAAAAAGTACAGCCTACAACGTGTTTTAGCGATTTGATCTACCAACTGATAATATCACTTGATATGATAAGCAGTAATAAGTGAAGTAGTTAATGTTAAACAGTAAGTAACAAACTTGTTAGTCACTTTGCTTGTCCCTTCCCTACGAAAAAGTACGTGTTTTAGCGATTTGATCTACCAACTGATAATATCACTTGATATGATAAGCAGTAATAAGTGAAGTAGTTAATGTTAAACAGTAAGTAACAAACTTGTTAGTCACTTCCTCTGTCCCTTCCCTACGAAAAAGTACGTGTTTTAGCGATTTGATCTACCAACTGATAATATCACTTGATATGATAAGCAGTAATAAGTGAAGTAGTTAATGTCAAACAGTAAGTAACGCACTTGTTAGTCACTTTCCTTGTCCCTTCCCATCGAACAGTACAGCCTACAACGTGTTTTAGCGATTTGATCTACCAACTGATAATATCACATGATATGATAAGCAGTCATAAGTGAAGTAGTTAATGTTAAACAGTAAGTAACACACTTGATAGTCACTTTCCTTGTCCCTTCCCATCGAAAAGTACAGCCTACAACGTGTTTTAGCGATTTGATCTACCAACTGATAATATCACTTGATATGATAAGCAGTAATAAGTGAAGTAGTTAATGTTAAACAGTAAGTAACGCACTTGTTAGTCACTTTCCTTGTCCCTTCCCATCGAAAAGTACAGCCTACAACGTGTTTTAGCGATTTGATCTACCAACTGATAATATCACATGATATGATAAGCAGTCATAAGTGAAGTAGTTAATGTTAAACAGTAAGTAACACACTTGTTAGTCACTTTCCTTGTCCCTTCCCGTCGAAAAGTACAGCCTACAACGTGTTTTAGCGATTTGATCTACCAACTGATAATATCACTTGATATGATAAGCAGTAATAAGTGAAGTAGTTAATGTTAAACAGTAAGTAAAAAACTTGTTTTTCACTTTGCTTGTCCCTTCCCATCAAAAAGTACAGCGTACAACGTGTTTTAGCGATTTGATCTACCAACTGATAATATCACTTGATATGATAAGCAGTAATAAGTGAAGTAGTTAATGTTAAACAGTAAGTAACGCACTTGTTAGTCACTTTCCTTGTCCCTTCCCATCGAAAAGTACAGCCTACAACGTGTTTTAGCGATTTGATCTACCAACTGATAATATCACTTGATATGATAAGCAGTAATAAGTGAAGTAGTTAATGTTAAACAGTAAGTAACGCACTTGTTAGTCACTTTCCTTGTCCCTTCCCATCTAACAGTACAGCCTACAACGTGTTTTAGCGATTTGATCTACCAACTGATAATATCACATGATATGATAAGCAGTCATAAGTGACCTACTTGACTTAATCGGTTGGCTTTCGCCTGACGCAGTCATTCCGCATCTTCACCGAGGTGTGCCGTCCTAGTAGTCAGCCGTGTCCATTTTTCACGGTCTTCAGCCACAATTTGAACACATTCCATCCAGCTGTCACTATTCCATTTCCTGCGAAACGAAACATCGCGCCTGAACTGTCTTTCGATGCCGAGTGACTTTAAATCCTCTTTAACCACATCCGTCCAGAACTTTCGCCTACGCCCAGGTGGCCGTTTCCAGACAGGATTTGGAAGCATTTTTAAAGCGTGTTGTACGAGACGATCCGGCGTTCTTCTTAGTATATGCCCGAGCAGTCGAAGTCGACTTTCCATTGCTGCTTGAGATGGCGTTTGGAGATGCTGGCACCTCCCTCGTGTCAAGCGTTGATGTACTGCGTCGATTTCCTTGTAAAGGTCTTCGTTATGGCATACACGCGGCCAGAAATATCCAAGCAAACGCCCAAAAAGCTTCCACTCCGTGCAATCCAACCTTTCCATCTGCGTTTTCGGTGCTGCCCACGTCTCCGATCCGTACATCATGATAGGGCGAATAGCGGATAGGTAGACGCGCAACTTGACTTCCTTCGCGATGGTGGTAGACCACAAACACTTGGTTAGAGAATTGAATGCAGACGTAGCTTTCGCACATCGTTGTCGAATATCCGCTGCATAACTACCATCGTTCTTCAGCAAACAGCCCAAATAACAGAAATCGTCCACCAGCTCGATACGTTGTCCGTCCACCCAAACTCCAGTTGAAGGCCTCTGAGAGACCCACATCTGCTTGCATTTGTCGGGACGAAGACGAAGTCCATAGGCTGCGGCATACTTCGAAACGAGGTTCACAATCCTTTGCAGTTTTGCGTTGTTTTCAGCGAATAACACAATGTCGTCGGCGTACTCCAGGTCGACAAGGGAGCGTCCTGATGGTGTTAGGATCACATCCGCAGGAAACTGTTCTGCAACTCTACGCATGATGTCATCAACGGCGAAGTTGAAAAGAAAAGGTCCTGCAACGGCTCCTTGCCTTACTCCTGTTTTCACCTCGAAAGCTGACGTAAATCCGACAGGTGTACGAACTGCTGCTGTTGTTCCTTTGTTCATGTCCTCGATTAACCGAACATACTTTTCCGGGACTCCATCTGCTCGCAGAGCATTGAGCAATCGATCACGATGAGGAGAGTCGAACGCGGCTTCAAAGTCCAAAAAGCAAGCTGTAATGGCTTCGAAAACCGCTGCCACGATTCAATTACTCTTCTCACGACGAACACTTGGTCGATGGTCGATCTTCCAGGTCGAAAACCGGCTTGCTCATCTCTGGTCGTTCCTTCACGATGTTTGATAAGTCGCTCGAGAATGATACGTTCTAAAACCTTGTACATGACACGAAGTAGAGAGATTCCTCTGTAGTTCTTAGGATCCGTGACGGATAACTTCTTGTGAAGAGGTACGATGATCGCATGTCTCCACGAATCAGGTATCCTTTCGATCATCCATATGGCACAGATGGTGTTGGTCATTTCACGAATCCCAGACGGAGGAAGAGCTTTCAGCATTTCAGCAGTGATGTTGTCATCTCCACCTGCCTTTCCATTCTTCATTTTCCGGACACAATCCAAAACTTCAGACTCAGTCGGCGGTTCCTCACTGACATCGTAATGTGCTCTCTGAACATGCGGGAGCTCAGGTACTGATGGCGCTGGACGATTCAGTAGTGAACTGAAGTAATCCTTCCATATTGGCAGCGTCGCATCACCAACTGCAACTCCATTGGTAGTGTTCAAGACAGGAGAACATCTCTTCATCTTCCCGCTATACTGTCGCAGCAACGTGTAGGCTTTCTTCGGATTCTTCTCCTCCCAAGCCTTCTCGAACTCCTTAGCTCTACACGTCCACTCTCGTTCGCGGTCACTTTGAAGCTGCCGACGCAACTTCCTCCTCAGACGCTTCTCCTCCACGAAGTTTCCTGCAGTTCGGAGAGCACATACTCTGTTGTAGGTAGATGTTGTTTCTTCTGAGACGTAGGCGAACTTCTTCTTAGGCTGTACAACTGGGAGTGCCTCTTTCGAAGCGTCCTGGATGCACTTGACAAAAGAATCCGCGTCGCAAAGTTTCTTCTTAGTCCGTACTCCGATGTGAATAGAAACGCGTTGTCGGAAATTCCTTCTGCACTCTTCATCTCTGAGACTTGTCATGTCAATCCTCTGGAGAGGCTGAGCCCCTCGCTTCCTCTTATGAATCCTCGCAGTGAAGTTCAACAGAACAGGACGGTGATCCGAATCGAATGCGACATCCCACACAGCTCTAGATCTTCGAATGTCCGATACTGGAATATTCCTCGTCAGGACATAGTCAAGCTGTAAATTCAAAGTTGTCATCTTCCGCTTCCGCTGCTCTTCTGGAGATAGCCGGGTTGGTCCCTGCCACGTAAGCTGATGGCGGCGATGATTCCTCTTGAATGTCGATGCAATAATCAGACCACTGCGTTCACAAAAGTCGACAAGGCGGTAGCCATTGTCCGATGTTTGCTCCACTGGGTAGAACCATTTACCGAGTACTTCGGATTCCTGATCAAGTCCCATCTTCGCATTTGCGTCAATCCCCACGACAACAGCATGTTGACAAGGTATCCTGGCCAGCAACGTATTGAGTTCCTCATAAAACGCATCCTTCGAATTGTCTTCGGCGGTTTCAGTGGGCGCATGAGCACTCACTATCCACAGATTGAATCCTCTGTGATCCCGCAGTCGTACGAATGCATTCCGACACGACGTTGAGCCGAACTCCTTGACCATACCATTGAAATCCTTCCTTACAGCTATTGCACAGCCTCCCACTCTCCTATCGTCAGCGTTACCGCAGTAGATGGTGTACTCTCCGACGCTGATGACGGGTCTATCCTTGAGGCGGGTTTCCTGCAAAGCAGCAAACGGTGTGCATGGAAATAGCTCAGAAGTCTGGATAGCGCAGTTTTTTGGACATCACTCGACAGCGATCGACAGTTCAGGGTGGCGAAATTGTGGCTTGTGGCCAAAGACTCCATGACTCCCTAGGTACGGATCCTAAGGTGTTATGGACCAGAGGCCTTAGTGTGCCGGAGGGCGACACCTTTATGCAATGTGCGGGATACTTTCGCGATATAGTTGTGCACGCTATATCGCTCGAACGTTCCCTGTGTACACTCAAACGTCTGCTGGGTTCAGTAGAAGCAGGGGCACCAACGAGCAGGTACCAACAGACTTGTATACACACCCCCAGTCATAAGTGAAGTAGTTAATGTTAAACAGTAAGTAACACACTTGCTAGTCACTTTCCTTGTCCCTTCCCATCGAAAAGTACAGCCTACAACGTGTTTTAACGATTTGATCTACCAACTGATAATATCACTTGATATGATAAGCAGTAATAAGTGAAGTAGTTAATGTTAAACAGTAAGCAACGCACTTGTTAGTCACTTTCCTTGTCCCTTCCCATCGAACAGTACAGCCTACAACGTGTTTTAGCGATTTGATCTACCAACTGATAATATCACTTGATATGATAAGCAGTAATAAGTGAAGTAGTTAATGTTAAACAGTAAGTAACGCACTTGTTAGTCACTTTCCTTGTCCCTTCCCATCGAAAAGTACAGCCTACAACGTGTTTTAGCGATTTGATCTACCAACTGATAATATCACTTGATATGATAAGCAGTAATAAGTGAAGTAGTTAATGTTAAACAGTAAGTAACGCACTTGTTAGTCACTTTCCTTGTCCCTTCCCATCGAACAGTACAGCCTACAACGTGTTTTAGCGATTTGATCTACCAACTGATAATATCACTTGATATGATAAGCAGTAGTAAGTGAAGTAGTTAATGTTAAACAGTAAGTAACACACTTGTTAGTCACTTTCCTTGTCCCTTCCCATCGAAAAGTACAGCCTAACATCGGCGTGGATCGTGAAGAGACTTTGCGTTCACTGTTAAAGGTTGGCGCCAACTCGGTGCACCTATGCTATAGCATATGACGCCGAGTTGGCGCCAACCTCCAACAGTGAACGCGAAGGCTCTTCACGACCCATGTCGATGTTACAACGTGTTTTAGCGATTTGGTCTACCAACTGATAATATCACTTGATATGATAAGCAGTAATAAGTGAAGTAGTTAATGTTAAACAGTAAGTACTCATTGTCTACCTACTCCCCAGCCTGCTTATCTATCTACAGACCAACTTACCTGCCTGTACAACTGATCGCCTGCGACCATTGGCAGTGGCCACTACTAAGGGTGCGCAACGCACGAGGAGCGAAGCACGAAGCGCGAAGCAGGAAGCAGCAACGAGTTACACGCACAACAAGAATTTTTGATAAGGTTTCGCCGATCTAACTTTGTTAGTTTTGAACCGATTTGGCTCAAATTTTGTCAGCATGTGCCTCCTGGACCCTCTTACCTATATCCCGATGAAAATCTCTGGAGAATTTGTTGAACAGGTTTTATTAACTACTTTACACAATTCTAAGTGATCTCAAGTACCGGGCAGAACCAAATCTCTCCAGCCGCTTCGCGGCTGGAGCGATTGCTGCTAAGTTGCAAATTACCAATCCATCTCGTTCCTATTTACTGCCAATTTTTCTAAGTGGTCCTACACTTTTTACCGCTACTGTATGTATAGGCCATACTTTCCAGAAAACACACCAACCTCCCTTCGGAAAACAATCAGGAGCAAAGTTTCAGCTTGCAAGCCTGATTAACAAAAGTGTCTGCAGACGTTTGTTTGCACGTCAGAAAGTGAACTTTAAGGGCATTGCGCTCTTAACGCGGTAAAGACGCATTAATTGTTCTTCGCTTTGTTTCTGCGATGTGTCATTTGGATTGAATTAGACTTTTTATAAGGCCGTTAGCTTAACCTTTGTTCTTACCGTTTGCTGACGCGATAGATGCCATTTCACAGAGCATTTGCAGAAGCTGCTGGAGCAGGTTCAGTATTCGGAGTTGAAGGCATCGTACGCGCTGAAAACCACTCACCGTTTCTTCTGCCCTTTGAACTGGCCCGCGTGAGAACGTAAGTGGAGTTCGGCTAATCGAGAGCGTTCCTTTAGTATAATAGAGGCAGCCGAATGCATGGGGATCAGGGCTGTGCGGAAATCATTTTCAAGATTTTCGGAAACGGAAACGGAAGAAAAATGGCTGAAAATCGCCGGAAACGGAAATTCGGAAACGGAAACGGAAGTGAACCAAAAATTATAGTATGATCAAATAATAGGTTTCGTCGCTGCTCATGGCACGCCGATGTACTTCTGTAGCTTGTGATCTCAATCTATTCCCTCAAACACCAGTGAGGCTACGGTCTAAAACTGCAAGCGACCCGAGTACAAATAGATTTGACGCATGACAGGAAGACGTGTTGCTGCTGCAGGTTCTCCTAGTGAGCTGCCAATAGGTCTGCTCGAGCAACTCCTCTTATACAGTGCTGCTGATCTCTCTGATGTCGAGTTTCGACCTTTGACTGATTTTTCCAGTGCGATCGGTGCTCTACGACGGCTGCGGGTATAGTGGAGTCCACCAAGAGTGTCTCATTTACTTATCAATGAGAAGCGGTCGATTGGAGATCAATGAACTTGAAACTTGTTGCAGCACAACCGCTCTCGCTCAAAGGGTATCGAGCGTGCTGGTATGGGATTCATGCACATTGATCACCAGCCGACCGCTTCTTGTTGATAAGTAAATGAGACACTCTTGGTGGACTTCACTATACATACATATGGCACCCACCATTGTTGAGAGGGCAGTTGTCCGTTTGAGGCCGATCCCAGAAGGTGATCTTAAGTACTCAATTTTCCGGATATCAATTTCGAACGCCGAAAGAGTGGTCCTTATTGCGCATCATGAGGAAAGATTTCTTATAGTGTACCGAGGCGAGGATGATGCCTTTGTTGGGTACCTTAACAAGGTTGGCGTCCTTGCTGCGGGCCATTACAAGGATCGCGACTTCAGCTCCGGTAGGAACAGGTGGTGGCTCAAAGACTCTCTTCATTTGAATAACATGCTGCTGCTAGCAACACATGTAATGAGGGGTAGCACTCCATGACGACATCGAGTTGAACCTCTCGTCGTCAGCAACATGCGCTGCTAGCTGCAGCACAAACTGCCGAGGAGAAGTGGTCAACTCACCCGCGCAACAGTGCCTAAAGTATGCCTTCTGTAGCGGCCAAGGTCAAGCCCACGTTGGGGTCGTCCTGTGCGTTGGTGGAGGGGGGGGCGTATACCGTGTGGCGGTTGGAAGGAGCGGGACACCGATCCAAGCAATCAGGATTAGACTCACGCTGTGATGATCGCAGAGGTACCGCGATTTGGTGCGTTGGGGAAGCTTGACCACTCAACTTGTAGTACTATTTTCTTCCGTTTCCGGGCCCAAAAACCCGGAAGCGGAAACGGAACGGAACAGCTCAAAAACTACCGGAAATACGGAAACGGAATCGGAAACGGAACAGTTCCGCACAGCCCTGATGGGGATCCATTAAAAGGCGATGACCGCAGCTGTTGCAATGCTGCGGGTCCCACCTCGAGATATGCTGATGGTACGTCAGCTCATATATCACAGCAAGAGAACAACTGCTCTCATTTTTGAAATCGAATACCACTCAACATAAGGGCACCCCCCTAGCCGTCACCAGACAAAGGTGGAAACCAACCTGAGGTATACTCTGTTTATCTCAAATTGCACAAAAATGGTCCGCACCCGGCCCCCTGTGTACAGTAGTGCATGTCCATGACTGCGTTCTCGGCCGACGCCGGTGGGCATGCGAATCAACACGCTAACGCCGCCGCCACTCACCTCCCCTCTCTGCCACTGCACCGTCAACTTGGTGAGTTAGTGGCTGCGACACTGACGTATTGATTCGCATGCCCACCGGGGTCGGCCGAGAGTGCGTCGCTGGACGCGCGCCACGGTACATAGATTGCCGGTGGCCGACCGTTTTTGTGCAGTTCGAGTAAAACAGAGTACACATAGTGTCTGGATGCCACCTATAGGCGCAACTCGGAGGAACCTCTTTAGTAGGGTTGGCTTGGTTGCAAAAGTCAGGCACGCGACGGGTTCAAATTTTGAGCGCATCAAACGTCAACAGAGCGCGCACTATCAGAGTCGTATGCTTATTGATGGTCGGAAGCAACATTTGCCTTGTTTTAGGTTGTCTGCACAATTTCGAGATCTTTAAGAATTTTTTTCTCATGGCAACAGCTAGTTCTTTCCATGATGCTATCCTTCTCCTGCCTGACGGTTTGGACGTCGGCCTGCCTCTCTGCTAACGATCAGCACCTGGGGGCCTCCTAAAACGGCAGCAGCGACAGTTTATCCATATCGTTTAGCGTGCTGAATACGCAGGAAGTTGGCACGTTGGAACATGATAAAACTCTTAGAAAATCTCCACTGGCAGAACAATGTGATGGAACACGTATGGATGGACAGTCGCTGCTGCCTGTTTAGGTTTTCTCCAGCATCTTTAACAAGTTCTTTGGTTCGCTGAAGAATTGTTTCAACCTTGCAAGTAGACAAGTACAGTTGACCGCAATGTTAAAAGGACATGGTGCGGTTGCGGACTCACACTAAAACTACGGTAGAATCTAGCACTTCGCCAGATTTCGTCATCGATCGGCGCCACAGCTGATATTCTCGTGAGCAGAGAGACGACGGTTGGCGCCGATCGATGACGAAATCTGGCAAAGTGCCAGATTCTACCGTAATTTAGTGCGAGTCCGCAACCGCACCATGTCCCTTTTAACATTGCGATCAACTGTACTGCGTATTTGTGCGATTTTCTTGTTCGGCACTCCATTCCCGTGCATGGTGATCACTGCGACTCTTTCCGAGTAATCCCTTATGAATCCGGAATCTGCCAACCGATTCCTTCGGGCGTAAGGTACCTGTCAGACTTGGTCGAAAAACCGACTGAGTCCAGGGCAGAAAAACAAACCTCGGGTGCATTGGCCCTACCCATGTGCGCACGTAGAACACCCGTATGGAGCGGGTGGATTGCGGAACTAAGGAAAAGGTCGCAGTTTGACTCAAGCCAGACTGATTGCCAATCGCTTCGACTAGTCGCTTCACTGCCAACAGTTACAAAACCCGTCGCGGCAACAGATCTGGCACTGAGTCGCAACGGGTTGGAACAGTTTGCAGCATAAGTCGCGATCGCCGAGCGACTGAGGTATTTCATAGCTGGTGGAAGCGATCTGGTTGATTTTGTAAGGACGCTTCGACTAGTCGCGTCGCTTCCATGATGGAAGCGATTTGTCCAGTCGAAGCGACTAGGTCGTAATCGTTCGTCAAGACGCAGGGTATTCGTCGCCAAATTGCAGACTCCACACTTAATCTCGCGGCGTTCTCCGTTATGTTTCACGCAGAATTGCGTCCCCAAGAGCGATCCCAAGTCGCTCGACGATTTGAAATCGCTGGACTGAGCGATTTGAAGGGGCTTCAACGAGTTGATTTTTCTGCACCCGTCTGTCACTATTTCAGTGCGTATCGACCGGGTGGGACTCAGATCATCAACCATCTCTGACGGCGGTCTAATAGAGTGAAATAAGGATAACGTGAGGCACGCAATTATCAACTGGATAGATCATAAATTTCTAGGTCATTCCAATGCGAGATCGCCGTAGCCGCGGAAGAAACATACTTGCCTCCCTGCATATAGTAGATGAATTTTCGTGATTTGCAGCATGATTTACTCAGCTGTACCCATGTGAAAGAAGTTAAGGCCATGAGTTCTACCTCCTCAAAGTCAAAGAAGTGAGTAAAAACATGATTAAAGTAAACCAGTTTCTGAGAACTGAGTTACATTTCCTGCGAGTCATATCGTTATTGCTACGTGTAATATCATTGAGTGTTGTAAGATTTTTCCCGTCCATTAGGATAATGACCTCCTGCAACTGTTGCTGCTGCAACCGCTTTCCCTAGCTTTTTGTGTCTAACCTCTTAAAAAAACTTTTTTCATGAAATTTTTTCGATTTGATGCCATCATCCTTTTGAAGCGTTTCGAATCATAGCCTAGCTTGTATTTTAATATTCAATGTAGCCTGTGGACTGCCAAAGATAGATAGGAAAGAGAGTACTGCTGGATTTGAAACAGGACTCATTAACCTGACCTATCTAAGCCGATGTAAGCTACTTGTGGCTTATCTCAGGTCATTGAAGTTACATGCAACGTGTCGACGGGATACCACAAGCAGTGCGCCTCCGATATGTTACACAAGGTGCACACCCACGCCGCTTCGCGGCGTACTTGTGGTCGTGCTTTAGGATCTATGGATTATTTAAGCTGCAGGGCGGTGCCTCGCTGTGCTCAACAGCTTTAAAGGCATCGTACGCGCAGAAAATGGTGTCTTATTTTTCTATGTTTTCGAGTAGGCAAGCTCTTGAGGTAAGCCATAATAGCAAAGAAAACCCAAAAAACTCCTGATTTGGATAAACGCGTTTAAAAACTTTTTGAAAAGTTGACTTTCCACCCCCTCCGTGGAATTCGGTGTGTCCAGTGCAATAAGTTTTTCTTAACGTCTGAAGTGGTTTCACGCTTTAAACTTTCAAGGTGAGAAAATTTATTTCGCCTTTCTTCTACCAGAATCACTAACAAATAAAAAGCTTCTACTGTGCGAATTCGGATGATAAGTGCTAGATGGCTGGTGAGAACTGGTGGCGAATCCTCATCTTTACCCCATTCCAACCTCATAACTACGGGAGTTGCAATGGCTCTATACATTCGCCTCACTGAGAGGACCACGAAAACTACCCCTAAATTCCATTTCGTCAATTTCGAAGCGAGATATGGCGATGTGGCGCTTTCTCTGAGAAATATTGCCGCGACTCTTCCGCCACTGCCCCGCGACTCCACCGTGATCCCGGACTGTCCCGCAACCCCCCAGCTACCCTTAACTCTTTCGCGGCTTTGCCGCGACTTCTTCGTGTGTCAAGCGTTCGCAAATCTACCGCGACTCCCTCAGGACTTTTCCGCTACCCTACCGCGATTCGGTGAATAAAGAATAGTCCGCGGTTCCCCCCCCCATCTCCCCCGCGACCCCTCCAGCAGGCGCCAAGTCGAAGGAGTTGCGGCGGAGTCGCGGCAATATTTCTCAGAGTTGTATGAGCAAAATTCGTCACAAAAAGCCCCTTCTGCAGAAAAAGGACTTGTGCGCTACTGTATGTTTTCACGGAAATCAGTTACACTTTGCTCAATCAACTTCACGCAGGGAACTTTCGCAGTGCAGTGCATAACCCTTTACAGTCTGACACAGATGCGAAAGAAGAGAATCTACGGAGGAAGTTATGACACCCTTCTCCATGGATTGGTGAACATTTCGGTTTAGATTAATGTTCAGTTCTTGAACTCATCGCAGAAAGGAGCAGTTGAAGCAATAGGCACGCATTATTCCTAATATATGCAGTAGAATGTTTTCGTTTTCTCATTGACACGGGAGGTCAATCACCAAGGCTGCATGCGTGGACAGTGTGTGACAACCGGGTGTCAATTGTTAACGACGGGCGACGATGACTAATTTCCGCTCATTGTCACACACACACATACAGACGGTCACACACACGAAGCAGCGTATAATTAGTAGGATGTAACTTAAATGGCACAAGATAAGTCGTAAGTAAGTTAAAACGGCTAAAAAGACATTTTCAAGGAGGTGTACGCCGCACACTCGGGGTCAGGCTTGGAAATGGTGTTGCTGTCGGTTTAAATACCCAAGTTTGAGGTACGTGAACATACTTTAACGGGGAACGCGCCGCACAACGTTTTTCGCGTAGCGTGTGGACTGGGACGCGTGCGGACGCGTTCCCTGCGTCGCGTGTCGCCTGCGTTGGCCACCCATAGTGGAATTATTAATGTAAGTTACATGTAACATAAGTGTAACTTACATGATATATAAATGTAAATTACACTCGAGACATTCAAGTGACTTACATTTATATTACGAGCAACTTGTTTTCATTTTTCTGAGTACGACTGTTGCATCATGCGACACGTGATAATCGTGCTGGGGGAAAGGCGAATCGTGCCGGGACCAAGTGGTCCCAGCACGATTATCGCATGACTAAACAGCCGTATTCCGCAAATTCGGACCGGAATTCGGCCCAGAGAACGACAGTACCTGATTCAAACAGCTCTATCAAGTCCGTGACACTTACGTCACGTCTAGATGCTTATCGCCTGCCTCGTGTTCATGAGATTCACATTCGGTCAGGTAGCCATTCACCTGAGTCAAATCGATGACCTACTTGGGCTGTGTCCTCTCGTGGGCAAGGTGGAGGTGTTGGAGCACACCATTTTTGGGCAGGCTCTGAGCTTGGTGCTCCATGTATGGAGTAAAACAGTTATTGGCTCGCTGGTTTTTATTAAGCAGATGGCTTACTCTCGCGCTTGAAGGCAGTGTCTATAGTTTTCCACCGGAAATCGAAAGTCCGGGGTCTCATTTGAGCAATAGGGGTGAAAGAACAAACAAAAACGAGCATGAGAGAGCTTTCATCGGCTCCGAGATTCGCTGGCCCTAACCCTTTCGCTCGCGGTCGTTTTTCCCATGGTATATTCTGTTTATCTTGAATTGCACAAAACACGGTCCGCCAATAGTCCTCTAATTGGCCCGCTAGCACCGTAGTGTAAGTCCACGACGCGTTCTCGGCAGACCCGGGTGTGCACCCCTGTGTGCAGAGCAATCGATTCGTCAATGCCGTCACTCGGCGACCCACCCTGCCACCCGGGTCTGCCGAGAACGCGTAGCGGACGTACACTACGGTACTAGCGGGCCAACTAGAGGACTATTGGCGGACCGTGTTTTGTGCAATTCAAGATAAACAGAGTATAGTCCTTTTGTATCTTTAACTCCAAAATTAACTGATTACGTGAAAACTGGTTCGTATCGCGATTTCGTAAGCTCTGATGCTTGAGATTACTCTCCAACAGAAAAACCTGACTTTGTGTGAGAACCTAAGTTCCTAATCCCTTGAACTATCCGGATTTTGGAAAGGGAGGGCCTAGGGGAGGATACTTTTTTTAAGGTATGAGTTCTGACTGGTTCATCGGCGAGCTGTTTTTTGCAGTTTTTTTTTCGATTTTCATTTTAGCTGAAAAATAGGCAAAAATAGCCCGTCATAATTGCGGATTTCAACATTAACACTATAGTTGTACACGAACGAAATTTTCGAAAAAATTTTTTTCGTTAATTTTCGTTCGTTCGAAATTTCGTCGAACAAAATTCTTTCAAATTTTTTAAAACGAATTTCGAAAAAAATTTTGAAATTTTTGACAAATTTCGAAAAAATTTCGAAATTTTCGACGAGTTTCGAAAAAATTACGGAATTTTCGATTTGTTTCGAACTTCGTTCGTTCGACTTCCGAGATTTCGAAAGTTTTTCGAAATTCGTTCGTTCGAAATTTTTTCGAACGAAATTTTTTCATTTTTCGGTCGCTCGAAATTTTTTCGAACGAAATTTTTTCATTTTTCGGTCGTTCGACATTTTTTTCGAAATTGTACAACTATAATTAACACCCCATGATTCAATTTTCGAAGAGAAATTTCTACCCGCTGGAGGGGAGGGTCGTCAAAATTTTCGGACGCGGACTGACCATCGGGGGGGGGGTCGTAAGAATTTCACGGCTCTTGCCAGTGGGCTGCTGGACCATGCCGGAAAACTGTTGAAAAAACAAACAAGAAAAATGAATTAGCCCAGATCAGAGAATAATATCACTGAAATAAGAAGCTTTAGTGCGTTTCTCGCCGTTTTTTCATAATTTTGGTAACACTTAGTGGCCAACGCAATATTGAGTGAAAAACTCGAGAACGAAAATCATTGTGAACACTGTCTTTGATGATCAGCTGATGAGGTATGGGCGCTGAAGTTCGTACAAAGCCGATGCGTCGCGTGTCCGCAGCGGGAGTCCGCAATGGCCCACACTAAATTTAGCCCCAAACCAGAGGATACTGAATGATCACAAGTGACTTGATTCGAAATTTCTGAGTGGTGGCAGGCAGCTTGTCATTGATCGATACAATACGAACGCAATCGGCACCCGTTTTTCATTTTGCCTGCACATTCAACATTTGACCCTTGTTTTCATTGTCAATGTAATATTCTTTGTGTACATTGTCACCATGATTCTCCATGTGTTCCACATTATTCTCACTTTTGTTACAGTCCTCTTGAATCCACCTGTTTCATCTGTTATACAGCATATGCGTATATAACATCTACTTTGAACTCTATGAAGAATTCCTATGATGCGTAGGGTGACAATTCTACTCAACTGTTTAGCTGAAAATGCCTGCCCTCAACTCAGAGACTGCTAGCGATGCTTCGATCCTCTGTGACCCAACGAGCAGCATGCAAATCGTCCTGAAACAAAATAAGTACCTAATATAGACTATAGACCTGTGTAAAATGTCGTAATTCAAACGACTCATGGCGCGAGCGGCGCGGGAGATTGTGCTCCCTCCGTCTGTCATGCGCTCTCTCACTCTCTCTAACCGCCGCTCCGCACCAGCCTGCGTTGAAACCATGAGAATTGCGCGGTTTTTATGGCCTTTACTTGTTGTTGCGGATTCACTATCATTGTCAAATAAGTTATATTGAAGACTGGGTGAAAGTATGCGTTGAAAAATTCAATAAGCGCTATAAAAGAAGGTCTTAGAAATTCAAATCACGAAAACATGCATGTAATTTTTATTCAGGGCTCTGAATACGCCTTTGATAGGAAGAAGAGTATAACTCTAGAAAACGACACCGCTAAGAAGGGAAAATCAATTGCACAAGGAGGTAATCTAAATTGAAATATAGTTTTCGGGTGGCGGAAATTTAGGCCGAAATCGGGTAGGGGCGCAGAGGAATTTATTCCTTCGATTTGTCATTAATTAAGATTACCACACAAATTTGTGGAGCGAAAAGCCCTAGATATGGGAGAAATAACATCTGAAACTATAAAGTGTATAATTTTCCGACGTAGAAATCGAATAGTCCCTCCGTTGCTGCGGAACAGCTCTCTAAACAGAGTTATAGGTGTTTCTCTCATATTTTCTCCTAATGGCCGAGCTCTTGCCGTACTGTGTTTATCTGGGTCAAATTCCGGTCCGCAATTGCGTCTCGACACGCTTCGCGGCCGCGCGCCTTAGAGTCGAAAGAGTTTCGAGCGCCGCAGTCGCCGATCTGTTGACCCTAGGTGGGTTTTAGAGAATGGAAACTAAATAAAATTGGAGAAAACTGTATAAAAAAGCCATATCGAGTCGGCTTTGGCGCTGGAAACCCCACTGACTCGAGCGCGTGCGGCCGCAAAGCCTGTCGAGACGCAATTGCTGACCGGAATTAGACCCAGATATGCACAGTATATGAATCAGCTGGTTCTGGAAGCATTTGAGGCTAAAATGTATAGGTTCTAACTTGAAACTTCTTCATCGGGGTCACTTGAGGAGCTGATCACAAATCTGAAGTTCGTTTGTCGGTTTTACAAAGTTCTCGACACAGTCCGTTCAAAGCTTTCCATCGGATGGAAATTCTGAGAGCTAAACGTGACTTCAGGAGATTTTTTTTAACCCTTATAAAGATTTGGCTCAAAAGTTCTCTGTAGGGACTACTTGGAGGTGCTGATCGGGAAGCTGACATCCCTGGCCATATTCATGAAACCGCGGGCGCAGAAAGGCGACGTGACCCTCCCAGGCCCGGCGTATGGCAACCACTTTTGTGCCTCTTTTTTCGAGATTCCAATAGTGGCGGCTCCCTCTACGCCACCTGTCAGAGCAGAGACAGGCATGGGTAGCCACTATACTTGGTATCCGAATCGCTCCATTCCGGATATCCGACCGGATATCCGAGATTCGTATAATCCGATATTCGGAAATTTGAAAACACGTATTATCTGAATCGAACCATTATCCGAAGGGTCAAAAATTTGGATAAAATCGGATAAAAACGGATAAAACGGATAAAAACCGGATAAAAACCGGATAAAACGGATAAAATTTGCGTAAAATCGGATAAAATCGGATAAAACGGATAAAATTTGCGTGAAATCGGATGAACTCGGATCAAAACCGGATAAAACCAAATAAAATTCGGGTAAAAATCGGATAAATCGGATAAAATCGGTTCATTTCAGGTTGAATGTAGTAAACCGGTTCTACTCATTTTGAGTGTGTGTGTGTGTGTGTGTGTGCGTGTGTGTGTGTGTGTGCGTGTGCGTGTGCGTGTGTGTGTGTGTGTGTGTGTGTGTGTGTGTGCGTGTGTGTGTGTGTGCGTGTGTGTGTGTGTGTGTGTGTGCGTGTGCGTGTGTGTGTGTGTGTGTGTGTGTGTGTGTGTGGGTGTGTGTGTGTTGCCTGAGATTTGTTCCGATAATATCCGAAATTATCCGACGGATATCCGTATCCGAATCATTGGAAAAATGGCATTATCTGAATCGATTCAATATCCGAAAATTTGAAAAAACGCATTGTCTGAATCGAACCAATATCCGGTAAATTTAAAATGGCATATTATCCGAATCGATCCAATATCCGAAAACTTACCTTCGGGTAACAAGTGTAGTAGCCACCCGCAGAGACGGAGAGGAGACTGGCGGGTAAGAGGCTGATGCGTCTCAGCTCCGCTATCGATGAGTTCCCGCGGGCACAGCATGCCCGACCTCGATTGTGCGGGTGAACGGGCAGAGCGTGCGCTGCCTGCCGGTAGCATACTGATCACGTTCTGAAACGAAAGATCGACGTAGCAGGCAGCCGCGATTCTCTCCGTCCGGCCGCCTGATGTTTAGGAACGCTCCTGTCTACCCGCCAGGTAGCCGGGAGCATTCCTGTCTACCTGCCGGGTACCCAGGAAGGTGGAACATCGAAAACTCGTCCAACAGCGGGTGGACTGTGGACCATCCCAGGAGGCTCCCAGTGTTTCATGAATACGGCCATTGATTATCGATTTTCGAAAAATTGATGATGTTACGGTAGGTATACAGTAGTCTGGCCAAAGTCTCAGATTTGGCTCTAAACTTGTCTTCGAGGGTAATCTGTGGTGATGAACAGGAGGTTGACTTTCATTGGTCGGAGTCAGTCAGAAACAAAAATAATGCATAATCAAACGAGAAAAAAAACAAAAACCGCAACTCACCCAGAAAATCAGCTGTGCTGTCGATCGATGACGAAATCTGGCGAAGTGCCAGGATTTCCACCTTGGTTTAGCGTGTCGACCGCAACCCCCTAGATAAGGATAAAGGCAGTGTTCACGATGATTTTCGTCCCCGAGTTTTTCACATAAAACAATGCGTTGGCATCCAAGTGTTACCAAAATTACGAAGAAACGTCGAGTAACCCATTAAAACGTCGTATTTCAATGACATTATTCTATAAGATAGACTAGTTGTCCGGTTAGATGGACATGTTCATGGTGGTTGTCACCGGTGGAAAATTGGGTCAATCGAAAATAGAGGAATCTTTTATGCAAAGCAAGTTTAGTTAGGGCCCTAAGGAAAGAACGGAGCTATAGAGAGTAGGGAATTTCAAAGGACGGGTCCACAAAAGATTTCATTATCACAACAAACACTTCCTGTGATACTTAAGAGTCGGGTTGATACTTAAGAATTTAGGGTACTTCTGGTGCGTTTTTCTCAATTTCTACGTCATTTTAGTTTTACCCAGGTGCCACTTGATCAATATAGCAAATAATTTCAAATATGAAGGTTATCGTGAACACTGCCTTTGAAGCCAAATCCAAACTGATTCTAGAAAATTGTCTCACCGGCGAACGGAAATCGACAAAATTCCTCCAGAAACGGCCGCCGAAAGAATATCGAAAATCGACTAGTGACAAAATAGGAAAGCTCGTACGAAAAATCATGAGAATGTTTAAAAAATAACCTTAAAAAATATTTTTCTTCCATGCACATTTCGTATTCAAATAACAAGCTAGGAAATGGTTTTTCAATAACACCACAAGATGTTGAACTTCTTAGTACAATTCCTGATATGAAAAAACAGCACCGGTACTGAGAATATTGTGCCGCAAGAATAGTAATTTCTTGAGGTTCACTGGTGTCAACTTTTTGGAGGCCCTAAGCGATAAGTCCAGCGATACTGATAAGCCGCTCGCATTCTTAACATGTACATAGCTGGAGCAGGCAGATATCAAGTAGCTAGTTGTTCCAGCAAGAAATACTCCCTGGTTCTATTTGAAGGACGCAAGAGCCTATTCAAAAGACGCGAGAGCTAGGTCATAATTTGTCATTAGGGCGCGGATTGTCCACTATGAGCTTTGCGTCCAAAATCGTGGCTTTGTTAACTACTACGCCTTTTTTTGCCGGAATTGTCGAAAATTGAGAAGAAAACGGCAAACGACCATTGACAACACTCACCCAAAATAGACAGGCAAACGACACTTGGCAACCGGCAAATGGTAATTGCCGCACATCCCTGGTGGGCACCCTTTTACAGTGCGTTCAGAAATGATAGACTCACCCTTGAAAACCGAGGTTTTCAAATCGCTTCACAGTTTGGCGATCCATACTGTTCACTATTGAATTGAGCAGTGCAAAAAACTTGTGCATACTCAATCTTATGAATACTCCACGATTTTGAACAATTTTAAAATAAATTTTCGGATTTTTCACCGCTCAGAAATGATAGGCTCACCCTGCGAAAATTCAAATTTCTTACTTCGAAAAGTTTCTTGTTATAAGTCCATTACATATCATTGACGTGGGTACATCGTACATAGTTGTTGCTAGTATGGGACGTGGTACTGCTCTTACTACTTCTGAGCAAGCCCAGATTCGTGCATTCGCCTCTGTTGGACTGAGTCAGTGAAGAATACCGGTCCAAATCAAACGTTCGCAACACTGTGTTGGGCAGTTTCTTAGAGATCCGGCTTCATATAGAAAGGCGAAGTCTACCGGAGGCTCTAAAAAGGTCACCAGTCAGGATGCCTGAAGGACCAGTCGCCTATGTTCCAACAGCACGCTGTCGCTGAATCAAGCCAGGTCTGAATAATCGCTTGATGTTTCGAAAACAACTGTCTGAAACGCCTCAAACGGCAATGGAAACATCGTCCACCAAGTTATTAAGAAGGCCCCGTCAACAACCGCCAACCATAAAGACGCTTGACTGGATTTAGCAAGAAAGAACACGGCAATCGACTGGACGAAGGTAAGGCGATCTCCCATAAGCCAAGAAAACTTGAGAAATGAGCCTAAAACTGTTCAGGTTATTTTCTCCGACCAGAAAAAAGAATTGATCTTGGTGGTCTTGATGGAGCTCGGTACTACTGGAGGGATCTCCGCAAGGATCCGTTGTTCTTTAGCAGGAGGAATTTCGGTGGCGGCTCGCTGATGTGTTGGAAAGCATTTTGTAGCGAAGGTGTTTCAGAGATGGTCTTCACTTCCTGTCGAACGAACTCGGAGGAATACCAGGAAACTCTGAGGACACATCTACTGCCGTTCTTTTCTGGAATACGACGTCAGCGCTTTGCTTTCCAGCAGGCTAAGGCTGCAGTACATGTGTCGAGGTCTACAAAATCATGGTTGGAGCAGTAGCGAATTCGTGTGATGGAGTGGCCTGCGTGCAGCCCTGATTGCAACCCCATAGAGAATATCTGGGGCATAACTATGCACCAGGTTTATGCGAACAACAAACAGGATGGCACTGTAGGTGAGATTCAAGCTGCTGTTCTCGAAGCCTGAACCAACCTTGATAAGAATGTCATATCAAATTTGATCCTTTCTATGCCTACGAGAATTTTTGAGGTCATTACTAACGGTGGTGAACCTACATCATACTAGATTTTATTGATTGTTTCCGCTTTGTTCAATAAATATTTGTTTTCGCGGGGTGAGCCTATCATTTCTGAACGGTGGAAAAACTGAAAATTCACTTTAAAATTGTTCAAAATCGTGGAGTATTCATAAGATTGAGTAAGCACAGGTTTTTTGCACTGCTGATTTCAATGCTAAACAGTATAGATCTCCAAACAGTAGAGCGTTTTGAACGTCTTGATTTTCAATGGTGAGCCTATCATTTCCGAACGCACTGTATACCGCTTGAAAACGCTCGTATAACCGTTCTTTGAACTGTTCCTCAGCTCCGGGGCTCAATTCAAAATCCTCGTCAGAAAATGGTCTCAAAAGATCATAGGTATTAAATCTTGAAGGATCACTCTATCCGAGTGAAGCAACGTGGACATGTAGAACGAAACGCACTGTATATGACCGTCAATCGGTCATATTACTCCACGCCGTGCTGTCATGAGCACACAATGAAGGTCGTGGTGGACTGCAAATTGTAAATGAAGTGTTAGCGCACCTGTGGCACGAAGTGTGCCGCGCTTTCAATGTCTAGCCACTTTTGCTCGATTCAGAGACTTCAAACTGCAGTAGTCGTTATCTCTACTCACTGGAAAGGTCCAGTCACCCATCAGTAGGTCGATTAGTCAGCTCGAGACTGGAATTGGCAATTTTGGTGTTTACTGGTGTCGGTTTTTTGCCGTCGTCGCCTCGGCTGCTACTGCTGACGGGTGTGGTGGCTCCGCGGCCATTGTTCTGCTATTTACACCTAGCCACCAGCACGGCGTTCGCTCATTTTCTCGACGTATCAATTATTTAACGCAACTCGCCCGTCGCATCTTACGCGCCCGGATGTGACACATCTTGAGTTGGGAATTACGATCAAATTTTGGCACCCTTTACATTCACAGTGTTCTAAAAGTCTTGTTACAGCCTGGACCATTTCAATGCACCGCGGTTTTCCGGTCTTATTGAAGGCAGTGTTTTACGATGGGAGCAATCTCTGAGTTTTCATAGCGGATCGAATGTTCTGGATTCTGTCCCGAACATAAAGTTGAAAAAAAACTCTCTAATTTGAATTGCAAGTGGCCCTGAAGGGCCTCAGAACGTGGATAAGCTATACCCGCTACGCCCAATTCATCGTTGGCCACTGAGGCAGTGGGCGGGGTGGGCATAGCACATCTAAGTTTCAGTGCTGTATAGGACTATTTATGGCTCGTTTTCAGTAGTTTTCTCAACATTACTATCGCTATAGAGCCCGGAACTTCCGATTTCGGGTGGAAAATGGAAGACCGCTTTTATCGTGCACACTGCCTTTAGGGCAATGGCTTTCTGAAGGTGTTGGTTTTTCGATCTTCACTCTTGAAAGATAATCCTATGTTGCTCTTTAAAAGTCGTGAATTGTGAACTTTTCTTTTCTGTTTCCCATTTTCTAATGCACTTCCTAGTGCAGCCACTGTTGATCGCTACTTTCACGCTAAGCACGTGCATCTCGACCATGTCGCTGGAATTACGGAAGTTTATCAAAGTGCACTAACTTCCGCCAGCATTTTTTTCACAACGTACCTGACTATCTGACTATTATTACCTCATTTTAGTCCAAACTAGTCTATTAGTACCTGACTATCTGACTACTTATACCTCATTTTAGTCCAAATTTCTTTAGATTATCACTATTAGTACCTCATTCTAGTCCAAACTTCTTCAATTTTCCTTGGGTTGAGTAGGTCTTTGTGCCAATTTTCGACGGAGCTGCGACCACTCATGTTAAATTTTTTTGAATTCGCCAAATCGCCAGTATATGAATTCGCCAATATTGGTCATATAAACAGTTGTGAATTTGCTGTCAACTCCTCAGACGATAGCAGGCCCTAAGCCCACCCCGAATGCACCCGGAGCCGCATCCATATTGCGCTCAGGGTGACAAATTTGGCAATTTCCGGGCCACATATATTGCGATGCAGGCCACATACGTTGCGCTCCGGGTCCTACCGACGAAATTGATTCACGCAGCGCCCAGAGCGCAACTGTCGGCTGATGACGTCATAGTACACCATCCAGCGTAGACAGTGCCCCGGGCGCCTTCTATAAACCGATTTTTAGCAACGCAGCTGCGAAATTCGATACCTCGCCGTATTTCACACGCTTCGCTGATCGACTATCGCACCCATTTTAGCTAATCGATTTTTCAAGGAAGAATCCAGCGATTTCCACAAATGTGACCCTTAATTGTCCTTTTTTTAGGCTAGTGCTGATTATGAAATACCTAAGCTTAAGACACTTTCCCCTGCTTAGAATTTTGATGCCGTCACAATTTCTCTCACAACTTCACCCATTAATCTTCTGATTTCCATTGTATGCGATTTCATCCAGGAATCAACCCGCTAAGCATTGGAAATCGATGCCTAAATTAGAGCGACCGGATAAGTATCTTCTGGTTCCGAGCCAAATTTATTCTGTTCCCTCGCGCGCTTGTGCGGAGCGAGGGTAGAGACGGCGAGAAAGTGAGGGGAGAAGGATACGCAGCGTACCCGCGCAGACGCGCGCGACGAATGGAAATAAATTTCACTCAGAAACAGAGGATAAGCTGAATATCGTATTGTGGAACACTCAAAATGCGTATTAAATCCAAATAACCCTCCCGAATCAATTTGTTTCCGATTCAGGACTTTTTGATTTTTCAGAGTGGATGACTAAATGCAAGAACGCGAGCGATTCGTTTTTCTTATTTTTTTCGTAATGATTAAATCGATTTAAAAAACTCCCTCCATTAATATTTTCAAAATGCGTTCGGAAGGTCATGTTAACGTTCCATTTTTTGAATACAGTCTAAATATTGCACAAATATGAAGAATATAGTGAATTCTAGGATGGTCGAATATTGAGCGCAAATATAGCAGAGGAATACAATTACAAGCCTCACAAAAGAAACAGTGAGAATCCCACTCAAAAATCGCAGGAAGCCCAGATGCTCTTCCTTGTTTCAATCGATTCATCTAATTTCGAAATGCGCGCTTCAGTCAACGCATGTGGCCCGGGGAGCAACCTGAACGCACTGCACGTTGTAATCACAACCGAAACGCACCGCAAGTTTGAATATCAACTGCTCTGCGTTTCGGTCGCAGTGGGCGGGGAGAGGCGGAGCCGGTTGCGCTCCGGGCCTGCTACTGTCTGAGTCGCTAAGTTTACGGTCAATTCTGGTGCTTTGCCAAGTGTCGACGTAGATCGGCCGTAGAGGTGATATTGAAAGTGAATTTAGGTTTTTTTCTCGTTTCTTTGTGTTCTTTTTTCACCTTGCGTGTTACGAACTTTCCCTTGAACGCAAAAGATTTTGTTTTTTTTTGGCTTTCTAAGGAACTTCTCTCAGGTTTTCCACCCGGAAATGGGAAAAATATGCCAGGACGTTGGCAGTTTCTTTTTTGTCCCCCTGGGTTGAACAGATCGTTGTGCCAATTTTCAACAGAGGTGCGACCCCTCATGTTGATTTTTTTGAACTCCATTTTTTTACGATCCCACCTGAGATCAAAAGATTTCTTTAGCGCCTTGAGAGTGACAAAGTTGGAAAAAATAAAAATTTACAGTAACCAAAGACAACGTTTAATTCAAAAAAAGCTCAGCAGAAGTGCCTGAAGGTCTTTGGTAAGAAAGGTAGTTCTAGTTTTATGTTGAATTTTATGTTCCACAAAGAAATCTTTGTCGGAACTTTAAACTAAAAATGCATACTTCCCAAGGGCGACTGACTATTAGTACCTCATTCAGACTTCATTAACTAGTGGTTTGGGGACAGTTCCATTTTCCAAATTTTTATGATGCCCCTCCACCGAATTTTCATTTCCTTGCAGAAAAAAATCTCCAAAACTTTTACGAACTTTTTTTGCGCCAAGCCGCAATCCTGCTGATTACCCTGGTGTTCTCTACTGGGTGGGAGTTGTGATGATAGCCCCTGGCATTTTCCATTGCAATTGGTGCAGTGATTTACGCAGTTTTCGCCTTGGTTTAGCATTTACTTGAGTTCCAGAGGGGCTTTGCTATTTGATCACTTCTGGAGAACAATCTATGTGCTACTGAACACGCATCCTCAAATGTCCCGAAAAAAGGACCTGCTTAAATCTTGGAACAGATTTAGCGTCAACACGCTAGCGTCTCTTGTGGTTAACCCCATGAACCGTTTGAAGGCTGCCAGGAACGCGAAAGAAGCACATTCAGAGACATATTTTATGTACAGACTATCTAGATACAACTCTTGATGAAGTGGTAGAATTTCGTTGGCTTCAGAATAAATCTAGCTTAGATATCTCCTCGAATGTCGCGGCAGGAACTTATCGGCAATTAGGCCTAGCGCATACTTTCGCCACGTGCGACTGCGACAGTGCATATCAGCATTACCGATTTTCGGTCGATATAGATCTCCGGCCGGAGCATTACGGGGAAATTCTTACAGATTACGGGAAAATTCTGCCAGATTACGGAACGATTTCGCCCTCCTCCGGTGGTATTTTTACCGTTTTCTGGCAGATTTTTCTCGTTTTCTGGCAAAAATTTTCCGAAATCTGTCAGAATTTTCCCGTACTCTGATCGGGATAGTACGGAAAATTCTGCCAGATTACGCTGTCCGCCGCAGTCTGCGGTGAAGAACCACCCTCCCCGCAGATCGCGGCGAAAGCCGCCTCCCCCCCCCAGCCTTGGGGATACCCCTATCCCCTCAGCAGTCAAAAATGTGCTGGCTTCCGGAGAGTGATTCGAAGTCACCTTCCAGGGCCGGCATCAGAATGCCGATTGAGTACTCTAGTGAGATGAGGCACCTTTTATACCGGCTGTGCACGTGATTAGCACATTACGACGTGATCATTCGTGACCATTATCAATTGTCTTTCCAACCGGCCGAATTGAAGATGGCGTGGCGTGTTTTGTGGCCAATATCCGCGCTGCGTGTGCGTCGCATGCAGCATGGTTCGCCTCTGGCCGGCACTCTCGAAATGTGGGGCGCCGGCCGTCGCCCTGAGTACCTGAGCCCCCTGAATTTATGGGGTGAGCAACCAAGATTCATCTATTGAATTCATCTACCAAGATTCAGCAATGGATCTAGTGGTTATCTGGGCCTATGAGTGACAGCTGACCATGGATCCTAAAAGGCGTTGCTTGTGCGAATGCATCTCAATTCAGCCATCAGAGATCATTCCTATAGGTGCGACGATGTATACCTGGGTTGACACTTTCAATACGGTGCGACGCGATTATTTGATATTACTGAGTATCAATCACTATTACGTCGCGCGTCGATTCAATGTCAGTGTAAGCCGCCGCGTTGCTCCGCGGTGGAAGTATAAACCCGGCCTAAGGCTGAATATTGAATTCGGGTCCATTATTAATTCAGGCACAAAGAGAATAGGAAAAATCTACAATAGTTCGTGTAAAAGGGGCGTGGTCCGTGGCGGTGACTGAAGAGAATTGGGCCCGGGTCGCTTATATCTCGCTCATTTGGAGGAATTGAGATCTCGTATCTATTTTGCATGTAATACGCAGGAGGGTTCCACCACACAATTACTTCAAAATCTCAACAAAAAATCATGTATGAAGGAGTACTGTGGAAGTTGGGCGCAACGCGCGCCACATGGATCACATCCGCGTTCCGGCGTAATCCTCGACCGTTTTGCTATGAAGTTTTCTGGGGTATAAGCCACGCCTCACCACTCTTTCTTAGTCCCGAAAAGGTTTTGATCTTAAAACCTCATTCTTACTGACCTCAAAACCGCCGATTCGGATGCCGAAGCCGTATTTCGTAGTCTGTCAGAAATCGCCATTTTTCTGACAGATTACGGGAGGAGTCCGGAAAATTGAGCGAAAATTTAGTGGTAACTCTCTCGTAATCTGGAAGAATTTGTCAACAACAGAGATTAGGGTAAATTCTCTCGTAAAATGGTCGTAATCGGGTGGTAATTGCACATTTACCACTGATCACTGGGAAATTTCTGGTAATTTTCTGGTACTACACCGGCCTGAGATGACAAACACTATGTCGCGTCGCTCGCCGTGGGAAGTATGCACTAGACCCTAGTGTGTGAACCGCAAGCGCACCACTGCCTGCGTTGCGGTGCACTCCATACTGCGACCGGAGAGGTTGTGCACATACTATTGAAGACCGCAGTAGCTCACTGTTTTATGATTTAAAGGCAGTGGTCACGATGAAAAACGTTATAGAAAAAACTACAAAAATCAGCTTAGATAAAAAACAGCTGGAAAACTATAAAGGTAGAGCGGTGAAAAACGGGATAGAATTAGAGTTTCTAAGGCCCAAAGCAGCCAGTTCGTGCACACGTGCACAGCGATGACGAATTAGATCGCAGTCTCATGCCGAGCAGTCAAAAATCGTCGACATTCAGAGGACGAAATAAATGCAAATTTACCTAATAAAAACAGTTGAACAACGAAAGCAAGCACTTCAGTCAATGTTTTTGACTAGATAAATACATATATCCGAAGCTGCATTGATTGAAATTCAATTTCAAGCCAGCTTATGTTCTTGATATAAGAGGTCATCGATGCCGATGATATGGAGTGAGCTCGTCCACCGTCAAAAGACAAGAAAGTTCAGGCTTCAAATTTTGCCCAAAACAATGGTTTTTTCGCGATTTTTTCTTATAGGTCCTACTACTCAAGACCCAGAAAAGGGTTTAGAGAGACAAAGACGACAAGCATATTTGATCGCGACCACTGCCTTTAAATAAACTTTTATGATAGTTTTCCACAGAGCATCGAGAGACTGGACTGTTAGAATATGCATGAATACTCCGATAATCGCACGAGAGTAGCCGGTTCTTTCCCGGGAATTATACATAGAACACAAAGAGTAGGTTTTATTGTAACAGTTTCTGGACTATACTACATTGAAAAGATTCTTTTCAATTTCATCATTGTAACCTGAGACTCATATGCGCACTCTCCTGCTTTTATCTTTCTCCATGCTCGATTCTCGATTAACCTCGGCATGATGAAACAGTCTTGATTTTGCTGCTTGAACTTCAACACGAGGTTGGCAGATGGCTTTACCGGCTCACGTGCTTTTCGGCGGAGTCTCCATCTTCAGAGCCTGAAACGAGGGAATCTAAAATGCGCCTATTCTTTCAAATGTCGACTAAACTCTACCTAATTCAAAAGACTCTATCTTCGAAACGCGGTCAAAAGTGAAGAAATTAGAAGATAGTCGTACCTTCTCAGGTAGCACGCTAGGATAATCACACCCAGGGGCGGCATGCATGAACACTGCGAAGAAGACCAGGAAGCCGCTCCGCGCCATCCGTGCGAAGCGTCGAGTCAGAGGTAACCCGTAAAACATGCCGTCCGCTGAACGTTGGGACGCATACTCGCACGCACAGCAAACCCCACGCCTGACAGCTGTTTTGGATTTGGTCCTCGTCTGGAACGACTTCATTTCTTCGAAACTTTAGAGCCAAACGGGAAAATCATTTGAAAAATAATTAACTGTGAGGAAGAATTTAAAAAAGACTAAAATTAAGCACGATAAAAATTCAAAACAAAAACAGTTAGGCGGGGAGTCAACCGTGCGTGGTGAGGTTGCGTCCTTACACAAAGGAGATGGCAGGTTTTTCGGGACATCTCTGGCTCGACGCGACGGAGGACCCGGAGCGGCTCCCTGTCCTCCTTTGCAGCGTTCATGCATGCCGCCCCAGAACGATTGATCGGAGCAGAACGGTGACCTCTCGACGTTAGAATGCAAGTCTGAGGTAGGGCTTCAGTTCTTCGGCTATGTAGAAGTATTCCCACTTCCGGTTTTCCGCTTTCGGGTCGTACTCCTGGATCAAAAATGTCTCGAGAATCTTTCTCGCTAGTCTGTCAGTTTCTCGCCCTATAATCTCGACCTTGATTTGATAGCCGTCGCTTTGATGGGCGATAACGTGGTGCTTTTATCTTTTTCTATGTCTCGGTTGACGCTACTAGATGTTATCTTATCGTTCTCGTCCTGATAGCAGCTACTCAAATCAGGAATATTCAAACGATACACCTTTTTCACCAACGCAAAGTGAGCAGACGCTTCTTGCACTTCATAGACGCCATACGTGTACTGCCAATCAGTCGGCTAGTTTTAGGATGGGTTTATGCTTTTCATCATGCGCGAACAACAACGTTCCGGAATATCGATATTTGGACGATGTGGATGGTGAGCTTTATGCAGCTGCTTCGGTCACGGCTAGAAGCTTACCATCACAGCGGCTGCTAAAGGCAACTCGTTCAATCTCCGCTTGCTACTCATATTACCATCATTTTCACAAAGAAATCGATTCTCTTCTAATCTAAAAAATGTGGTTGTTCGTCTCTCATCTTCTCGGGATGATGGACAACTTGTCCACCGCGCTCACATCACATGACACAAATTGTGATTCGATTCTCTCCTGAAGCTGTGAAGGCTTGTTCACCCATATTGTCCTTTGGCGAATATCAGGTCTGCAGTTGCACACGACCGCTGTTGCAACACGATGGCAGTATTTCTGTTTGTCCCAGCACGATTACCATCATGTCGTGTGGTGTGACAGAAGCTGTCGGCAAATGCGGACTGGGATTTCACTGCGACAAGGACAGTACGAGGCTTGCCCTCACCAAGAGATTCCAAGCCACTATCCAGAAGTAACACGCATTCCTGGTTGAGGTACACTCAGCAGCAGCCGTGAGGGTTAGCTGCGGTAGGTAAAGGCCTATCCACACGTGCTCAGCGGACGTTGGCGCTCCGCCTGGATCACACTTCTAGCGATGAGCGGCGAGATGCGCGTCGCGAGAAGTCTGAAATTGACTTGAAACCAATCACTTAACCGACTGACCGCGATCAAGCGCAGGATGATATAGGCTAAAGGTTGGACGCCTCAGCTACGTAGGTCGCAGAGATTGCGATACATGACCTTGCGACCTTTCTCGTTAGGCCCCCTTCAGACCTGGTTGAACGACTGTGTTTCAGCTGGTTGATAAACATGGGAGTATTGACAGACAGGAGCAGAAATTCCACCCAGTGAGTCCGTCTGCGATCGTCTGCTTGCGCCCCCAATCCACCCAGTCGATACTGGTGTTCTGCGCGCGTACAAAGAAGGGCCACTGCACCCGATGTCGGGTTTTACGGACTTTGCCGGTTTTTCGACCAAGTCTGACGGGAGGCAGTGTGCGACAGTCCCCAACAGAAAATGCGCTTATCACATTGAATCCCTCCCTTTTTGTTCTATGCTTCGCCTAGATATATCCATTCGTGGTAATCACATGTGCTTCTGCTTTCTTAGGGGTATGGCATACTTTTGCGACACACGGTCGCGTCGCTCTGCACAGCGACAGCGACCGCATCCCGTCCTTTAAATCTGTCGCTGTCGCAGTGCACTGCACAGCGACAGCGACAGTGGTAGGGACAGGCTATGGCACAGTTGCAGTATGTCAGCCCTCCGCGACACGTCGCTGCGACCCACACGCGACATCTATTCCTACGACGACCGTTATCGTTGCTCCCATGCGGGTCCCGCCACGATTTGTGTTAGATTGCATGCCTGTCGCTCATTACAGCGACAAAGTATACCATAGGCCTTATGCTTGAACTTTTTGAATCTCCTTCTTGTAATCTACATGAGACAATTGAAAGACCATTTGGATACTTTACCAAGTATTAGGCAGGTTTGAGCCGTCATGGTTATAGTCTTTGCTTGTAAATGCTCCTTAGAACTTTTCCACCAGCTTTGTCATCCCGTTGGATGTTCTATGAGTCCACGCGCGAATGAATAACGCAGGAAATACTGATGACAGAATTCGCTGACGCAGGTGAGGCTTAAGTAGTACAATGATTTCACGTGAATTCACACAGCTGGTTTCTTGCATAGGCAGGAGGTGAATTTAATTCTCTGCAAACGAATCGACCTCTGGTTTGCATAGACTTGCGCATATGTCAATGCCTATTAATGCGTTAATGCACTGGCATTAATTCGGCTTGCAACAGGTGACCTTTCAATGATGTCATTGTCCTTTTATCTCTTTGCTCTTTGTGGGACTTTAAATTGTTCTCTTTGTCAGGTAGAGGAATGAGATTTTTAGCGCATTTTAGACTTAGTGCCTTGCCAGTGACGCCTAAGATTTCCATAGATTTTCGCATGGTACATACATACTTCACGGAGTACATGTAAGCGTGTCTTAAGACAAGCCGATTATTTTCTGTAAAGATGGATACACATTTCATGCATTATCCTCTTCTCACATGAACATTAACAGAAAGTTATGCTGTAGTGCAAAGAGAGGTTAAAGGCAGCATACACGCTCGTAAACGTGGTCGAGCTAACAGCGTCAATCGAACCGTATGGCCTACAAAATGATGCCTACGCATTTTGGAGCGTCAAAAACGACCCACAGTGCCGTTACAGGAGTAGCAATTTAGGCCCGCCCGTATTTTCACGCCCACTGTATTTGCGGTTTTCCAACAACGCAGGGTCGCTGGGTCATCTTCGCTCTCAGTAACGTGTGTGGTTCACTTGTTAGGAAGTTCACCAACAGTACCGACGGTGAAGATGACCCAGCAACCTTGAGGTACAGGAAAAGGACAAATATTGGGGGCGTGAAAATACGGGCGGGGCCAAACTTGCTACTCCTATAACGGCATCGTGGGTCCTTTTTGGCCCTTTAAAATGCATAGGCGTTGTAATCTGAGCCATAAAATTCTATTTCAGTTGTAATCTCAAATACGTTTACAAGCGTGTATGCTGCCTTTAAAGGACTGAATACGCGATAGTTACGTGAGTCCCGCAAAGAACGCTCATCATGAAATGAGGGTGGTGGTCGTTATATGACCAAGGGGCGGGAGGGGCGGGCAAACGGGATGTGGAGCAGGGATATGCCGCAATCGCCGGTTGCTGACTGTCGTTTACCGGCCGTTTTGGATCGAAATTTTTCAATTGTCGTTTGCCGTTTCTGCCCCATACCTTTGGACAATATTCGGCAAAAAGTGCGTAATAGATAACGAACGCCTCGATTTGGACGCAAAGCTCACAGAGAGCAATCCGCGCTCTAGTGATAAATAATGACCCAGCTCGCGCGTCTTTTGAATAGAACCTTTGCGTCCTTTAAAAAGGACCACGAGATATCCATTGCTTAAACAACTTGCTACTCGATAACTGTCTGCTCCAGCTACAATACCCGCGCTAAGTTTTGTAAAAACGCGGAGCATCTGGCAAAAAAGCGTCCGATGCATGTAACTCTTTTGAAAGAAGACTTTTTTCAATTCTGAAAACGCTATCAAGTTCTCAGATCAAATTTGTACCTAATTATGTGACTTGTGGGCCGAAGTTCCCTGGGATCGCTTTGTTTTTGAAGGAAATAGTTTTTGTAATAGTTTTTCAAAAACGTCGCTCGCGGCGAGATGCGGCGAAACTTTCAGCAGTATTTGTACAAGTAATGGGAGAGCAATCTGTATGCTTTCTTCTTTTTGATTGAGGTGCAGGTGAGAGAATCTCAAGATTTATTTTGGCTAAATTTTCGGTATCTTTCGTTTCAAAGTCCGGAGTTTTAGCAACAAAACTCCGACTTTTCAGATAGTTCTCAAGCGTGTTTAATGACCGAATTTCGAAAATTCAACCAACACAAACCTTGAAATTCTCTCACCCGCACTTAATTCAAAAAGAAAGCATACAGATTGCTCTTCCATTGCTTGTACAAATACGCTCAAAGTTTTGCCGCACTTCGCGGCGCGCGAAATTCATGGAAAACGATTGTAAAAACTATCTCTTTCAAGAACAAAGCAATTTCAGGTAACTTCGGCCTGCAAGTCACATAATTAGGTAGCAATTTTATCTGGGAACTTGATAGCGTTTTCGGAATTCAAAAAAGTCTTCGTTAAAAAAAGTTGCATGCTTCGGACGCTTTTTTGCCAAGTTTGCCAAATGCTCTCGTTTCTACAAAACTTAGCGCGGGTATTGTACTGTGCTTATCTGAGCCGAATTCCCGTCCGCAATCGCGTCTCGACACGCTTTACGGCCGCACGCGCTCGAGTCAGTCGAATTTCCAGCACCAAAGCCGACTCGATATGGCTTTTTTTACAGTTTTCTCCAATTTTGTTCAATTTCCAGTTTCCAAAACGTACCTAGAGTCAACAGATCGGCGGCTGCGGCGCTGGAAACTTCCGACTCGAATGCGCGCGGCCACATAGCGGGTCGAGACGCTATCGCGGATCGGAATTTGGCTCAGAGAATCTCAGTACTTTGCCAGAATGCGAGCGTCTATGCAGTATCGCAAGAATTATCGCCTTAGATTTCCGAAAAAGGTTGTTTTCAGAGAACCTCAAAAAATTACTATTCTTACACCACAATATTCTTATTACCGGTTTTCAATCGAATACTCATCTCGGCGCTGTTTTTTCCTAACAGGTTTTGTACTAACTCAGAGAGCGGGGAGATCCTATTCGGCAACGATAGGCTTTCGATTCGACTACAAAGCGGTTGGGCGACGGTACGATCACGTACTTTCGTGCGCCACGTGGCCTAATCATCGTCCAAGTGAGACGCACGTGCCGCCAATCATAGCCGTTCCACTCGGTCATGACACGCTTTCGATTTGACCACGATGTGCTGCTACGTGGGAAACGGGTGCGGCAAGGGGTTTGTCTCTCTGTGCCACGTAGTTCTATCGAGCAGGCCACGTGCTCGTCGGAGCGAAAGTTCCTTTCGAGTCGACCAGGTACCCGATTAGAAAGCCTACCGTGGCCGAATCGGACCCCCCCTCCGACTTTCTGAGAAGAAGTTCAACTTCTAGTGGTGCTATTTAAAACCATTTGTTTTCTTGATACTGGAGTACGAAAAGTGCATTAAAAAGTAATAAATTTGCTTACAGTTACTTTTCGAGCACTCTTATTGTTTTCTGTACGAGGTTTTTCCAAAAGGAAAAACCTTTTGGACGAATTTTGTCGCTTTCCGTCTGCCGATTTTCCAGAATCGTTCGCATTCCTGATGCGAAGATACGGGCGGAATAACAGAGGCGTAGAGGCGTCCAGCAGCGTGGCGCCTTCACGCGCTCTCATTCTAGGAGATGTTGATCGAATCCACAGCGCGGGAGCAGTTCGGCTGACGCACGTGACGAGGGCGGCGGAAAACCGCTGCGCGCACGTCGTTGTTGGAGCGCGTTAAACGAGCGCCAACTATTTTCATTGTTAAAGCCCCACGGTTAACGCACCCCAACGACAAAGTGCACGCGGCGGTTTTCCGCCGTGCGCGCCACGTGTAGCCGCCGAACTGCTCTCGCGCTGTGGGATCGGTCAACATCCCTCGTTCTACTAGCCTCCCCACTGAAATCACCGAGAGACCACGCAAGCTTTTTTGTATCATGTGCCCTCTTGAGTGTTGACGTTTTACGTCCACGCACACATGCGTGCATATGGACACACACCGGCGCCGATCCTGGTATGTGTAGATGGGTTCCTTCTCAGTCATACATAGTTCCTATCTGCTAAGAAACTACTTGCTTCCTTTTTGAAGCTTCCTTGATTTCTCGATTCGTCGGCTTTTCCAGCGAATTTTGCTCTGCGTCATTGCGACAGTGTTTGGCCGCGCTAGAGAAGAAGACAGCGTTCAGAGAAGTAGAGAGTATGATGTCGCTAGCCCCGTGTTTCGTCCAGGCACGCTCTTTCCTCCTCCACCGTTTCTCCCGCCTCTTTTCTGTTGGAAAATACTACGACCACCACCCTGTCCTGTCGCTGAAAGGCACCGCATGCTCGATAGTTCTTCACTGCATTCTGCGCAGCGCGATCCTAAGGAGTCGTTCATAGTTCCCCGCCACCGAGCGGCGCCGCGAGGTGCAATCCTATAATATTGATCGTGCCGCGCCGCATGATAAATGTTATCAGAACGCACTTCGCAACGCCTCTTGGCGGCCGAACTGTAAACGACCCCTTGGTATTTATAACGCTGCGCCGCGTGATCGACGTTATAGGGTTGCACTTCGTCGCACCGCTCGGCGACGAAAGTGTCAACGACGCCGAATCGAGACATTTCCGCAGCATAGTTAGAAAGATGTCGAGTCTTCTCCTGTCTAGGAGGTTGGATTTTGCGGATTTTCATAGAAAAGAGCTGTTTGCCGAGCTGTGTGTAATCAGCTGATTTTTTCCGCACCGGAAAATGAAGCTATTCCTGCGGAATTTCGCAGAAATTTTTAATTGCACTTCGTCTTGTCTGGCTAGATGCAAAGAACGAGGTGAATCCAAGGAGAAATCGCCAAGGAGTTCTCGACCCTTGAAAACTGCTTTCCGTGCCGAATCCATCATCGATAAAACCATGGTTCAGGAGCGAACGGAGGGGCGATCTAGTGGCAACACTGAGAAGGGCTGAGAGTTTGGCATGAAACTTACCCTCAAACCGCTATTGATGCATCCAGCCCCTGTGAGAACTGTTGCTAGAACTTAGTATTCTGCTTTCAATGTTTGAGGAGTTGACGTTAGTGTCAAGCCTAAAAAATGGTCTATGTCATCGTGTGTGGTCTCTGTCGGGAGGGGTATTGCTGCGGAACTGAACGCTCTCTGTCCACAAGAAAAAAATATTGATGCTACGTGGAACTACGAACCTGCCTCTCCTCAGGGGATCATCGGAGGCAGTGTAGTCGACGGGAATGTGGAAGGTAACAAGGGAGGGTTTAATGCATGCCACTGAGATTCAGGACGCAGCTTTAATATGTCTCAGGGACAGGACAGTATTTCAACTTTCAGTGCACAGAATCGGCTGTTGGCTGCAGACTGGCCTAAAGGCAGTGTTTACGATGGAAAAGTTGTCCGTTTTTTTGACTAAAATGTAAGTTTTGGGTCCTTCTGAAAAGAGTAAGAACGATGAAAAATGGGCGGGAAGTGGGTGAAAATCTCGTGGGCCACGCGACCCATTGGGCCACCCTGCCCACGTCCTATAACAGTTGCTCTGCGGTCGTTTAAACGTAAGAACAGTAATCAAATTCTCGAATATCCTTCATCGCCAAGGGTTTTAAGGCGCTATTGATACTCATCAGCGTCAGCGCGGCACGAGCGTGACGCGCTTGCGGAGACTATGAACACTCCAGCAGCGACGCCATGGCGGAGCGGAAAAAAGTGGTCTCCAACTTCTCAAAACGACCAAATTTTGTACACGCGTTCACCATCGCGATTGCAGAGGAATTGGTTATAATGAAATGGAATAAGCTCGATAATGAATTAATGATCAAAGTGAGGAAAAGTTGGTACGGCCTTCGCTGTTATGGCGGAGCGGGCGTGGGGTCAGGTCATTTATACTCGAAAGCCACGCGCGTGCCGCGCTAGGGTTGAGGAATAGAATAGCGTCTAACATCCCAGCATGTACACTGACCCCTCTTTCTTTTGAAAAATTTTCAGTACAGGAAACAGAAAGTAGAGCCGCTTACCTAATTCAAATCTGTCGCTGTCGCAGTGCGCAGCACATGCACCGGCGCATTTGCAGAATGTCAGACCTCCGCGAGATGTCGCTGCGATGGACTAGAGGCAACTCCTAATACGACAGACAGTACCATTGCTCCGATACTGGTCCCGCCACGATCTGTGCTAAATGTCATGACTTTCGCTCATGACATCGACAATGTTAGCCACTGACCTCACGCTGCGTGGCATCCCTCGATCTCCGTCATGGCCCCGCTGCAGAGAGACTCGCCGCCACTCCAATCTGCAGAGGGCAGGTGGAAACATCACGCGGCGGGGCGGTTCTGCAGCTCTGCCACGCTCCAGTCCCAGATGACTGTATCTCGTGTGATCCCTGTTCCCCTGTAATATTTTTAGAACAGCGTTTCCATTACAACTCTGCAACGTGCCTCAGTCTTTACTAGAGTTGTACTTTGACAATCGCTAAACGTTTACGGTATTACACGATCAGACATAAGTGTGAAGCGTAATAGGGCGGGGATAAATTACGAAATAGGTAATGTGCGAATAGCGTATGGCCGACACGGATCGAAGTGTCACGAGAGTTTTCTGACGAGTACATGTATGCCTTCCACCAAATTCAGTCGAGTGAATGAATGAGGCCGCGGGAATGGTAAAACCGCAATGGTGGTGTTGGCGGCGCCGCCATGGTGGTACTGGATTAGCGCAGTGGTGAAACGTTTCATAGTCTACTCTCGTCCCGCGCGTCAGGCGGCGTCCAGAGTTTTTGCGAGGTGACGCGATGGCACATGACAGTGCAACGCGAATATCGCGTCGCACAGGGATTCAGGTGTGAACGCTACACGAACGCTGGACCACTGCGCGCAATTACGTCGCGTGAACAAGCGACCGCAATTTTCTCGTAGCAGCAACAACATGTTTTCGTGTTCGTTGAAATGCGACTGGTCCTAAATATGCTCGTTTCATTGAATTCATTATTAAATTTCCTTGTATTGACTGAAAAACATTGAAAAGAGAAACAGCAACGAGCTTGCATTTGCGCAACGCCGATCGCGTCGAGTTGAGTTGCCACGCGGGGCGATAAGGCGTGGCGCGCAAAGACAAATGGCACGTCATTTCGAATGCATCGCGCCTCTTCGCTGTGAACCCGTAGCGACGACGCCACGCGATATCGCTTCATCGCAACGTATGAAAGTTTTAACGTCGCGTTGCGTGTTACGGCGAACCGTTACTTCCTAGGTCAACCAAGGCGCTCAAGGGTCACTACTAATCCTGCCCGAACAAAACGCGCTCCAAGGCCAACGACGCACGCGTTCCAGGGTGTCGTAAAAGGTTTCGAAAATCCTAGGTCCCTTGTTCTCGTTTTTTTGCTCGGTTCTCAAGCTCCTTGAGCCTTCATCTTCTTCCTCCCGAATTTTTTCGTACCTTATTCGTCGTGTGAGGCACAATCCTCGTGCTACCGACGAGATCTTGATTGCCTACAAGGGCCGCGGGTTTTTTTCTGGTTGACCGCGTTGGTTTCCGGTTGGTCCCAAGGGCCGGGCTTGTTCGCTGTTATCCTGCGCTTGGTTTTCTGTGTGTATTCGGCCGTTTGGTAATGGTGTTCATGCTTGTATTTGCTACCGAACCAACGAGAGGTCGGCTTCTGTTTAACTATGGTTGGAGGACAGACTGAGGATTTCAGGTAGGTATTCAATTTCTGTAAAAACTTCCTCTAACTTTCCACTGAGAGTGGTCACCTCTATCCCCGTCCTCTTCCTTAGAGCACGACTGCCGCACCTCTGCACATCGCGACTGATCTGTGAACGCCGCCTCACGCGTGTGTTGCGCTTGCGGTAACGGCAACAGAAGATGTTTTTGGGTAGGACTGGGCACGGGCACGCATGATAGCCTGCCCAACTTCTTACGATGGAATACCAGAGCCTTTCTTGTTTCCATTTACACACGTACCTGAACAGACTTCTTTCCAAAACCTTTCCAGCTTGCACGGTCCCGAAAATCAACGAGAAACTGAGGATGCGTTCGGTCTATCCTCGGTTGAGATATTTCAACACATGAATGTTTTCCATCCGCCGACTGTCGTGCTTCTTGGTGAATTCGAGTGCATTATTTGGAAACTCCATTCCGCTGATAGGTGTCAAAAATAGTATCACAGTCACATGAGGATGATGCAACATGACGCAGTCCAGCGTTATCTGCACCGAAATGCTGCAGAACCATTATGCAAGTGCATGCCCGATCCGTGAATATACCTGACTACTATACTTAATATCCGAAGGTAATTCCTCGGATAATGGATCGATTCGGATAATGCCATTTTGAATTTACCGGATATTGGTTCGATTCAGATAATGCGTTTTTTCGAATTTTCGGATATTGGATCGATTCAGATAATGCCATTTTTCCAATGATTCGGATACGGATATCCGCCGGATAATTTCGGATAAATTTCGGATATTATCGAAACAAATCTCAGGCAACACACACACACACACACACACACACACACACACACACACACACACACACACACACACACACACACACACACACACACACACACACACACAAAATGAGTAGAATAATAGCTACGAGAAATGGACATATACATAAACAAGGTGCACACCCACGCCGCTTCGCGGCGTACTTGTAGGCGTGAGTTTCGACGCATAAATTGATATTCTCTTTGTCAAATGAGAACTTAGTTATTATAGTTCCTCGAAACCCAATCCGATCCCACACACTTTTCTTGCGTCGGCGCACTTACAGTTGGGTCCGACAAACTTTCCCCGGCGCTTCACGCATTCCCAGGAGGGTACAACACACCTTACCCGGCTCTCGGCGCACTCCCAGTAGGGTGCAGTCTTACTCCGGCGCTCAGCGAACTCCCAGTTGGATCCAACACACTTTTCTCGGCGCACTCCCGGATGGGTCCAACACACTTTTCTCGGCGCTCGGCGCACTCCCAGTTGGGTCCTACACACTTTTTTTCGGCGCTAGGCGCACTCCCAGTAGGGTTCAACACACTTTTATCGGCACTCGGAGCACTCACATTAGGGTCCAACACACTTTTCGCGGCGCACTCCCAGTTGGTCCCCCACAATACCCCTGCGATTGACGCACTCCTAGTGGAGTCGCGCCTACTTGTTTCGGCGCCCGGCGCACTCCCAGTGAAGTCCCGTCTACCTTCCCAGGGCTCCTACTGCACATGCAGCCGCCCATGAAGGCGCTCAACAACGTTTTACATAGGAAACTGATGATATTGTGTTATCAGTATACAGCATCACATCATAACAACAAACCTAATTGCTTCATTTCTGAAAACAAACCGACCGAATTTCCGTTCACTCACACACACACACACACACACACACACATACACAGACGGTCACACACACCAAGCAGCGTATAGTTAGTAGGATTACACGAATGAGGAAACAAAAGTGAGTCAAATAGTTGATATAAAAAATGGACCGGTTTACTACATTAAACTTGACCTGTTAAAAAAAAACCTAAAATGAACCGATTTTATCCGATTTATCCGGTTTTCATCCGATTTTATCCGATTTTATGCAAATTGTATCCGTTTTATCCGATTTTACGCAAATTTTATCCGTTTTATCCGATTTTTATCCGTTTTTATCCGATTTTTATCCGTTTTTATCCGATTTTATCCGAATTTTTGACCCTTCGGATAATGAATCGATTCAGATAATGCCGATTTTAAATTTCCCGGATATTGGTTCGATTCAGATAATGCGTGTTTTCAAATTTTCGGATATAGGATTATCCGAATCTCGGATATCCGGTCGGATATCCGAAATGGAGTGATTCGGATACTAAGTATACTGACTACACCATATCCCTTCCAATTAGATGCGCCAAACCCATTAAGGATAGGATACGTCGATAACTAGCGCTTACCGAATAGTGACTTTTCTGTTACATACAGTCAGCACAGATGAGTGAATATTTTTTGGATTACTCACTGACTCCGGACCAAAGGTCGGATCTGAAACTCGCACTGATTGTTTGTGTTCTTCACTGTCCGTTGGCACAAACTCGGTGCGAGTATGTGGAACCATTACCTCCATTTCGGAGTAAAATTTACTTCCGTCGGTCGCGGCTTGCAAGCGCATACTGCGTATGCATATATACAAGCATCTACATCATGCAAATCGATTGTGAAAAATCCACCCGTTGTGACCGGACTGAGCACGCCTGTGCCGTCTGTTGCCGTCCCTGACGATACGCATGTAAACCACTGTTTACTGTGGCGGAAACCCCCCCCCGTTCTGGCCGGTCTAAGCCCGTCTGATCTATCTTGATCCAGTTGTGGCCGTCCCAGTCGATACGTATGCAACGTATAGCTTACTGAAGCGGTAAATCCACCCTTTGTGACCAGACTGAGCCGAACTCTGTGCGCTCGAGCACGCCTGCATAATCCATTGGCATGCAGCCGACACACTAAGGCCTCCGTCAGACCTAGTCGACCGACTTAATTTCACTCGATCGACACGCACCAAAATAGTGACAGATGGGTGTAGAAAAGCCACCCAATGTGCCTGTCTGCAACCGTTTGCTTGCGTGCGCAATCCACCCAATCGATACTGGCGTTCTACGCACGGGCAGGGCCGATGCAGCCGAGGTAGGTTCTTCCGTCTCGGACTCAGTCGGTGTTTCGACCAAGTCTGACGGGGGCCTAAGGCGGCATTCAGACTCAGACAATAGCAGGCCCCGGGCGCAACCGGCTCCGCCTCTCCCCGCCCAATGCAACCGAAACACAGAGCAGTTGATATTTGAACTCGCGGTGCGTTTCGGTTGTGATTGCAACGTGCAGTGCGTTCAGGTTGCTCTCCGGGCCACATGCGTTGACTGACGCGCGCATTTCGAAATCGGATAAATCAATTGAAACAAGGAAGAGCATCTGGGCTTACTGCGATTTTCGAGCGGGATTCTAACTGTTTCTCGTGTGGGGCTTGTAATTGACTTCCTCTGCTTCATTTGTGCTCAATATTCGACCAAACTAGAATTCACTGTATTCTTCATATTTGTGCAATATTAAGACTGTATTCAAAGAATGAAACGTTAACATGACTTTCCGAACGCTATTTGCAAATATTCATGAAGGGAGTACTTTGGATTTATTCAACAATTTGGAAAAATGAGAAAACTAATCACTAATCGTCCGGATATTTAAATTCAATCATCCACTCCGAAAAATTAAAAAGTCCAGAATCGGAAAAAAACAATTGATTCGGGAGGGTAATTGGATTTAATACGCATTTTGAGTGTTCTAAAATACGATATTTAGCATGCCATCTGTTTCCAAGTGAAATTCATTGCCATTCATCGCGTGCATCTGCTCCCGTACGCTGCGTCTACTTCTCCCCACACTTTCTCGCTGACTCTAGGTATCTCGCTCCGCATTATTCATATTACCGGTACATGATTTGCACGGTTGCCTTGAAGATGTTTAAAACAAATATGTGTCATGCTTACATTTAATGTCTGGAATAAATATGTGTCATGCATACTTTTCATTGTTATCTTTGAATCGTTCAACGAGATCATTAGAAGGACTGAGAAAGGGCGGATGTTATGAATAACTTATAATTTCAGGAATTCCTGAAGAATACCTAATAATTTCAGGGAAATATACCTAATAGTTGGAGAAAAGCAGGTGAAATCAGAAGATTGGTGGATGAAATTGTGAGGGAAATTGTGACGAAATCAAAATTCTAAGCAGGGGTAAGTGTATCAAGCTTGAAGGTATTTCATAATCAGCACTAGCTTAGAGAAGGGACAATTAAGGGTCATATAAATCCAAGGAAATTCAGTAGAATGGGGCGATTCGGTGAATGTGTGGAAATTGTTGAAGTCTTCCTTGAAAAACCGATTAGCTGAAATGGGTGCGATAATCGATCAGCGAAGCGTCTGAACCACTTCGAGGTATCGATTTTTGCAACTGTGTTGCTTAAATCGGTTTATAGTTAGCGCCCGGGGCGCAACCATCTACGCTGTATGATATACTGTGACGTCATCAGCCGACAGTTGCGCTCAAGGCGCTGCGTGAATCAATCTCGTCGGTAGCACCCGGAGCGCAACATATGTGGCCCGGAAATTGCCAAATTTGTCACCCTGAGCGCAACATGGACGCGGCTCCGGGTGCATTCGGGGTGGGCTCAGGGCCTGCTATTGCCTGAGAAGTTCATTCGCGACGCGATGTTATAATCAGCCTACGTATCGATCAAGCAACGGCGCGTCGTCGCCAGGTGCTCACAGTGAAGGGACGCGATACATTCGAAATGATGCGCGATTTGGGGGACGCGACGGACGTCGCGCGATGGCAAACCCGTTGCTGCTTTTCGGCAGTAAATTCTCCTTAACACAATCAAATCTAACCATGAAAAGAATGAATTAAGGTTATCCAGGATAACATGCACTCAAAAGGGGACTGTTCAAAGGCATCGTTTGCGTTGAAAATCAATTTTCACTTTTCAGGCTCAATTTCATGATGGAGCCCGGTTGACCACACTGGTAAACTTTGGCGAGTCAAAAACGTTGGGCAATGAGGTTGGAAGGCGTCAAAGATGCAGAACCGCCACCAATTCTCACCAGTCATCTAGCACTTTTTCCTAGAATGTTAATGCGACCGTAAGACAACATGAAAAATAGTTACGGAACGGACTCCACATGCAGAAAAACTCCGAAAATGACAGTGACGAGGCCTCCAAAAGCAGAAAAACCTCGAAAAGGATTTTGGCGCGAAATTCAAATTCGTATTTACAATGTGTTCCTATTGACTTTTCTTTACAAATGAAGGTTCTTCATGGGCCCATTCGACATTTTCGTTCACTAGAGTGGCCAAGCTACACAAAAACATGGAAAAATAATATACGGTTTTCTGCGCGTGCGATGCCTTTAAGACGAGGGGGGGCAGCCAAGATTTTTTCACAGAACTGAAATGAGCCACCGATCCATAAGCTACCAATCGAAGTATTTCTATTGAACTTCAATAACAACGATGATCGATAGCATCAACAAGCATCTTTTATCAGGTTTTTTGTTCATTTCTATGAAGAAAAAAAAACTTGGATGCCCCCCCGTCTAGTATAGAGCCCTCAAAAAATACGAAAAAAAACTATTGGTATTGCTAGAAATAAATTTCCGTAGCTTGTTCATGAAAAAATGCGTGCGAGCGCTATTCGCCCAGCGTTCGCGCAGCGTGTACGCCTAAATACAGTTCACCTCCGCACTGCCGCTCAGTCTTCAAAGTGCACACTGAATGCCTCGACGCGGTTGCGAGCATCCTCAGACAGGGATGTGTGATCACCCGAGCGGTCTTTGCCTTTGATGCCTGGGTGTCCCCACCGCCCGGGTGATCCCACATCCCTGTCTGAGGATGTACCGCAGCACTTTGCGGACTGAACGGCAGTGCGGAGGTGAACTGTACCTGCGCAACGCGATTTTTGCGTGGCACTCACATATAGCATCGCGTCGCTCCGCGAAAACTCTTAAGGCCGCCTTAGGCGGCGCAGGACGGCACAGAATCGCTTGGGTCGGGAGAAGATGGCTTCGTCCGGCATTCTGCGGACTATGGCGGTGGCCTGCGATCCGTCCCGACCGTGCTTCCTTCACGAAAGTTCCGTAAACATTTGGAGGAAAAAACGTATACAACACAAGACGGCTGTAATTAGATTTCTTGTACAATACAAAATAGGTTTGAACCTCTAAACTTCTATACAGCTAGGCCTATAAGAGAAGCTTTTTGTACAGAAAAGAGAGAATCTAGATATAAGGAAAATATGACTGAATAATTACGTAAACGAACTACAGTGCTTTTGCAGCAGGTGGGGAGAGGGCACTTGCTCATGGCCATTTTTCCGCGCTGAAACGCCTCTCTTGACTTTGGGAGGGGGGGGGACCCCGAGTTGCGGCGTTCAAATTCGCAGTGGCAAGGTACAAATGCACCAGATGACAAGCCCGAAAGTGTTCCACCCCAATTGCCCAATATTTGTGGATGATAATACACAAGATACTTTTCCGGCCTTAACCGTACTCCAGACAAGGGACACAATGAAGTGATGGAAAAATTTATGACACAAATGAAAACACAAAATAATCTCACAACAAGGCTCAAAACAACAAGTGACCAAGTGGATAGAACGAAAACGATATTGAAGAAAGGTACATGCGCCTCGGCGAATCTTCTCTGGAACAACCTGGAACGCGAAAAGTGCGCGCGATTTGAATGCCGGCGCCTGCCTGGCACCGCCTGTACTGCACGCGCAACTCCTGTGATACCGGATTGCAGTTTCCATGGCCATTATACTCTGTTTAACTTGAATTGCACAAAACACGGTCCGTCAAAAGTCCTGTAATTGGACCGCTAATACCGTAGTGTACGTCAACGACGCGTTCTCGGCAGACCCGGGTGTGCACCCGGGGCGGCATGCTCGTACGCGGTGGGTTAGGTTGGGGTTAGGCAGGGTTTGGGGCGTCGGCGCTTTTCATGATTGCTGTGCGAGTGGTGCTGGAGATAATCAATAGTTGGGGTCTCAACGGGGTTTCGGCTGCCCCACCCTCATGGGTAGGGTTTGCGAGGGAAAGATTTTTCAGTGCTAGCCTAACCCCCTTTCAGCCCTCGCGCCGCTATCATCAAACGCGCCGACGCTTCAAACCCTGCCTAACCCCAACCTAACCGGCCGCGTACGTGCATGCCGCCCCCGGTGTGCAGAGCAATCGATTCGTCAATGCCTTCACTCGCCCAGCCACCCTGCCACCCGAGTCTGCCGAGAACGCGTCGTGGACGTACACTACGGTACTAGCGGGCCATTTATAAGACTATTGGTGGACCGTGTTTTGTGCAATACAAGATAAACAGAGTATGCATAAATTTTGACTATCATTCGCGTCCAGTGTTAAATGCTGCAGGTCGTTGAAGCACTTGAGATGCGGCCGTTCATGCCTTCTGAATTCGTCAACACTAGCCGCGGAATGTTCAACGACTCGGGTGAATTCGAAAATGTTCTCGTGCCTTGCCACTAGGGATGTTGAGACGGATCAAGATTATTTGCCGGTGATGCTGGCGCCGATTGGCTTTCAGGCGATCGGATTGCACCCGGCGCCACTCGCGGTGCGCCAACCAGCGCCCCACCGGTGCTATGTCGTTGGCCGACCGTTTGATGGTAGAACGCTGGAGGCTGCTGATGGGGGACCATTCCGTGAAGTTGCGAATTCGGCAAGCTACCAGCCTCACTACGCGGATCATGTATACCGGGCGGACTCAATTCCCTAATCGGCGTCGCTCTCTCGTCCAGCATTAGACTAGGGTCCATCGGACAACCCATAGGGGATTGCATGGGACTACCATTGGAATAACTGCACAAACCTCAAGCTACCGCATCACTTGTTTACACAAAAGCAAACCAATCATCCCTTTATCTGTTATTTACCACAAGACTCCAAGTTCTACACAACACACAAAAGGGTACTGTGTTTCGCTGAGCCAAATTCAGGCCCACAATTGCGTCTCGACACGCTTTGCGGCCGCACGCGCTCGAGTTAGTCGAGTTTCCAGCGCCAAAGCCGACTCTATGTAGCTTTTTTATGCAGCTTTCTCCAATTTCGTTCAGTGTCCAGTTTCTAAACCCCTCCTAGAGTCAACAGATCGGCGGCTGCGGCGCTGAAAACTCTTCCGACTCGAGAGCGCGCGGCCGCAAAGCGTGTCGAGACGCAATTGCAGACCGGAATTCGGCCCAGAGAAGCACAGTATGTTGGTAGCAGTGCCCATGGAATGTGGGCTCTGCCACAATGTGGGATTAATTCTAGAGAAGTCCCTCCGCCTCACAGTTGCAATCGAAGCAGCATGACATCACCACTGAACCATGTCGTCTGCTGGAACCAACTGGTAGTAGTAGTAGTGGTATGCACGCTCTAATGGCTGAGTGGACAAGTAGCAGCGAGACAGTGTGCCACATCTGTGAAACCCACACCCCCTATCGCGCCGATAGTGCTTTGTCTACAGCTGCAGATGGGTCTCTGTCTGGTCTGGCCAATGGCATGAGGAAATTCCTGACGAGAATCTCGCGACACTTCGCATAGTTTCCCGGCGTTATGCGAATCTCGACGGTGTCCCAATGGCAGAACCAGTTTTTCCTTTATGCAGAGAGTGCGTGCGGTGCCCCGTGCGTTTCCCGTCCTCGCGTCGTCGTCACGTTTTTCATCCCCTCTGCTCGAATTCCCTGCCCTCACGCACTATAACTTTGGCCTCAATGAACTCTCTCTCTCTCTAGCGAGTGTTAATGCTGAATATTGTTGGGTTGATTGGGTCATTAGGTTTGAAGGAGCGATATCATAAGGATGCTTATACTATTCATAGCAAATGACTCGATCTTGGTGAGATCTACGTTTATGTATGGCGCACTAACTAGGAATCGACAATGTTTTTAACAAAATTTATACCAGTTGATGAACTTCCAATGGCGTTTTTAAATGTAGCTGTTGCGGAGCTCTCTGAACCGAGTTAAGCGGCATCCTCAGTGGGGCGCTAAGACACCGCCATGCAAATTCTAAGGTGTTCAGAAAAAATGATTTCGGATTTGACTCAAAACTCATTTCTGGGGTTCATCTGGGGTCTTGAATACGAATTTGACGTCCAATCGTCGATTTTCGGAAAACTGCGACAAGTTTGATGCAAAGAGGTTCACCGGTCAAAATTTTCGTGGGAACATGCTACTTTCGATGATGTTCGAACGCAGTGATAGCCTTGCCTCGAAACTTCTCGATGAGGGTTATTTGAACTCAGAAAAATGGAAACAAGTTACTTGTAACATAAAAGGCCGAAAACAAGTAACCTGTAACATATCTGAACCCATGTAAGTTACTTGCGACTTATCTCAGGTCATTTAAGTTACATGTAACATATCGGCGGGATACTCAGAAAAATGGAAACAAGTTACTTGTAACATAAAAGGCCGAAAACAAGTTACTTGTAACATACCTGAACCGATGTAAGTTACTTGCGACTTATCTCAGGTCATTTAAGTTACATGTAACATATCGGCGGGATACTGCGTGCGGTGCGCCTCTGATATGTTACGTGTAACTTAAATGACTTGAGATAAGTCGCAAGTAACTTACATCAGCTTAGATATGTTACAAGTAACTTGTTTTCGATTTCTGAAAGGATCCTGCGTGCTGTGCGCCTCCGATATGTTACATGTAACTTAAATGGCACAATATGTCGCAAGTAACTTAAATCGGCCAAGAAGATATTTCCAAGGTTGATGTACGACGCACTCGCGGGGTCAGGCTTACGGCTGGCGTTGCTATGGGTTCAGCTACCCAAGTTTGAGGTACGTGACCCCACTGCACAGCATTTTTTGCCGTAGTGTGTGGCCTGGGACGCGCCCTTTGCGTCGCGTGTCGTCTGCGTCACGTGATTGCCACCCATAGTGAAAATTCAAATGTAAGTTACATGTAACATAAGTGTAACTTACATGTAATATAAATTTAAGTAACATGTAATATAAATGTATGTTACTTTCAAACTATATAAAAATTTCCTAGCTACCTTCTTCACTGAAGAGCCCCGGGGTAGCTAGAGATATGAATTGTCTGAAGACAGGGGCGAAACAATTCATATCTTAAAATATTCTTTGCCATCGCATATATAACACCATTCCATTCTGACGAGTATATGCTTTATATGATGGGATTTTCAAAAAAAAAATTCTACAAATTTTATAATTCTATTACTGCTTAAAACAAACACACAAAAACGGAACCAAAAAGAGAGTTTTTTTTTTTAATTGAGACATTCAAGTAAGTTACATTTATATTACAAGTAACTTGTTTTGATTTTTCTGAGAAGTCCTCAATTCGAATCTGAGATCTCTTTATCGAATTTCGATAGATTACCGTAGGTTGCGGTGAGCATACGGTACTCTGGTCGAAGTCTCAGATTTGACTCAAAAATCTCTCTGTGGGTGTTATTTGGGATGCTGAACACGAATTTGAGGTCCGTTTGTCGATTTTTGAAATATTATGGTAGGTTACGTCAGTTCGCTCCCTTTTATTAGTTCTTGCAAAACAGTTGGTAATCACCAGGCAAGCCATCTGTAGACAGCTTTAGCCTGGTGTCTGGTAGTATTTCGAAATCCGCGACCCAGTATGAAGCACAACCTTTGCACGCTAATTTCCCAATGACTCCCCTGCAATATCCGCATGCCCTTTAAGGCGTCAATCTCTCATGTGTTTATCTAAGGACTATTGTATCTCAGTCTGACAAAGCTGTTTGATGGTCGAGATCTTTGAACAAATACCTCCAGGACATCATCACGCATTATTTTCATTGAAAAAAAGTTGTCTCGAAGGGATTCTCCCCTTAAAGGCAGTTGTATTCGCCGTGAATATAGTATTCGAGCTCGATTCAAAAAAGGTTTTTTTTTCGGTCGTAAGCTAACGATTAGTGAAGAAACGGCAAGAAAAGCGCTTAGGAAACGCCAAAATAGCGCTTTCAAATGTACGTACAGTCTTAGCACGCGAACGAGTTTACGCGCCCAGCTAGTTTCCGCAAGCGCGCGCTAATGGTGAAATGTGCGCGAGTCGATAAGGCTGGAGGTGGCGCAGTTGCTTGGCGATTGGCCATCGAAAACGTCCGCGGCACCACAAGCTCGTCAGAATGGAGGGCGGGGCGTGCTAAGCGAGCGTACTGGACTAACAAAATTTTCACTTCGCGGCCGTTTTTATAGATGTCTGGCACGTTTTCGCTGCTTTCTCTGACCATAACCCCTCCAGCATCTGCCAGCATAGTGAAAACTCGAAAACAAGATTTATCGTGAGCGCTGCCTTGAAAAGAAATCCATCTTCAAAGGTGCACAATAAAGGCAGGTACGCGATAAAAACGGCTCACTAGGTCCTTCATGAGAAGGTAGATCTGGCCATCACAAAAGTGAAGATTTGCAAAAAATGGGAAAATAAACGCGCGGGAACAAGTCAGGAATGCTAATTACTGGGTGTCCTCCCGCCCCCAATAAAAAGATGTCCATAAATGCTTGCATTGCCGTCTTCTATTTTGCTCTTAAATTTATTAGTAGTCTCTTAATGTAGCTGGCAACTACTTCAAGAGCGAAATAACAGACGACGGATCCGGCATTTATGAAAACCTCGGTAATTGGGGGCGGGCGGACACCCACTAATTAGCCATTCTAATTTGTTCCTGCCCGTTTTTCTCCTCACCTTTTTTTGCTTTTTTTGACCGGATCTACCTTTTCATCGACTACCGTTTTTATCGCGAGCCCTGCCTTTGAAGGAGGTGTTCACGAGAAAAAGCTGCCGGTTGTCCATATGTAGTCTTAGGGTCCCTCTCACTATAAGATGAGTAAGGACAGAAGTATTTCGAAAAACGGGCAGGGAGTACATTACCCGCGCTAAGTTTTGTAGAAACGGGGAGCATCTGGCAAACTTGGCAAAAAAGCGTCCGATGCATGTAACTTTTTTGAATAAAAACTTTTTCGGATTCTGAAAACGCTATCATATTCACAGATCAGATTGCTATCTAATTATGCAACCTGTGGGCCAAATTTCCCTAAAATCGCTTTGTTTTCTTTAGGGAAATAGTTTTTCCAGTCGGTTTTCGAAAACGTCGCCCGCGGCGAAGTGCGGCAAAACTTTGAGCAGTGATTGTACTAGTGATGGAAGAGCAATCTGCATGCCTTCGTCATAAATTAAAAGCAGGTGAGAGAATCTCAAGGATGGTGTTTGCTGAATTCTCGAAATCCTTCATTGAACACGCCTGAGAGCTACCTGAAAATCGGAGTTTTGTTGCGAAAGCCCCGGGTTCTTAAACGAAGGATTTCGAAATTTCAGTTCACGCAAACCTTGAGATGCTTTTACCTGCACCTAATTTATGAGGAAAGCAGGCAGATTGCTCTTCCGTTACTTGTACTGTGCTTATCTGGGCCAAATTCCGGTCCGCAATTGCGTCTCGACACGCTTCGCGGCCGCACGCTCCCGAGTCGGAAAAGCTTCCAGCGCTGCAGCGGCCGATCTGCTGACTCTAGGTGGGTTTTGTAAACTGAAAACTAAGAAAAATTGGAGAAATCTGTATAAAAAAGCCAAATCGAGTCGGCTTTGGCGCTGGAAACCCGACTTGCCTGGGCGCGTGCGGCCGCAAGGCGTGTCGAGACGCAATTGCGGACCGGAATTCGGCCCAGAGAAGCACAGTACAATTACTGCTCGAAATTTCGCCTCACTTCGCCGCGCGCGACGTTTTCGAAAACCAATTGCAGAAATTATTTCCTTCAAAAACAAAGTGACTTTAGGGAACTACGGCCTACGAATCACATAATTAGGTATCAATTTGATCTGTGAATATGATAGCGTTTTCAGAATTAGAAAAAGTCTTCATTCAAAAAAAGTTACATGCATCGGACGCTTTTTTGCCAAGTTTGCCAAATGCTCCCCGTTTTTACAAAACTTAGCGCGGGTATTGTAGGTGAGAATCTCTTGGATCGACCAACCCATTGGATGACCCCGCCTACTTCATGTACCAGTCGTCCACCGTTCGTTTCACAAAAGGAACAGTTGTCGAATTTTGAAATGCCCTTTATCCTAAAAGATTCCAACATCCTAGAAGGTGCACTTAACCATGTTGTTTTCGAAGAGTTTCCGGTACAAGAAACAGAGAGCAAAATCTTTCACCTCAGAAATGGTTTGTCGGAAGTCAGCAGTGCGCCAGGTACACCAAAGAGGCTTAAATGAATATTTCAGACTTTGTTAACAGTTTTTATCTAGTATTGGATATATACAATATTGCCCCTGTCTTTTGGTCATTGGGCACGCTAGAGCACCGGGGCGCGCCGTTTGGCGTCGTTTTTGAATAACTTGCTTCGAAGTGGCCCAATCGGAAAATATAAGCCAAATTTGTAATCAGCATCAAAAATGCGATCTACTGAATGTATAAAAATTCAAAATGGAATTCAGTGGAAGATTTTGGGTTACGGTAGCCATCCAATGTCCCTCGTGTCCAAATGGGGCTGGCGTTTAAGTGTTGTTATAAGTGGGTTTCTTGACGTTTTCTCGTATTTAGAACATTCATATGCAATTTTTTATCCTCTGTGTTTCTTCTGAAACATTTGGATAGCGGAAAAAATAATAAAAATTCTTAAAAAGTCATTTTTCCTCACAATTTTCGGATTTTAATGTGGAAAAACCACGAAGTTCTTCTATATTAGTGACTTATTTTGAGATAAATTGCAAAACTTTGAGTAGAATTCAGGTATTAAAAGTTAAAGGGAAATCGCGTCTTGAAATCTGGTTAATTATTTGATTTCACATTCAAAAAATGGTAGGTATCAGAGCGCATTTCAACAACCATGTAAGGAATTCGCTTTGCAATCTTTGTTTTTTCTCGTCACACGAAGAAATCATGTACAGAATCAGCCAGTGTACGGAAATGCACCAAAAATGAACAGTTCAAAAAAAATTATTCAAAAATTTATATTTTTATAAAGTGACCAATTTCAATTTTCATGCTGAAATACTCCTCGAGTTCTATGTTTTTCGTGTATAGCGCATAAATTTGTTCAGAAATTGTTTCAAAAATATAGAATTCTTGACCTTTTCCGATTACTTTTCAAAAAAATAAATAAATTATCGAAAGTGAAAATTTTCACTGAGACCACAAATTTTGAATTTCTATTTCTCGTTGGATCCCATGTATGAATTCCTTTGAATTTCTTCATTATATGAATTTATTTCGAAAATGTGGGAATCGTGAAAATCTTCAATCTTTTTTCCCGGAAAAACAAATGAAATTTTAAATTTGATTTCTCTCTTGATTTCCATTTTCTGGACGTGATTTCTTCGTGTGAGGAGAAAAAACCAAAGATTGCAAAGCGAATTCCTTACATGGTTGTTGAAATGCGCTCTGATAACTACCTTTTTTGAATGTGAAATCAAATAACTAACCAAATTTCAAGGCGCGATTTCCGTTTAACTTTTAATACCTGAATTCTACTCAAAGTTTTGCAATTTATCTCAAAATAAGTCACTAATATAGAAGAACTTCGTGGTTTTTCCACATTAAAATCCAAAAATTGTTAGGAAAAATGACTTTTTTATTAATTTTTTCGATGTCAAAATGTTTCAGAAGAAACACAGAGGATAACAAATTGCATATGAATGTTCTAAATACGAGAAAACGTCAAGAAACCCACTTATAACAACACTTAAACGCCAGCCCCATTTGGACACGAGGGACATTGGATGGCTACCGTAACCCAAAATCTTCCACTGAATTCCATTTTGAAACTTTATACATTCAGTAGATCGCATTTTTGATGCTGATTCCGATCTTGGCTTCCATTTTCCGATTGAACCACTTTGAAGCGAGTTATTCAAAAACGACGCCAAACGGCGCGCTCCGGCGCTCTAGCGCGCCTAATGACCAAAAGATACGGGCGGTATTGTAGTTAGGTCCTTGGTTGGTTTCGTCAAAAAAATACATTTAAATCTCACTCGCGACTGGCGCGGCGGTCGCGTGCGCCGGTCCGGTAATCGATTCAGGCCGAGAGAAGAGCAAGCACAGCTAGTAAGCTTACCTTACGACAGCCGCGGATGAGATTTGAATTTTTTTCCTGAGGGAACAAGCCACGGACCTAACTTTAGTTTTGTGGGGTCTTCTCGCTATTATCCCCGACTTCGTAGACTTGCCTTTTCAGAAACATCGAAAACTAGAAAACAGTTTTTTATTGCGAACCCTGCCTTTGAGAGCAAGAATTTATTTGACGAGAATTCCTCCTATTAAAACCAGGAAAACCAGGGAACTGTCAGTTCCACGCTTCTTGGGCGGTGGTTCTGTGGTTAAGTGTTTCGTTGACATTTCGAAACACGAAAGTTATGAAGACAATAATCTGTGATAGCGTTTTTCGGTTACAGTGTTCGGGAAGAATGAAGTTTTCTCAGTTCAAGAAAAATTTAGGGTCGAAAATTGCAATGAAAGGCTCTACGGTGGTTGAAATCATCGAATGTGAAGGTACTATACTCGGTACATGAATTTTGAAAAAAAAACATTCTTTTCAGTAAGGACGACTCTCACAAAACGCGTAGATTTCCAGGATTTTTCAGAGCGAAATCCTCAACGAAGTTTCCGTTTCGTTTCTTTTTCTGTTCATAAAGCTGTCTTAGAATTGCAACACGCCGCTTTACGATATACCGTCAAACATCAAGGTCATTCCTGCCAGTGCATACGCCTCTGTTTTTCTCGAAGTTTCAGTCTTCGACAAATATACAGTGCGTTTCATAATTATAGGACACCCTCAAAATTCATTCTAACACTTCTACCGTTATCGATGGGGCTTTTCGGCTAAAACTATGGTAATCAGCTTGAGAAATAACCATTATAGTCATCTTTCCAGATTCCACGAGCTATTCACCTTTTTTAGAACACTACTTGTCATTTTTTGGACTGTTTCATAATTATAGGACACCTTGAATAATCCGCAGGTTTCGTGTTCATACCAACGGAATAGCAATACATTAATAGCAAGTATAGCCATCGCCATGCTCTATTATCTTATCATGATGCTATTGGGTCTTTCTTGGGAGTTTTGAAGGACTGTTAAGTTGGTTTGGTCGTACTTCTATAGCTTAACACGCCTGTTCACTTCCACAGTCTAAACCTGGCTGTGGCCAGCGTAAATTCGACATTTCAGTGTACCTTTAAGGTATTCCTTGAAGTTTGGGTTAGGATTACATGCTGGCTCTTGCAATACCGCCACGTCTTGTCTGCCCAAGAACGTCTTTCAGGACTGATTCGCTCACACCCTTGCCTTGTCTCGCTTGCCTACGGAGATTGGCCGTAGCCTTCCACTCGAAAATGGTAAAATACACTGCGCCAGCACTTTATGGCACTTAATACGAACTATTCGAGTAGAATGGAGGGCTTGCTCACGCTCTCAAGTCTCACAGAGCGCTTCGATGAACACCAGCTAAACTAACGAAGTTCCATTCAGAGCACTATCCTTGTCGCTTGGCGGTATCATGCCGGTAGCATGTTTGTCTACTTCATTCACCCAAGTTGAACTTATTCTGGCTCGAACACATCATCTAGAAAGGAATCAGCTGCCTTTCCTCCCCAAGAACATCCGCCATGCAACACCGGTCAGGCAGCTCAACTTCCCCGAGCCGGTTGTCCTGTTTAGCGAAGCCAAATTGAACCGAGTCATCCCGTGAATCTCTCTAAACAAAGATATCTTCCTTATAGCTGCTTATCAGACGTTGTGCTGCACAAAGTTAGCGTCTAATGGTTGTGCAAGGATGCTCAACCCCGGATCCTGGGTGAGTCTTGTCCTGGCCCGCGTACGCTTCATTGAGAATTCGCTTCAAATCATGACCCATGGGTTTCGTCAGACATCCTGGTTGCTACCTGTGTCTATTTTACCCTAGCACGTCGAGCCATTAGTAAATGGAGGCCATGCGAAGGCGGAAACGTGATGTGTTAGAGGACTGCGAACAAATCAACACGACAGTCCTCTAAAAACTTCCAGGAAGTGTCTTCAGTCACCTGAATGAAGTGTAAAACAGAGGCAGAGAACATATTTCCTATGAAACTGTCGTTAGTGCGCTCGTAGTAACAAGAAAAGTGCGGATTACCTAAGGTGTCCTATAATTATGAAACAATCCAAAAAACGAAAAGCTGTGTGCTAAAAAAGATGAGATGATCGTGTGATCTGGAAAAATGACTATAATAGTGATTTCTCAAGCTGACTACTATAGTTTTCACAGAAAAGCCCCATCGATAACGGGAGAAGTGTTATAGGGAAATTCGAGGGTGTCCTATAATCCCCTCAACAATCCTTTCCCCTTTCCCCTCAAATCCTTTCCCCTCAACAATTCTTTCTTTTTTTCTGTCCGAGAACATCAAGTTCTTCATGCATTTGCTTTACTGTTCCATAAGGTCTTCATCTGAAGGATTCATCATTTTTCTGAAAACTTATAACCTCACATCATTTTTTTTGGGAATGTATAACTTCACTTTAATTACACATTACTATCAAAAATTCTATTTTTTATTATTTTTTGATTTTGCACTTATTTTTTTTGCTTTTTAATGTTTTTTTTTGCATTTTTCCTGATCTCATCGCTCTTTTCATACTATGACCTTGAGCATCGTAACAAATCAGATAGAAATTTATCCAGCTGGAAATCTTGAAAAACTGTAATTTGAAGATATGTACTTCTTTTTTTTTCGCCGCCGAGCATAATGTACAGATTTTTTAGCTACGGCGGCTCTTTCTGACTCAGTTTTGGATCTGCTCCAGAAAATATAACACAGGAATATGAATAATTCTGCAATGTAATCATTCACTTTTTCCTCTTCTTATTCAATTTCGAACGATTCCAGAGTTCTTTTTGTTCGCTCGAAATTCGGCGCTGAATCCGATGAAGGTGTGGTGGAAGGAGCCGCTCTTCGATCTATTGGCTATGGATTGTAGAGCTCATACTTTCCAATATTTTGAAGCGGATTGGAAACCTTACTCAAATTTCTCTCAAATGTTGGATCACCCGAAAGGTGTCCGAATGAGACTGTCCGCCCACGCGGTCGGCGTGCGTGTCGAGAGCCAAGGCTCTTCTAGGACCTCTGCATGAAATATCAGGAACATGAATTGTATCCTGAACGATATTCCAGTTATCCGTTATCAGTCGTGGGAAAGTTCGTCCGACAAAAGATCGCGATAGCCTTTCGACACGCACGCCGACCGCGTGGGCGGACAGTCTCAGTCGGACAGACTTTATATATGTGGGCGAAAATTTTCTTCAACTTCCTCCCAATGTCGGAACCAGCTCCCAGAACTCACGTATTGCACTGACTTCTTTCTGAGTTTTTTTTTGGAAATTTCGAATTCAGCTCGTTTGTCAGTTTTTTGTCGTATTTCATGTTTTTGTGCTCTTTCTCTCAGTCCTTCTTGGTAAAGTGTTTCGAATGTCATCTCTGTAACATTAATCGCAGTCTACAACTGCTGGAAGTCACTAACCGTACTGATTAATCTACCTTATGCATTTGTGTCCAAGAAACTCTTCCAGTTTTTCTATTTCAATGACAGCGCTCAACCATTCCCATGTGATCATTGACATTTGACTAATATGCCCCTGTCATCCTTATTCTTTCGCCAACATCAATCCCATCTAACAAATTGGACCATTCGCCGAAGAATCTTAATGTCTCACCAAACACACCAACCCACAATAGAGCTTTTTCATTTTTATTTTTTTATCATTGGCAATGAAATGCTTTGCGCGGGATAATACATCGCGTCATCTTGCCTATTGTCACGCGATATACCTGGTCGATAAGGAGCTCGTAGCTGGAGGAGCTGGAGTGGGCCCTTGAAAACGACGATTTGCTCGAAACGTCAGGCCAAAAATAAACCACTCCTACCAGATAACAAACCTGTACGTTCAACATGCCCAGGTTTCAAGACAACCAAACGTGGAACTTGTCATCAGCGATGGTGCGTATCGGCATATCGATTTTTGGTCGACATGTATGGTGAGCGTAGAGTTGCACAGAACAGTTTCCTGCGGACGTTATACTAACACCATCCGGACCCTCCCTTGTCGACCTGGAGTACGCCGACGACATTGTATCATTCGCTGAAAACTGCAAAGGAATGTGAACCTCGTTCCGAAATACGCCGCAGTCTATGGACTTTGTCTTCGTCCCGACAAATGCAAGCAGGTAAGGGTCCCTCAGAGGCCTTCAACGGGAGCTTTTGTGGATGGATAACGTGCTGAACTTGAGGATGATTTCTGGTATGAGGATGATTTCTGTTATTTAGCTTATTAGCTGAAGAACTATGTTAGTTATGCAGCGGATATTCAACAACGATGTGCGGAAGCTACATCTGCGTTCAAAACTCTAACCAAGTGTTTGTGGTCTACCCCCATCGCGAAGGAAGTCAAGTTGAGCGTCTACCTATCCCCTATACGCCCTATCATGATGTACTGATCTCAGACATGGGCAGTGTCGCTGATGGAAAGGTTGCATTGCACGGAGTAGGAGCTGGTTAGACGTTAGCTTGAATATTTCTAGCCGCGGATGTGCCACAACGGAGATCTCTATAACGAAATCGACGCCTTTCATCAACGTTGGACTCGAGGGAGGTGCCAACATCTCCCAACGACATCTCGAGCGGCAACGGAAGGTAGTCCTCGTTTATTCGGGCATATTTTAAGAAGACCGCTAGATCGTCTCGTTCAACAAGCTCGAAGGATGCTTCCGAGTCCTGTCTTTAAACGGCCGCCTGGACGTAGGCGAAAGTTTTGGATGGATGTGGTGGGGGAGGACTTGAAATCACTCGGCATTGAAAGGCGATTCAGGCGTGTTTCAAGCCATGTTTTACTTCGCAGGAAGTGGAATAGCGACCAATGGATGGATTGTACTCGAAATGTGGCTGAGGGCCGTGACAAATGGGCACGGCTGACTACAGAACGGCACACCTCGGTGAAGATGCGGAATGACTGCGTCAGGTGAGAGTCAAACGATTAAGTCAAGTAAGTAAATCAGTGTGCCGCGCTGTCCGACGGTGAGGGTCTAAACGACGCGTAAGACACCAAACTTGCCCACACTCCCTCCCTAATTGTGTGTACTATGTAGCCGTACAGGTTCCGCCTTAGCATGGAGACTGCGACCCCTCACTCCTTGTCCGTCAGGACGACTGGTCCTTTAGTCCGTCCATTGGAAGAGCGGCCCCTAGTCCCATCGCCACACGAAAATTCTCTGAAACCCTTCAGGACTTATGGAGAAGTGGCATCTGGAACACGTTATTTAGAAATCTGTTTTCTTTTTAACATTTTTCTTGAATGTTTTGATCATTCTAGCTAGCCTGATTATCCATACTCACTCCGGTTGTGACCATTCCAACTTCAGCATGGCCCTCCTGTCGCGATTTCGTCTCCTCACACTGTCTTTCATTGCTGAAAACGCGTTTTCTTATCTCCTACGTGATGTTTTCCCTCCGATTCGGATTTTCTAAATAGCACGTCTTCTATGCAAAACTGCTCAATGATGCATATTTACCCTGCGTGTTATTACAAAGTCTACTCTTTTACTTTGGACTATTCAGGAACTGGACTACTGCAAAAGGGCTCTGTACCGTCCGGCTATTTTGCAACCTTCCGACTTTGCCCGACGATTTTCAATCAAGCACACATTTCATAGGGAGTCTGAATAGATCTATAGAAGCACCATCTCATTAAATTTGGGAGACTTCTTCTCAAAATTGTCGGCAAACAGTTTCACCCTCCATATGCACCATACTCGTTGCCTATCATCCAATGCGATGCCTGCAACGAGGGAATTTTTTTTAGCACTAGCCGAAATGAGTAATAAGAAGTACCTTGAGAGGATGCTCTTGCTACTAGGAGTTGAAACTCTGAGTGTCCCTTGCCGAGGCCCATGTATAATCCCCGTGTTCAATTCAGCCCAGTGAATGGACGGGACTGCGGCGGTATATCGTCGCGCGCGGTCGAAATCGCATTGCACGGCGATGCCGCAAACGCCGCACGTACGGCCGAAATGATCGCGCCTGGCTCATTAATTAGGCGAAGTCTGATAAGGAGGTCATACATAAAGTCCGTCCGAATGGGGCTGTCCGCCCCCACGGTCGGCGCGCGTGTCGAGCGGCCGTCGCGAAGGCATTTTTACGACTTGGAAATTGATCAGCAGGAATATCAGACGAATATTGAATAACAACCCAGTCAGCCGCTTGCAGCCGCGGTAAGGCTTGTCCGAAAAATATCTTTGCGACGACTGTCCGACACGCACGCCGACCGCGTAGGCAGACAGTCCAAGTCGGGCAGATTTTGCTCTGAAAAGGGAAGCGTTTAGAGTGGTAAACGCATCTGCTAAAACGAATAGTATCGTTAGCATCTCTTGTGGCTCAATAGTAAAGATGCGCAGTATCCCGCCCCAAGCTGCAGGTTCCAAGAAGTTACAAGCTCAAGCAGGTCGTTTTTTGTGCTTTTTGTACCTTCCAAAAAGCGCGTTAGTCTTCGGAAACTTCGAAAACGGACCTCATACATGTGTTCAACGCCCAAAACTACCCCCTGAGCAAAGTTTGGGTAAAGGCACATTTTCCAAACTTTGTTCAGACTGACAGGGTTTTGGACTTGTACGGATTTTCGGTTGGGCGTTTATTTCAACCAATTAGAGGCTCTGAAAGCGTTTTAGAGAAATGTTCCAGATTTGACTTAAAATTCTCCCATAGGGGTTTTTTGGGGCCCTGATCACGAATCTGACGTTTATTTTTTCGATTTTTCGAAGTTTTCTAAATAATTCGTTAAAGGCATCCCAGCGGGGGAGAAAGTTGGCAAAACCACATTTTCAAGATTTCCGGATTTCTTGGATAGATAGGTCTCAAAATCATTCTCTGAGGGCAATTTTATGTGCTTAACACGAATCTGAGGTCCATTCGCCGATTTTCTACAGATTACGGTAGATTATGGTGGGTATACGGTAGTTTGAGCAAAGTCTCAGATTTGACTCAAAATTTGTATGCGGGGGTTATTCGGGGTGGTGAATACGAATTTGATGTCCACTTGCCGATTTCCAAACTATTAAGGTAGGTTTTGCCCCCTGAATGGCATATTATGTGCCGACCGTAATTTACAGTAAGCCTCAGCGTTTCGACAAACAGACTCTAAATTCGTTTTCAGCCCATCACATTACACTTACATACAAGTTTTGAGCAAAATCTGAAGTTTTTTTTTTCAAAACACCCCAAAAAATTGAGCGGTTTTCGAAAGTTACCTTTTCGCGAATGTTCAAAAACGCTCATAACTTTTTTCAACCAGCAGCTCGGGGCGAGATACTGCGCATTTTTACTATTGAGCCAGAAGAGATACTAACGATCCTAGTCGTTTTCGCAGGTCCGACCAACGCAGTGTTTACTTCCCTTGTTAGATGTCCCGGAAAAGGAACTACTGGAAGCTCAGGACGAAATAAGTGTCGACACGCTAGCGTCCACTCAGAAAAATGAAAACAAGTTACTTCTAACATGAAAGGCCGAAAACAAGTTACTTGTAACATACCTGAGCCGATGTAAGTTACTTGCGACTTATCTCAGGTCATTTAAGTTACATGTAACATATCGGCGGATACTGCGTGGGGTGCGTCTCCGATATGTTACATGTTACTTAAATGACTTCAGGTAAGTCGCAAGCAACTTACATTACATCAGCTTAGATATGTTACAAGTAACTTGTTTTCGATTTCTGAGAAGACACTGCGTGAAGTGCGCCTTCGATATCTTACATGTAACTTAAATGGCACAATACAAGTCGCAAGTAACTTAAATCGGCCTAGAAGATATTTACCAGGGGGATGTACGACGCACTCGCGGGCTCAGGCTTAGGACTGGCGTTCCTGTTGGTTCAATTACCCAAGTTTCAGGTACTTGACCCCCCCCCACCAGCAGGAAAGGCCGAGCACAGCATTTGTTGCGTAGTTTGTGGTCTGGGACGCGCCCTCTGTGTCGCTTGTCGTCTGCGTCACGTGATGGCCACCCATAGTGAAAATTCAAATGTAAGTTACATGTAACATAAGTGTAACTTACATGTAATATAAATGTATGTTACATGTAATATAAATGTATGTAACTTGAGACATTCAAGTAAGTTACATTTATATTACAAGTAACTTGTTTTGATTTTTCTGAGCATAGCTGTTAGCTTCATGAACAATATGAAGGCTCCCAGAAACGCAAAAAGGACATTTTGGAATTTCCTTGTAGATATGTACAATGTCTGTATACCTACCTCCCTGAATATACTGATAGAATTTTTTCAGCTTTAGTTGAAATCTGGCGCAGATATTGTCTCGAATGTGTCGGCAGAAACTTAATTACTTCATTGTGCACAGTTTGCAGTGCCCAGAGTGCAGTCGCATTTGAATGAAAGTATGTATAGAGAAAGTGCACATTTGCGTACACAGAACCTAAGTTGTGCAGCCACGACCTTGCTCAAGAACGACTTGAGTACGGTAACCAGCTGGTCGATTGATTTTTTTCTTCATTTGAGTACGCTGTATAAGACAAATGCTGAAAAAAGAAAAAGAACTTCGGACGAGTAAAAATGATCTCAAATTAGCAAAAACATACATCTATGATTTCAGCAAAAGTTTTACCATTCCCCGTCTGAACGTTGTCATTGTCCTGGCAGTGGGTGTGGCTTTACTCATACGAAGATACGCTAAACCCGCCCTCACTGTGAAGAATATGGACCTAATCTCATAAAAATGAAAACAACTTACTTGTAACATAAAAGGCCGGAAACAAGTTACTTGTAACATATCTGAGCTGTTGTAAGTTACTTGCTACTTATCTCAGGTCATTTAAGTTACATGTAACATATCGGCGGGATACTGCGTGTGGTGCGCCTCCGATATGTTACATGTATCTCAAATGACCTGAGATAAGTCTCAGGTAACTTACATCGGCTTAGATATGTTACAAGTAACTTGTTTTTGATTTATGAGAGGACACTGTGTGCAGTGCGCCTCCGTTATGTTACATGTAACTTAAATGGCACAATATAAGTCGCAAGTAACTTAAACCGGCTGAGAAGATATTTCCAAGGGGGATGTACGACGCACTCGCGGGGTCAGGCTCACGACTGGCGTTGCTGTTGGTTCAATTACCCAAGTTTGAGGTATTTGACCCCACACCAGCAAGGAAGGCTCCGCAAAACATTTTTTTGCGTGGTGTGTGGTCTGGGACGCGCTCTCTGCGTCGCGTGTCGTCTGCGTCACGTGATAGCCACCCATGGTGAAAATTCAAAGGTAAGTTACATGTAACATAAGTGTAACTTGCACGTAATATAAATTTAAGTTACATGTAATATAAATGTATCTTACATGTAATATAAATGTAAGTTACTTGAGACATTCAAGTAAGTTACATTTATATTCTAGTAACTTGTTTTGATTTTTCTGAGATTGTGGTTTTCGGCCTCGCAAAAGATATTTTTCTATCACCACCTCGGGTTCTTGAGAGGACTATTCCGTAGAAGTGTGAAAAATTTGCACCAGACATTCCGTTCAAAAGCTTGTGTACCATACAGACATCATACAATTCCCGCCGCGACTCGAGACTTGCTATGCCGAAATACTGGTTCCGAATTTTCGAATTTCGAAAAATTTCGAATTGCTTAGTTGACCACTCCTTTCCTTAGTTCCCTAATTGAGAAATCGATCGATTCATAAGCACCTAGTTCCAGCAGGGAATGCTTTCACCGGCAAGTGTGTGGCCATTAAGTTAGCGGAAAGATTTGGAAAAAGACGACGAGAAGAGCGATTGTCCTCCCGGGGGCGGGGCCACGTTTCCATAGCTGCTTCGTTTCCGTCACCGTTCCACCTACTTCGAGAAGGATGCAGGGTGGGAGGGATGACTCACTGCACTGCTAACGCCGTAGGGCATTCGAAGACCTCCATTGTCATCTCCGACAGACGTGAACTATTCAGTTTTCCGAGAAAACTTCTATAACCGAGGGGAGGGATTGTGAAAATCCCTATAAACATCCGTATAACTGTTTTGTAGTGTCTACGCGTCATAATTTCCCGTGCTACTCGGATAGCCTCAGGTAAAGTACCATGGTGGAATCACTCTAAGCTGCACGTGGCCAAAGCTGCTGCCCTCAGGCCACGCCTCCCTGCGGCCCAAAAGTCAACACGCACACTCACACTTAGTGAATGCTGCTGAAGAGCTGATTGTTTGTTTATCTGTTGGCGCGATGCCAGCCAGCTAGGGGCTATTGCCCGCCCATTATGTAATAATGTATTGATCGGCTATGTAGCTGTATAGTTTTGTGATCTACCGGTGGGTGTATACTCAACTGGGAAGTATAGCAAAAGCTTAAGGCTCCATGGCTTCTGAAAATCCTTGCAAAGGTTCTGGCTTTTTTCTGGCTATTTTTTGTTGAATTTTTTCGTGTTTATTTATCTTCTTTCTAAAAAATGTCATATTTAACTTCATTCTTTCCGCTGTCTATTTTCTTTTTTTCACTGAAATTTGGCGTTTTCTGGGGTGAAGTTGTAGCTGATTATTCGTGAATGTTCTGTCTCTACTTGCATACTTTTAATATGTGCTTATTTCGCTTCAATTTTTTTACAATTGTAAAATTTTCCAGTGCAATCTGATTCAAGGACCGTAATTTTGGCCAGGTTTTTCTTTTCCCATATTCATATCCTCTGTTTCCGAGTGAAATTCATTTCCGTTCATCGCGTGCGTCTGCGCTCGTACGCTGCGTCTTCTTCTCCCGACACTTTTTCGCTGTCTCTACCCTCGCTTCGCACAAGCGCGCCAGGGAACAGAGTGAATTCGGCTCTGTACTGTGCGCACTGTGCTCCTCTGGGCCAAATTCCGGTCCGCAATTGCGTCTCGACACGCTTTCCGGCCGCGCGCTTTTGATTCGGAAGAGTTTCCAGCGCCGCAGCCACCGATCTGTTGACTCCAGGTGGGTTTTGGAAACTGGAAGCTTAACGCAATTGGAGAAAACTGTAATGTAAAAGCCATATGGAGTCGGCTTTGGCGCTGGAAACTCGACTGACTCGAACGCGTGCGGCCGCAAAGCGTGTCGAGACGCAATTGCGGACCGGAATTTGGCCCAGAAGAAGCAAATTCAGTACGGCAATGGAAAAAGGCTATTGTGCGGTTGCGTATTTCCACTAAGCTTACTGTAGGTTGCGTCATAATCGACTGCAAAGTTGTGATTTTTCGCTGAATTTCGATGGAAAAACATTGGAAACGTTGATAAACGGTGAGTTTTCCCCACACACAAACTTTATTAATATACCTAAAGCCTTTTCCATGAAAACGCGCAGCTATAACAAGAAAAAAATCAGTTTTTCTCGTTTATTTTCATTTTTTTGTGTTTTTTTTTCATTTCTCTCGTTATTCCTGCGTGTATCTATTACATCTGTTTCAAATGAAATTTGTTTCGAATATTCGACTTTTCGACTGATCTCGGATATCACACTTTTTTTCGAATATTTGACTTTTCGAATAAAAAGCCGACTTTTTTTATCCGGCTTGAAACAGTCGGATACTCATCCGATTATTCGATTCGGAACAAGTATTGTATCTATCCTCAGGTTTCGAGCCAAATTTATTCTGTTCCGTCGCACAAACGTCTGAATCTCATCGGTCAACTCTAGCATTGTCACGGTATTTCAGTTTATTGATGAAAATCAGTGATTAAACTTGACAGTTATCAGCTTTATAGAATTTTTCATCAGAACTTACCGCCGTAGATTTTTATGGTCTTTTTGGAATTATCGATTTTATTGACATTTCGCAAAAATCAACAAGCGACTGTAAAATTGAGTCCAATCGATAGAGGACCTTCTATAACCCGAAAAACTCAGTTTGGCCACTGAGTTCGTACGTTGAATGGAATTAACGGTCGCACTGCCAGCGTTGACCGCTGAGATTCAGAGTTTTGTTTCCGTCGCGCGCTTGTGCGGAGCGAGGGTAGAGTCAGCGAGCAAACGTGGTGAGAAGGAGATGCAGCGTGCGCGTGCAGACGCACGCGATGAGCGGAAATCAATTTCACTCGGAAACAGAGGATATCTACGAAAAAGACTTCAGCGGCATTGATGTTTTTATGTGTGTGAGTGGGACACACCATTTCCTGAAGTTTCCGGTGTTTCTCTACCAGAATTCGGGATGAATTACAAATTGGCCGTCGATTGCGGAGCGACGTATGGAACCTACACTATGCTTATTGAAGATACGCAACTGCACAACGGCATTTTTCCGCTGACGTAGACTGTACGCTCTTTGGTTGGGTTCATATTCAGCATTTATATCGACCGAAAATCGATACTCGCCATACGCACTGTCGCGTGGAGTATGAACCCGGCTTTGCCTCTCGGAGCGATGCTCACATGATACACCACAGGAATCGGGAGAGACTGGCCACAAGAGAGAGAGAGAGAGAGAGAGAGAGAGAGGTAGAGAGTGACTGAAGACGTGGGGAAGGCGAGCTCTGTGTACACGCCCCGTTTCTGCATTTTACCATAAAAGTATCGCTTAAAAAATTGTCCATTCGGCTCGGATCACGTTTATACTTCTGGTTACTTATTAAGTGATGGCGCCAGCTCGGTGCACATGTGTTGTAATTTAGGTGCGCCGTATTTGCGCCAACTCACAGTAAGGACTTTTTCAGAGTTCCAACGCAGCGCGGCGCGATGAGATGTTTTCTGTGGGTATCGATCGATAACGCGCCGCTCGTCGATGCGCATATGAATCATGACATCGCTCTGCGCCGCGGTGGGACTCTAAAAACCTGCTAAGGGGTCGTTTATACTTCCGCCGCCGAGAGGCGCGGCGAAGTGCAATCTTAGGCGCTATTCATACTACTCAACTCCAGCGCGTTACGCGCGTGCCGTTCTGGCGTGGCGTTAGAGTATGAATACTTTCCAAGAGCGTGACGCGCGTGCCGCGCTTGCGGAGACTATGAATACTCCAGCGGCGACGCCTAGGCGGAGCGAAAAAAACGGGCCTAACTTTTCCAAACAACCTAATTCTGTGAATGCTTTCACCACCACGATAGCAGAGGAGAGCAATGGAATTAATTATAAAGAAACATGAAATTGATGATGATTTAGTAGTGAAAATGGTTAAAAAGCCAACACGGCCATCGACCCATGGCGGAGCAGGCGTCATGCGCGTGCCGCGCGGGCGAGGCGTTAGGCCATTCATACTCAAACGCCACGCCAGCGCGGCACGCGCGTACCGCGCTGGCGTTGAGTAGTATGAATAGCGTCTTACGATATTCATCACGCGGCGCCGCACGATCAATATCATAGAATTGCACTTCGCACTTCGCCGCGCCGTTCGGCGGCGGAAGTATATAAAACCCCTAAGAAACGCAAAGATTCAGTGCGATTGGTGCCGACTGTATATAATGAATTAGTTTTTTTTATGGAACTCTTCACAAGCAGGCGGTCAGGCATCTGCTATTTTCGACAGAAAATCTTTTTCTTTGTTCCACCCTTCTCTGAATAAGTTTGTAAACACCTGTCTTCCTTGTTGGTTCGATCTGAACTGAATATAAAAAAATGTAAAAAAAATGTAAATGTAAAAAACTGTGCCGTATGCCAACTCCAAAGGGCTTTCCTCGGCTCGAGTGCCTTTGATGTTTGGAGTGTTTTCACTAGTCATGTTCTGTACTTCACCTGACGTCACTTACGATGCAGATAGGGGTTAGCCCTTAATGTTTATGCAGAGGTCAGTTCACCTTGTAGGTATATAGTGCCTGCGAATAATACATGAAAAACACAACGTGCGAGAATCGGTCTCAACAGATCAAAAACCACGAGATTTTTTAGAAAGGCTGGGTAGAATTCGCTTGTGTGGTATGTTCACAAATGTTTCCATCAGCACCGATTAGCTTAACAGTGACCTTGGCGGAGGGCGGCCGCTCGACTGAAATGTGCTCATGTGGCTAAATAGGTCTATCTTCGGGGCAAAAAGTGCGTGAAACTCGGTCACAGCATCGAGACGTGGATTAGCCACCGTGGCTAACATTTGTCTGAATTTTCTTATTCTGATAGTATTCTGATAAATCCGAAAATCTCCTATGTCGAGCACCTCAAGTCCTTGATTTCACCTGGTTACTTCAATCTGTTATATTTTTATGAGAATTTTTGGATATTCAACCTTTTTTTAACCTGAAAATCGTGATTCCCTTTTATTAATTTCATGTGTGTTAAAAAAACATTTTTTAGTGTTACTGTATTCAAAATCGTACCGAAAATGTTACTAGTGTGACTAAACTTGAATTTTATTTAGAGCATCTGCCACAGAGACGCCGAAAGTTACTGCGGCCTCAAGAACGATGCTGCGCACAAGGTGCTGTGTGTTATGCAAGAATATTCATAGAAAATAAGGTCGCGCTCGACTTGTGTCGTGACTTTAGTACGGCTTCAGCTTCAAAGATGCTCCAAAGTCAATGCGGCACTGGTCCCGCAGCGCATATACGTGCGCGGCGCTCCCGCAGCGTCGCGCCGATTGACACCGCTTCGGCATCTTTCATAGTCCTCACCGCAAGCGCGGCACGCGCGAGAAGGGCTGCGGACTATGAAAGTTGTTACCGCGCGGGACGCGCGGTAAGAACTTTTATAGTCTATCAGCACCGCCATAGCGGCGCCGCCCAAACCGCCGTGGCGGTTTTACTGTTTCAATCAAAAATTGTTCCCGATTTGAGTCCACTCCAACATAAACAATTCTTTGACTATTCTGCGCCACCGCATACGCAAATGCAAGCCAAAAATTTCTGTACAATTCCCAGTTGAGGCCCGACTTTCACCCGCACCGCCATGGCGGTGCCGCTGGAGTTTTCATAGTGACTTTCCGCTCGTACCGCTCGTGCGGCGCGGTGAAAAGTTTCATAGTCCGCCGCTCGCCCGCGCGTCACGCGCGTGCCGCGCTTGCGGTGAGGACTATGAAAGATGCCTTCCCCTTGGTTAGTCCCGCCTTCGCGAGCTGTCGTCGGTCAATCATTCGCCATAAAGGACAGTCTTCTCGGTGCTCGTCATTCAGATAACCCTAGTGCTCTCTGTCTGGCCTCTGTGCGAACGTGGTTAGACGTCTACCCTTTCATGCAAACTGTAAGACGGGAGATTGCTGTTCTGGGTCAGACCCGTTCTAGTTACAGTTCAACTCCGCATTGCCGTTCAGTCCGCAAAGTGCGCGCTAATTGCGAAAGGGTGTTGCGGCACGGTTGCGAGTATCTTCAGACATGACTGTGGAATGACCCGCGCGGTGGGATCACCCGGGCACCAAAGGTGAAAAACGCCCGGGTGATCCCATATCCCTGTCTGAGGATGCTCGCAACCGCGCCGCAGCACGCTTTCGCTATTAGCGCGCACTTTGCGGACTGAACTGTAAATCCCTGTTCGAGGTCCCAACTCATAGGATGTTTTTGAATATTAGATGCCTTTTTATGGCATGGTATATGATCGCAGGTTATCACAAGGTAGCCGAGTCCAGCCTGACATCTGAGTTTTGCGTTCAACTCGACTACCTTGTGATAACTTGTGATCATATACCATGCCATGAAAAGGCATCAAAATATGTCTTCCAAAAGGCCTCAGCTTAACTTAACTGGATTTAATGCCGATTTGTGCTTACCAGATCATACCCGTTAACGGATGATTGCTGTTGTGCCTCCACAGTTCATGTGTGAATAGCTGAGGGATGCAGAGCGGGGTCTCGGTGGTGTGATTGTAACACTCTCGCCCGGAAAGCGTGCAACGCAGGTTCGAGTCCTGCCTGACATCTGAGTTCTGCGTTCAACTCGGCTACCTTGTGATAACTTGTGATCATAGCATGTGTTTCACTGATGTTTTGTTGCTTTACCGCCAAAGACGGAAGTTATCGTGAACGTATGCGGCAATGGTGTTCTATTCTGCTGTGTACGAAGTACATATATGACCACATCGAGCGCACTCAATATTGATTGGTCAGAGTATTGATTGAAATCAATGAATGCGGCGTTGCAAGGTGGGTGCATTAGGTTGTGGTAATGTTCACCCCACAGGCGGGTATGGCGTCATTCCACCATAGTTGTTGGTAGAGACTGTAGGGCCATCGCACAGCAGGAGCGGAATTTATCAACGCGTCTCGTTGGGTAGGGGTAAAGGCGTCGACTTGTTTGATGATTACCCCGTGAGATTCAATGGTATCCTACCAGAGCTGTGCCTCAGCTACCCCAGCCTACTAGCTGGGTAGGCGAAGGGCGCGATTGCTTAGCGAATCTCCGCTCTTTCAGGGTAACCATCAAACGTTCCGACGCCTTTACCCCTACCTAACGGCACGCGTTGATGAGTTCCGCCACAGGTTACCATATACCCTCCTAGGTTAGGCGAGGTCTTCCGAACCAAGTGGCTGTCCACGGCGAGCTGGAGAACGTGCACGCAAGTCCTATTAGAACACCATAGGCGTCACAGATCCATCGTTCACATATTAGGTCGTAGCCTTGGGAAAGAGTCCCGTTTCTCAAAAACTTATACCTCTACACTGAGCTAATCATCTTCTCTACCCTCGAATTAGATTTTGTGTGCTGCTGCTGCCAAACCAGTTTCTGCGAGTGCGTTCCCACATACATAGTAATAATTGGCGAGAGATTACCCACGTACCCATGTATGTATGCAGAGATACTTATCTCACCTGCGTCATAAATATGAGATCATCTTCTATCACTGAGATAGACCACGATCCCCAATCTTCTACCAGTTCTCCTGACTTTCTACCACCTGCTAAGTATGATTTTAATGGAGAGAGTTGTTTGCGACCTGATCTCTGTTTTACGCATTAAACTCTGGAAAGAGTTGTTTGCGTCCTGATCTCTGTTTTACGCATTGAACTCTAAAGGTCGCGCGTGGAGCACGCTCCCTCCCCACCCCGTTCCAAGGACGAACTCTGCATCGTCACTGATGTTTATAGTACACGCAAGACATAAGTCGGACTAGAATCTTTCCCGAAGATGTATAAGCTCTTCTGATGCGGTTGCTGCTCACGTAGATGTGTTCTCTCACAGCATAAAGGTATGGCGATGTTCACAAGAAAACCCTAGAATAGCTTGCTGCTCTCTTTGATGCCAGCGCCTATACTCACAGTTCTTCGCGGCATACTTGTCGGTGTGCTCCGCGGTGCACTACCTATCTGGTCTGTACCCTCTGTTTCAGATTGCGCAGGTCGCGAGAAGCTGGCTTGTCTCAGGGGCGGGGGCAGTGCTGCGTGTGTTCTGATCCAGCCTGGTGGGGTCGGAACGGTAATTGGGTGATCAGCGTTTTTATATTGAAAACCTCTGGTCCACCATCATATATTCACGCCAGGAAGTTCAACTCAGACACATTTATTAGCGCTGATTCATGAGCATTTTTGAAAAACGACCTCCAACACAGACCCCTACCTCACTTTATATTATTCACATCAGCACGCCCATTCCCTGCATCCATGAAATAGTCAACTGCGACCAATTTGTTAGTGTTTTACGGGCCATTATTAATCACGACACACCCACGAATCAACCTCCACTCAGAAAAATCAAAACAAGTTACTTGTAATATAAATGTATACTCTGTTTATCTTTAATTGCACGAAAAACGGTCCGCCAATAGTCCTCTAATGGGCCGGCTAGTACCGTAGTTTACGTCCACGACGCGTTCTCGGCAGACCCGGGTGTGCACCGGGGTGTGCTGAGCGATCGATTCATCAATGCCGTCACTCGGCCACTCACCCTGCCACTGTGCACACCCGGGTCTGCCGAGAACGCGTCGTGGACGTAAACTACGGTACTAGCCGGCCCATTAGAGGACTATTGGCGGACCGTTTTTTGTGCAATTAAAGATAAACAGAGTATAACTTACTAGATTGTCTCAAGTAACTTACATTTGTATTACATGTAACATGCATTTAAACACGCACACCGACCGCGTGGGCAGACAGTCATGTTCTGACAGACTTCACACTCTCTCCGACCCGACTTTTGTTCTATTTCTCACAACATGTGGTTAATGAACACATACTATGTATTTGCTATTCGCTAGCGTATGTTCCATGCAGACAAACTGCTCGATCTGTCAGGACTACATGCACTCTAAAGATGTTTGCGCCCGAACCCATGCCGTTCCAGTGATCTATGTATTTCTGTCTCACAAGAAAAAGATTCTCTGACTACTCTGACATTCGGACAGCGCCGCGCTGGCGCGCAAACAGCGCGAGGCGGCGCCCCCATCAGGCATATGCGAAAAATTTTGAAACCGAAAAACGAAAAATTTTCGGTTTTGAATTCGAAAAATTCCGAAAAAAAAAACGAAAACTTTTTTGTCTCTCAAAACGTCTTCTTTTCGTGACAACATATATTCGTCCGGAAAAAAGGCAACGTAGTCCAAGTGCTTCAAATAATGACAGAATTGTCTATTTTTCCGTTACTTTGCCATTCCTAGCTCTTTTTGAACCGCTTCTTCGATATTAAGAGCTTAGAATTCTTCTCGCCCATCAATTTACTGTGAAAATTCTTCGAGACTGAATATCGTGAACGCTGCTTTTAGATTGCCGATGCGCGTTCAGATTGCCGATGCAGGTGCCGTATTCGTGAAACTACGGGAGCCACACGGGAGGGTCCAAAGCTCGCCGGCTGCATACATCGGCTGGTTCCAAAAATTTTCCCGGGATGCACCCGTGGTTTCAAGAATACGGCCACAGGTTATCAACTATGCGGAACCGATTAGCGTTATTAGATTGGTGATGTTTCCTCCCGTCGAATTTTATTTTTTTAGTTCTTTAGTTATTTTTTAAATTTTTTTAGGATTATTCGTGAAAATTATGACCATGCTCAAAAGATGCGCCGTAGTCGTTTCGGTCCAATTAAAAACAGGAAATCCAAGAAATTTTGACCCAGTCAATCTTTTTTTTTGTGAGAGAGTGATGTAGGCTCTGTTTCATTACAGGTAACCTTCTGTTTTTCATTATCTTAACGCTGAAGTGGCTTGAACGGCAAACTTTAGACCGAAAAAAACCGAAAAAATCTTAACTTTCTCGATATTGATTTTTTTTCGCCAAAAAGGGCGAAAAACGAAAAAACCGAAAACTCGAAAAACGCACACCCCTGGCCCCCATCCTAGCCTGGCGCTGTTCGCGCCCCAGCGCGAGGCTGAAACTCTTCAACGGCGCCGCGCTGGGCCATTTTTGCGGAATAGCGCGGGGCCAGCCACCTCCATCACGTCGATTGTATCCCCTTCGACTCATTATTTCCATCACTATCATGTCAACACATTAACAATATATTATCACTGTTACGACACAATCATTATCAATATTTTATCGTCGTCTTCAATCGTTATGCAACAAAAATAACATGTTTTCATGCAATAACAATAATAAAAAAAGAAGTAGTTATATAGATTTTTTCCTTATATAGTTCTTTGTTCACTAGGAATCACTACTTAAATTGAATACACGTACTTAATTACACGTAAGCACTTTGGAATATTCTTCACTTCCGCACTGCCGTTCAGTCCGCAAAGTGCGCTTGATTGCGGAATCGTGCTGCGGCGCGGTTGCGAGTATCCTCAGACAGGGATGTGGGATCACCCGGGCGGTGGGATCACCCGGGCACCAAAGGCCAAAAGCGCCCGGGTGATCCCATATCCTTGTCTGAGGATGTTCGCAACCGCGCCGCAGCAAGATTTCGCAATCAGGGTGCACTTTGCGGACTGAACGGCAGTGTGGAGGTGAACTGTACTTCTAGTTGAATACAAATCTATTCACACCTATTCAGGAATACAAAATAGACAAAAAAGGATAGAAGGATGAAAATTTTGTGTTCAGTAATCTGAAATGAACATGTAAAAAGATAGAAACCGGGGAATAGACGTTCCTAAAAATATATTTCAGAATGCTTCTAATTGATAGCACACACATCCATATCTATTCAGGAATTAATAAAGAGAAACAAAAGGATTAAAACGTAGGAATTTAGAGTTCAAAATTCCGAAATGAACATACAAAAAAGTAGAAACCAGGGAATTTGTTCATCTGAAGAAAAACAACTTCTAATAATTCTATTGGAACACATTTTCTACCAATTCAAGTTCAAAGTTTTGCTACAAAAACATTTCTATTGGAATGCAGTCACGTTGCTCCTATTTGGTCCTCGTTCCACAGGATACGTCATGCCTTCAATCAAGGGACTAGATCCGGATCGCCACTGATTTGATCTCCATCATCGTGCTCCACATTCCGTGACTGTGCGCAATGCTGAAAAAAAGTGTTCAAGCATTTGTATCACTGAATCCAGTTTTATGCGAAAATAAACCAAATCGCGGCGCAAATATGTTCACAAACTTACATTTCTCGGAATCCACTTCTGAGAGCCGCCTTCCTCAACAAACTTAGAACCTCGAACGTCACGTCTGAAAATGAAATGATTGGAAACAAGGCGTGTCATCTAGCATTTTTCAACTTACAGTGCTTTTTGCAAAGCTTTAAACGTTTCTTTGCGCCATGCGACTCGCTTATGAACCATGCTGTCGAATTTTACCGTCCTCTCTTGATCACTGCTCACAAGCGACTGGTAGAATCTGAAATACAATTTCTGTTTTGAGTGTAATGCTCTGTGAGATGAGTCTCTTACTCACGTGAATTGATGCCTGTTAATCAAGACTGCGGCTTTGAGTTCATCATGTCCAAATCCCCGGAGATCGTCAGCAAGATCTGAAAAAATACATTTCTTAAACAACTTTATGAAGTGATAGCGCGGCCTACAACAAATCCGAGCGATTTGATCTACAAATCGATAACTTCGACTAAATTTTTAATCAGTAAGTATTGTGCCCAGCTTCTTATTCACTTTCCTGCCCCACTTCATCAAAAAAATCTGCCTGCTGTAGCGATTTGACATACAGATAGATAATATCGACTTACACGCTAACAGGAAGTCACAAGCTTAATGAAGATATGCTACCACACGATGACAAAAAATGGTTTGGCCTAAATGAGAATTTCGGGACAGGGGCTGTCTACAAGAGAAGTTGTCCCGGTTTTTGCAGCTTGAAACATCACGCCACTCAACGCAAGCGAAGTGGTATCGAGTGGAATTAGAGCCGCGAAAGGAGGGACAACTCCTCCCTCGGTGTGTAGAGAGCCCCTGTCTCAGAATTTCAGGTTTGCATCCGCGCTTTTATCGAAATCAGAACGGAGCGCGAGGCTGGGCCATGAATTACTACCCCAGCGCGGCGCCGTTCAACTATTTCAGCAGGTCTCGCATGGAACACGCTGTCCCGCGAAGATTCCGCGGAGAGGCAGTCGCTGGCCTCGCGCTGAGGCCTATGGTATACTTTGTCGCTGTAATGAGCGACAGGCATGCAATCTAACACAAATCGTGGCGGGACCCGCATCGGAGCAACGGCAACGGTCGTCGTAGGAACAGATGTCGCGTGTGGGTCGCAGCGACGTGTCGCAGAGGGCTGATATACTGCAAATGTGCCATAGCCTGTCGCTACCACTGTCGCTGTCGCTATGCAGTGCACTGCGACAGCGACAGATTTAAAGGACGGGAGGCGGTCGCTGTCGCTGTGCAGAGCGACGCGACCGTGTGTCGCAAAAGTATACCATACCCCTGACGGGTGCTCCGTCCACCAATCGCTCCCCAGCCTCGCGCTAAATGCCGAGAATGCCCCAGCGCCGCGCTGTCCGAATGTCAGTGTAAGTGGCCTTTTAAAATGAAATATGGGTTATTCAGAACTACTTCCCGACGTGGATTTCGAATCTCTCCTCTATTTCTGTGGAGCGGTCCTCTGAACGGAAATATAAGCATTTTAAAGGCAAAGGTAACGATAAAAACCAGTATTCTATTTTTCAATGTTTCGGAGTTGGTATGTCCGCTATGTAGACGTTAATAGGGGAAAGTCCGAAAAGAAACTGTTTAAAGAAATTTCTGAAATATTCAATACTGCCTTTTGGTGAGTTTCGGGAGACTGCAGACAAAGCGTCAAACCTGACGTCGAAAATGGTTTTGTGCTTCTAAATTCTTAGGTTCTGTCTTTCTCGGATCCAAAATCTGGTCCGAAATTGCAGACTACGGCTGTTGCATCATGCGACACAATGATAATCGTGCTGGGAGAAAGGTTAGTGGCCGGGACCAAGTGGTCCCAACATGATTATCATCGTGTCGCGTGATGAAACAGCCCTTGTACGCAAATGCGGACCGAATTTTGGCTCCGAGAACGACAGTAAGTGACTTTGTCTCCTGCTGCTTGTACAGATTTTTTTTGACAATCAAGATGGGCCCATGCACATGCTAGGATGTTAGCATCTTTGACGGTAAAGAATATTAAAAGATTTGGCAGCTGTTCCTCTGAAGAAAGCAACGCAGGGCAACTGTTACTGTGCTTATCTGGGCCAAATTCCGGTCCGCAATTGCGTTTCGACACGCTCTGCGGCCGCACGCGCTCGAGTCAGTCGGGTTCCCAGCGAAAAAGCCGGCTCGATGTGGCTTTTTTATAAAATTTTCTCCAATCTTTCTTAGTTTACCGTTTTCAAAACCCACCCAGAGTCAGCAGATCGGCGGCTGCGGCGCTGGAAGCTCTTCTGACTCGGGAGCGTGCTGCCGCAAAGCGTGTCAAGACGCGATTGCGGACCGGAATTTGGTCCAGATAAGCACAGTATGTGGCGAGGACGGTCAATCCAACAATGGGTTAGCTGGTTCACGAAATTTTCACCGTTTTCTGGCCGAATTTGTCGTACTTCCGTACTTAATCTTCATAGAGGGACCCAAAGCTTTCATTTTCGCCAAAAAAAAACGGGGAACTTTCTCATCGTGAACACTGTCTTTAAAGAGAAGCCGCCTGATGGTATCGCATTCGCAAGGAAAAGCTATTTGGAGAAGTGGTTATCTCGATCGAAAAGCGACTCTTTTAGGGAAATTTTTCGACGAAATTTCCGCATTTGACCTCTCTACCAGCACTACCTTTTTCTGTACAGAGCTATAAGCGATTGTTTGCATTATGTAAATGCCCTTATCGCACTGTAACCCACCAACATAGCTCAAAAACTGGAAAACGGCCTAAATAACCCATCTGAACTATGTTCGAGCGGAAAAGCTTCTTCCGAGCTCTGGGTTCCCATAAACGATTCTGGATTTTCGGGGCGCCGGAAACCGAAAAAAAATTCTCCTAAAATTTGTCTAGTGGGACTGTTTAGGATGCTGAACATGATCATGTTGTTCAGTTTCGGTTCTGAGAACCTACCGCAACGTCACAGGAAGCCGCTCTATGTACTGTGCTTGTCTGGGCCAAATTCCGGTCCGCGATTGCGTCTCGACACGCTTTGCGGCCGCACGCTCCCGAGTCAGAAGAGCTTCCAGCGCCGCAGCCGCCGATCTGCTGACTCTAGGTGGGTTTTGTAAACTTGAAACTAAGAAAAATTGGGGAAAATTGTATAAAAAAAGCTGCATCGAGTCGGCTTCGGCGCTGGGGACCCGACTGACTCGAGCGCGTGCGGCCGCAAAGCGTATCAAGACGCAATTGCGGACCGGAATTTGGCCCAGATAAGCACAGTGAGCGTCTTCGCAATGACGCCGCTAGGCAGATCGCGAAATGAGTCATTAGGAATTTTTTTTTCGCATCGAGGGTTCATTGCTTTTTTCCGGCATAAGCTCTGCCCGGTAGCTTCATTCTGAGTCTTTAACACAAATCCTAAGTACTTTGCCATTTATGTAGAAGTTCACAATAGATCCAGCCATTTTGAAAAGTTTGACATTGTGCCTCAAAAAATGTCAATACGTGCAGCATAGGACCCTCGTTAGGAAACTTCTAGTGACTTATCTCGGTGTTACTCTACTATTTCTTGAAACTTTGAATAGTCTCCCTTACAAGACTATCAACTGTTGTATGTATACGTAACGTAATATACCACAGTGTTTCGAAAATATGCATACGGACCTCAGTTCGTGGCAGAGTTGAGCAGGCTGCGTTACCAAAGTTGGAAAATTTTTTACGACCCCCCCCCTCTCGGAAAATGGACAACAAATTTGTGTTCAGCACATCGAATAACCTGTGAATAGAAATTTTTGACTGAAAATCTGATACTTCGCCCAACTACCGTACACTCACCGTAACGTAGAAACTCATGACGGCCTGCTCTGAAGACACAGATGTTCTCGGGCTGCAATCTTACTAACAAGGGGCGACTACCTGATTTACCCTGCTCACCCCTGCTATGGGGTTTTACGGTCAGACACCGGTCATACACACCACCACGCCGCTTATTATATGTAAGGATTGATCACGCGGCGCCGCTTGATCGATATTATAAGATTGCATTTTGCCGCGCAGCTCGGCGATTAAAGGCCCCTCAAGCAGGCCATTGTCCTGGACCGCGACGGAGCTGCCCTCCCAATTGTTGAGCAATTTTTTTTGGAAACTGTCGACAACATTCATGTCCCCTTCGTACATTTTTTTTCTGAGAATTTTTGGAATAGAAAATTTCAGAATTTTTAAATTTTAATTTCTTTTTGTTCTGCCTTAGGGGGAGTCTTTTTCACATTCAGCCATGAATTTTTACGCTCCCCCCCCCCAAATTTCCGATTTCTCAAAATTTTTACTTCCCCTCCTTGTCCAGCCGGGCGGCAACCGCTTGAAGTTGGCGTGCGGGCGCGGAGCATAGGATAGAGACAGCGAGAGAGCGTACGGTAGACGGAGAGCAGCTCTGCGCACAGACACAGCACCTTTAGTGATAAGAATTCCACTTTTTTTTCGCAGAGGTTAGCTTGTACACTTGTTCTGCAGTGACCAAAACATGGAATTCTAATACGGCAGTTTTGATCAGAATGCACACGGCTGAGCTTTCTTATGTTTTTGGCGTCTTTTCTCTGGGAAAATTTGCCGCGTCAGTGCCGGGAAAGTAACGCGACCCTCGACTGTGACGCGATAGTTCTTCGATAGTACCGCAGCGGCTCCGTGATCAGACGATTCTGTTGCGGTGTCTTGAGCCTCGACATCGCCGCGATAGAACCGCAGGGGCTCTGCGCTGAAACCGCGCCGGCTCCTCGAGGATGCAGCAGCGAACCCGCGTGTAGTACGATGTGCTGTCCTATGTGATAAAACGAAACGATTGAATGACCCAAGTTTTAGGTACATCCGTGTTTCTTTGGATGCGAAAACAGCGGTGACCTCTATCCTAATTAGACAGATGGCTTAACAACCGCACGTGCGTGTTTCTGGTCTTAGGCTCCCTAGTTGAACTATAATTCCTAAATAGTTTCATATGAGATACTCTACCGGAGCCGCTTCGGCATTATCGCGGAGCCGCAGCGGCACTGTCGCGTCTCCGCAACGGCTCCGCCGTGGTGCCGTCGCGCCTCGGCGACAGTGCCTCTCCGGTTCCTGTAGGCACTGAAGCGGCACTATCGCGAAGCCGCAGCGGCAATTTCTCTCAGAGTTTTCAACAACCCCCTTAAAACTCAATGTTTCCCATCCGGGGATAGTTTGAGGGCAAAACGCCACTTTGATGATTTCCGGATTGCTACAACAGATCTAGTTCAATTTGTTTCTCTGAGAGTTATTAGGAGTTCTGAGGTCCGTTTTATCGATTTTTGACAGCTAACGGTAGATTACGGTGGGTATATGGCAGTTTGCCAAAAGTCTTCGAATTGGCTCGAAATTTCTGTGCGGGGGTAATTCGAGGTGCTGAATACGAATTTTATGTTCATTTGTTGATTTTCAAATCATTAGGGCAAGTTTTACCCCAGAAACCTTGCGTTTTGGTCTGCTTGATCTCCCTCCTCTTCCTGCCTGGTTGGGGTAGTGTTTTTGTTGACGGATGTGATTGAAGCCGGCTGCAGTGTGCAATCAAGAAGCGTGAGAAAAGCGCGAATTCTCATCATTAAATTCAGCCCCTTGAAAACTCCGGGTTATCTATCGATTTTGCTGCAATGCACTGGAAGGGCTAACCTGGCTGAATTCCGTGAGTCAACTTGACTGATAGCGCTATCAGTGAGCATCAGCTGATCCGAAGTATTCTGGCACTCACAGCAGTGTCGTTCGTTGTTCAATGTGTAACTCGGTGAAAAGAAAGTTTTCACAAAAGCTCCAGTATCCTTATACGTAATGCTCAGCATTAGCAGCAGATAAGGCGCAAGCATTCATTAATTCCTTATCCTCTCATTCTAGGATAGGATGAGGGTTAAAAACCAGTTGATCATCTCAGAAAAAATGAAAACAAGTTACTCGTAATATAAATGTGACTTACTTGAATGTCTCAAGTAACTTACATTTATGCAAATTACATGTGAGTTGCACTTATGTTACATGTAACTTACATTTGTATATTCACCCTGGGGTGGCCATCAAGCAACGCAGACCACACGTGAAAACGCAGAAAACGTCTGCAAACGTCCGGGACCGCACGCTAAGCGGAAAAGACTACGCGTGGCCTTGACTGCACGCGGCATCTCAGAAAAATTAAAACAAGTTTCTTGTAATATAAATGTGATTTACTTGAATGTCTCAAGTAACTTACATTTATATTACATGTAACTTAAATTTATATTGCATGTAAGTTACATTTATGTTACATATAACTTGCACTGATATTTTCACCATGGGTGGCCATCACGTGACGCAGACGACACGCGACGCAGAGAACGCGTCCCAGACCACACACTACGCGGGAAAATGCTGCGCGGGGCCTTCCCTGCTGGTGTGGGGTCACATACCTCAAACCTAGGTAATTGAACCAACAGCAATGCCAGTCGTCAACCTGACACAGAGAGTGCGTAGTACATCCCCTTGGAAATATCTTCTCAGCCGATTCAAGTTACATGCGACTTAAATTGCGCAATTTATGTCACATGTAGCATATCGGAGGCGCACTGCACACAGTGTCCTTTCAGAAATCGAAAACAAGGTACTTGTAACATATCTGAGCCGATGTAAGTTACTTGCGACTTGTCTCAGGTCATTTAAGATACATGTAACGTATCGGAGGCGCACCGCACGCAGTATCCTGCCAGTATGTTACACGTAACTTAAATGACCTGAGATAAGTCGCAAGTAACTTACATCGGCTCAGATATGTTACAAGTAACTTGTTTTCGGCCTTTTATGTTACAGGTAACTTGTTTTCATACTTCTGAGATTCCGTCGATATGTTGCATGTGACTTAAATGATCTAAAATAAGTCACAAGTAACTTACATCAGCTTAGATGTGCTACAAGTAACTTGTTTTCGGTCCTTTATGTTACAAGTAACTTGCTTTCATTTTTCTGAGATGAACACAAAAATTTTTTTGGAAAAGGCAGGAGGATGAACATTATTGAGAGTTATGATTTCTCATGAAATGATTACATTATGTTGCTAATTCAGATATTTATTTTTTTTTATTTATTCAAATTTCATTTATTTATTAAGTAAATGGATAAATATTAGAAATTCGAACCTCAAAAAAGGGGAGAGTTGAGTCCAATCCATTTTTGATCTTGTACATATTACATAATTGAGTCAAATTCTTCAATTATCGATTTATTCCCTTTTCCAATCTCTTTGAACTAGTAATTACATTCTATACATGTAACCATATTGATTCATTTGCACTCTTCCATATTTCACCTTTTTTTACTGTTATTGCTTAAGAGCATTGATAAACATATTGATATGATGATTGTTTTTATGTGTACCAATTTCGGTATTATAGAAGTTTTCTATTACGGGTGATTGTCTTAAGGTGCCAGGACGCGATGAGGTATGCGAATTCGAGAGGAGCCAAAGGTCCCCATAGGGTGGCACATGTTTTGGTGGCTGTCGTTGATCTACGCGATCGACAGCCGCGGAAACGTCATTTGTATCAGAGTCGCAGGGTTAGTCCGTGTCAGAGAGGAGGATGACGTTGCCCGCCAGTGTTGTTACGTCCAATGGCGGCCCTTCTCTCCTCCCCATCGTTATCTCCGCCCCTTTTGAAGTTTGGCACCTCAAAGTTATGATCACCTTTTCAATACCTAATTTTTCACCTATTCTATGGTACATTGATTTTTTCATTATTACTCTTCATAATTTCATTCTAGTATAAATATTGCATTTTTTGTTCATTAGCATTTTCCAGTTATTTACCTATATATCGTCTATTTTGCAGCCAAATTTACTCTGTTCCTGAGCGTGCGTGTGCGTAGCGAGGGGGAAGACAGGGAGAAAGCGTGGGCGGGATGATGGAGACGCAGCATACAAGCGCGCACGCACGCGATCTATGGAAATTAATTTCACTCCGAATTAGGGGTATTCTAGTTTTTTGCGGACAATTTGTTTTTGTACATCCTGACCGATTTCCCAAGGAGGACGAGGCGCTTATCTGACTTGCCTCGTCGCGTTCTGGAAGCTTAGTCCGTCATACTTCTAGCAACGAGCGACGCGACGCAATGTTCATCATCCATATGAACCGAAAATCTCTATGCTTGACATTCGCTATAGCTGTCGCTGATCGCGGTAAGTATGATCCCGGCTTTGGACTATGCATGCCGCGCCGCCTCCGCCCGCGTTAGACTGACACCCTGGTACCCGACTACTTGTGGAAAATTGTAAGGAAAATTGTATTTGTCCTGTATTTTGAACACTATCATCCATCCATTCTTGTTGCTGGTTCAAGGGATTCCAACTATTTATCGCTAAATGTCGCTGAGTGTCGCTTCATATCAACTCTTCTTTCTTTTCCTTCTCAATCGATTCTCGGCCAACACCGAACAGGAATCGGAGCCGCCTGAGGCGTCGTTTATACTTCCGTCGCTGAGCGGCACGGTCAAAAGCAATTCTATAATATCGATCGTGCGGCGCCGCGTGATCAATATTAGGGGTCGTTCATACTTATGCCGCCGAGCGGCGCGGCGAAGTTCATTCCAACCATATCGATCATGTGGCGCAGCTTGATCGATAAGGTTGGAATGTACTTCGCCGCGCCTCTCGGCGGTGGAAGTATAAACCACGCCTTGCAGAAATGCACTGTGCCGCGCGGCTAGGTGGCGGGAGTCTTAACGACCCTCGACAGTTGGACTCCTTGTCCTGATCTCTAGGCTACTGCTGTTGCTGTCCGCGCCAACTGGATGAGCCAGAACAGCAACAGAAGTGGCCCTGACAGCAACAGAAGCCGATCCGCAGATGGGGAGAACGGTCGAACTGTCAGAACCGCGGATCGCCTGAGTATCCAGGAGTATATTCAGGAGTATTTCTCTGAATTCAGTCTAATAATTCTTTCATTTTTCTTAGTAACCGCCATTTGTAGTAATTGACGATGCCAATTACCCAATATTTTTTTCTGCTCATAATTATTTGTTGATTGGGTGAAATTAGCTCCTGCTCTATTCCCCGTATGACTGAAAATTGGTAATTGGCAATTTTCCAATTAGGAAGCCTTCTCGATATTACTATAGGAGCTCTTCAGCTGGCTGTACTTGTATAGTTCCTCACTTCCAAAATTAGAAATATATTTTTGGGTCTGATAAGCCAGTCCCTAGGCGCTTAGGTGTTCTTCAAAAGTTGTCATTTGCGAAACGATTTGCACTCCGTTTTCTGTGCTTTCTGACGATGTGATGGGGTGGGGGCTGATGTTTTTCTACGCTGCATGGAAGGTCACATTAGACTTTGTAAAGGTGACTTCGACAGAATTAGAGGGGTTTAGATCACGGTAGGGTAAGAGGTCGAAAATGGGTTCAGATGAGACCATGGAAAACGTCTACTCTGACGTCTACTTTGACAAACTTGGTTGTTAACAGTAAGCTAGTGGGATGCCTTCCCGTAATCACATCATATTCGTATGCAAATTGAGACGAGGCTGTCGCGAAAGACCTCTCTATCGAATCGAAAAACCTGTCTGTTTCGTCACGAACAACCTGTCTATTGTTGGCTGGTTCATAACTTACAGTGCCATATTCACCGTTCTATTTGATTTGCACTCCGCTTTCTGTGGTTTCTGACGATTTGATGGGGTGGGGGCTGATGTTTTTCTGCGCTGCATGGAAGGTCACATTAGACTTTGTATAGGTGATTTAGACAGAATTAGAGGGGTATAGATCACGGTAGGGTAAAGGGTCGAAAATGGGTTCAGATAAGACCATGGAAAACGTCTACTCTGACGTCTACTCTGGCAACCTTGGTTGTTAACAGTAAGCTATGTAGTGGGATGCCTTTCCGTAGTCACCTCATGTTCGCACCAAAAATGAGACGAGGCTGTCGCGTAAGACCTCTCTATCGAATCGAAAATCTTGTCTATTGTCACGAACAACCTGTCTATTGTTCGCTGCTTCATAACTTACAGTGTCATGTTCACCGTTCTATTCAATGACGATTCGAATACTACGAAGTGGTTACCTGCACAGACAATTTTAGTTGTCAACAGTAGGTTAATAGAATGTCCTGTCATGTAATCGCATCCTGTTTACAACCGAAACCTGGCAAAATTGCGGCGAAAAACTTTCCCATGGCCCCGAAAAGTTTGTCTATTATTCGTCGGCTCACAATCGAAAGTTTCACACTGAGCGCTGTATTTGATAGCTATTCAGATCTCTTTTAAGTGCTATGTATATTTGTACAAACAATCTCATTGTCAACAGCGGGCCATTAGAATACCCGCAACCACTTCCTGTAGACAACTGAGCTTAGGAGTGTCGCCGCGAAGGACCCTCCTATCGCCCCCCCCCCTCCCGCCGCGAAGGACCCTACCGCGAAAAACCTATCTATATTGCCCCGAATATTTTGCCTATTGCTCGCCGGTTTACAACCTAGGGATTTGATGACTATCCACATCTTTTGTAACTGCTATATCTGTATGAACGATCTCAGTTGTCAACAGCGGGTCCATAGGGTGTCATATTATTATAATTGCTTCCTGTTGATAAGCAACGCTAGGAGTACTTGCTGTCACTTGTTGTCAGCAGCGAGTTAATACGATGTCTCTTTCTAATAGCTTTTCTCAATCGATACTGAGCGTGTTTCCCGCAAAAGACCACGCCTTAAAAGCTCTGTTTTTTTGTCGGCCGGTTCACAACCTTCCTTGTTTCGTATATTGTCCTTATTGACAGCTTTTCACTCACAATTGTGGCCACGCGATCCTGCATGCGTGTTTAACAACAGGATTAATGACTAATGAACCCACCGGTTGAGGGCGACTAAGATAGCAAGATGGACATGTTTGGCGTAGGGTAAAACCTACCTCCAGCACTCAGATTTATGTACACACCAGTTTGTTCAATAAGTTTTGTTGTTCGATAAGAGAGAGTGTTGCTATTGGCCCAAAAATTTTTTGTATTGTTGGTACACTCTTCATGTGAACGTATGTGAAGTCTCATTTCATTCTGTCGATTCATTATTTGTTTACAAGCCATTTAGTGTCGCCGTGTCCCAGCAATGGAAAAATTGAATATCGTGCAGTGATAAAATTCTTATTTCTGGAAGGTGTTGCGAATCGGTGGTTTTTCCCCCGGGTCCAACACCAGGCGTCAGTCCCGGGAAATCCAACCTAGAGACTCCCTACCGATGACATGAGCGACTGTACTAATTACCCCGCCAAGCTGTATGCTGTAGTAAGGGAAATATAACAATAATACCACATAACATGTACTTGACACCTGATGCCACCAACATGAACTTCCCTGGACTAATCAACACCTATCCCGACTGTATTATGGACATTGCGAAATATAAGACCCTCTTGCATACACGACAAGGCGCAAGCTAATTTAGATAATTTTATACTACAAAAGGTATGTGGAGAGTACTTGGAGGAGAGAAGAATAACAGGTATAAGGAACAGATATTCTAAGAAGGAAACGCACCACCGAAATATTGCATCACGATCGATAACACGGGCCACCGCCGCAGACGTGTTCATCGAATATGCTCTTCGTGAGCCAGCTGTACTGCAGGTGGAATAGTAGTCATCTAAAGACCAGAGGCTCCGAAACGATGCACAGCACAGGTAGGAATAAAGAATTAGCACAGAGCTGCAGTAGAATAGACCACGCTTGGTCGCGGCAGGGGCGAATACTGATGACTCAGACCGCGCCGCCCGAACCAGTCCGACAGCGTCTCTACCGTGCGTCGGCATTCGTTGCGGGACCGACCGTGCCCAGGTCTCCTTGAGAAGCGATAGCATCGCGCTTTCGCGACAGAAGGTGTAGCACCAAAACAATCCAGCGACGAATGTTAAAAGTGAATAATGATTGTTCACCTACAATCAGAACAGTAGAAATATGGGTTGCTGAATTTAAACGTGGTCGTACAAGCCTTGAAGACGATCCACGTGAAGGACGTCCAAAAAGCGCATCAACACCAGAAATCATAGACAAAATACAGGATATGGTTTTGGAGGATCGTCGATTGACTGAGAGTGATTGAGTAGAGGCTCTACACATCTCATTAGGCAGTGTGAGCCATATTTTAAGTGGAATTTTGGGTTTTAGAAAGCTGTGTGCACTATGGGTGCCGCATTCGCTAATAATGGAACAGAAACACATTCAAATGCGACCTTCTCAGCAACATTTGGAGCGTTTTGAAAAGGATAAAGTGGATTCTGTGCGTCGAGTCATCACTATGGATGGGACTTGGGTCTATGAAAATGGTCCTGGATCAAAACAAGAGGCTAAAGAGTGGTGTGAACCTGGTTGCTCGGCTTCGAAACGAGTTCGTGTCCGGAAATCGGCCAAGAAGGTTATGGCATCAGTTTTTTTAGGATGCGAAAGGAATTTTGTCAGTGGATTACTTGCAAACTTGTAAAACAATTAATTCCGAATATTATTGCGACCTTTTGGACCAGATGAAGGAATGAAAATCGTGAAAAAAATACCCGGTTTGCAGAAGAAAAAAAAATCTTTTCATCAGGACAATGCACCGTGTCACAAGAGCATTTTGACAATGGCTGAAATCCATGAATTAAAGTTCCAATTGTTGGAGCATCTACCATATTCACCCCCCCCCCCGGCGGTTTCCATTTGTTTCCGGAACTGAAAAAATTTAAGCTTGGCAAAAGGTTTTTATCAAATGAAGAGGTCATAGCGGCTGCTGGAGCGTATTTTGCAGACCTTCCGGATTCTCACTTCAGGGATGGGATTCACAGATTGGAGGATCGTTGGAGCAGGTGTATTAGTGTTCAGGGAGATTACACTGATAAATTTGTGTTTTTCTTATTGAACGACAAAACTTATTGGACAACCTGGTATGTTGACGAATCCGTAGTGAAATGTCAAAGTGCCTCTTCTCCTTGGCGTTCACCTCGGGTACAGCGATGTTAACATTGTGATAAGTACGTGGTGAAACCTTTTCTCCTGAAAATTAAAGATTTGTTGAACAGCGCTCGCTTTCTAGAGGGTAGAAAAACGGTCAGCTGATAAGAGGTCGGTCAGCTGCAGGAGCAGCAGCAGCGGCTTTTCGTGATTTTTTGCATATTTGCTTCTTCGGCGGCGGCGGCCGGCTGTTTACCGCTTGTTGGAGTGAAGTGTGGGTGTCCTTCTCGTTTCACAAGGCTCTCTCCTTTCTTCTAACCATAACGTTTTTCTTACGACTCCTTCCGTCGCTGACCCATTCTGGGTTTGAGAATTTGGAAAAAAAAAAGTTTTTTTATAAGGTCTGAAGTCCAACTAGTTCATCGCCATGAGAACATGCATGGGAATAGCCTGCCGCTGTCGGAATGGGAAACCTGATCCTCCCCACTTCCAGCCATGAACGAGCCCCTCCAGCTTATTTTCTCTAAAAAAAGAACCTTTTTTGGCGTTATTGACTCTGCACATTCTTGCCAATATTCGAGTCAGTAAGTGGTAGTTATCCTTTACGGAAATCTCTGAGGGAACTCTAAACGTTTCTTTTTTGTTGCTAGTTGTCGCCGGCTGTCGCCCAGTACCTATAACCGCTATTTTCCATAACTACCTATGTTGACTATACCGCCGTTTAATGTACCTCTTCTTATTGCCTAGGGTTGCTAGGTGTCGCCCGCTCGTTTAAAATCGATAGCCGTTTCATCTTTTATACTTGCTGCTAATGTGACGCTATAGCACCACTGAATCCCGCTAACGGTCAAACAGTGTCGCCTGGTGTCTCCCACTCGCCCAGTATCGATCACCCCGCTATCATTCATATCCTATGCTATAGTTTTCGAATACTGCGGCTCAATACAGCCACATGTCGCCTTGTATCGCCCACCTGCGTCCAGTATCAGCATCCGTACTGTCTCGCATGTCCACTGCTATTGTTTCGCTACACCACCATTCAAGTCGCTACCTGTCGCCCAGTGACGCCTAGTGTCGCGTGTTGTCGCCATGTCACTTGCCCTATGTATACCGATCATCCTGCTATCAATCATATCCTATGCTATAGTTTTGGTATACTACGGCTCAATGTCGCTTTCCGTCGCCTAGTGTCACCCGTTCGCGCCAAGAAGCGGCAGTCGTACTGTATCGTATACCTGCTATCATTAATTTGTTACACCAATGTCCATGTCGCCACCTGTCGCCTAGTGTCGTCTAGTGTCGCCTGGTGTCGCCCACTCGCCAGTATCGTTCACCTGGCTATCAATCATACTCTATGCTATACTTTTTGTATGCCACGGTTCAATGTCGCTAAAATCCGCCGAGTATCGCAAACTCGCGCCCAATATCGATGGCCCAATATCGTCCTTTATCGATCGTCCTGCTATCATTCATATCATATGCTATAGTTTTCAAATGTAGCTACATGTCGTTTTGTATCGCCCACTCGCGCCCAGTATCGGCATCCGTAGTGTCTCGTATGCCCACTGTTATTGATTTGCTACACCACCATTCAAGTCGCTACCTGTCGCCCAGTGACGCCTAGTGTCGCGTGGTGTCTCCATGTCACTTGCCCAATATCGAGCATCCTGCTATCAATCATATCCTATGTCCTATGCTATAGTTTTGGTATACCACGGCTCAATGTCGCTTTCTGTCGCCTGGTGTCACCCGTTCGCGCCAAAAACCGGCAGCCGTACTGTATCGTATGCGTACTGCCATTTATTTGCTACATCACCGTTTATGTCGCCACCTGTCGCCTGGTGTCGCCCACTTGCCCAATATCGATCACCTTGCTATCAATCATATCCTATGCTATAGTTTTTGTATACTACGCTCAATGTCGCTTTCTGTCGCCTAGTGTCACCCGTTCGCGCCAAAAACCGGCAGCGGTACTGTGTCGTATACCTACTGCCATTAATTTGTTACAACACTGTCCATGTCGCCACCTGTCGCCTAGTGTCGCCTGGTGTCGCCCACTTGCCCAATATTGATCACCTTGCTATCAATCATACACTATGCTATAGTTGTTGCATACCACAGTTCAATGTCACTTTCTGTCGCTTAGTGTCACCCGTTGGTGCCAAGAAGCGGCAGTCGTACAGTCTCGTATGTCCACTGCTACTGATTTACTACAGAACCATTCAAGTCGCTATCTGTCGCCCAGTGACGCCTAGTGTCGCGTGGTTTCGCCTTGTCACTTGCCCAATATCGAGCATCCTGCTATCAATCATATCCTATGCTATAGTTTTGGTATACTACGGCTCAATGTCGCTTTCTGTCGCCTAGTGTCACCCGTTCGTGCCAAGAAGCGGCAGCCGTACTGCATCGTATGCGTATCGCCATTTATCTGCTACATCACCATTATTGTCGCCACCTGCCGCCTGGTGTCGCCCACTTGTCCAATATCGATCACCTTGCTATCAATCATGCACTATGCTATATCCAATGTAGCTTAGTGTCGTCTGGTGTCGTCCGCTGTCGCCAACTTTTGTTCAGGCAATTACGTTAAAAGCCGCCGAGTATCGCAAACTCGCACCCAATATCGATGGCCCACTCGTCCATTATCGAACATTCATATCCGATGCTATAGTTTTTAAATACTGCGGCTCAATGCAACTACATGTCGCCTTATATCGCCCACCCGCGCCCAGTATCGGCAGCCGTACAGTCTCGTATGTCGTATAGCCGTTCAGTCTTCGGTGAAGATTTACCGAGCAGTTGAGTGAGAGCGGCGCTGGGGCTTCGGTGGTGCAGTGCGATAAGGCGCTCCCCCGGAAAGGGAACATGCTGGTTCAATCTCGCCCGGAGCCAAGCGTTTTGCGATCAACTCAACACCTTGTGTAAACAGGCAATTACTGTTCTATAATTTACACGCAAGGCTATCGATATTCTGCAGTTCCGTTCATTATATCTATTATTATCGATATTCTTTCCGTCACTCACATTTATTGACTGACCTGCTATACTACCGCTCTATGTCGCTACCTGTCGCATGGTGTCGCCGTATCGTTATCCTTTCTATCACTTCTACTGCTATTGATTTGCTAATCCACCGTTCAATGTCACTACCGATCGCCTAGATTAGCCTGCCGTCATCTGTTCCCCGGATATGAAATGCCATACTTGCACGTATCCTTTCTGCTATTGATTTGCTATACCACCGCCTAGTGTCGCTCACTGTTGCATAGTGTCGCCACCTCTCTCATCGTATTATTATTGACAGTTTTACAGCCGACACGCGGCTATTGATTTGCTGTAACACCGTTCGGTGTTCGTACTTATCGCTTATCGTCGCCAAGTGTCGCCCACTGTCGCCCCAACCACAACTCCGCGTTATAACATGTCTCTCTGTGTCGCTCGCAATATTCTAAAATTTTGTTTGATTTTCAACGTAATTTTTATTTTTTCAGGTTCCACATTCCCGCTGTTGGTCACATACTTGGTCCACCCGAAGCAACCTGGAGTAGTCCTATGTCGCCTTCTTTTGTTGCAGAATGATTTGCTGGTTCAAGAAGCTGTCGTCGCCTCGATTGAAAGTTTTTTGTTTAGTCCGCCTTAATGTCGCTTGCTGTCGCCAGCTGTCGCTCGTTGTATACTTCTGTCCCCAACGTTGATTTGGCGTTTTCGAAGCTATCGTTTCTTTCATCCGTAGTATCTCTCACTGTGGGCATCGCTCAATGTCGCTTCCTGTCGCAGCTGTCGCCAATTATACTGTGCTTCTCTGGGTCGAATTCCGGTTCCGCAATTGCGTCTGGACACGCTTTGCGGCCGCACGCGCTCGAGTCGATCAAGTTTCCAGCGCCGAAGCCGACCCGATGTGACTTTTTTATACAGTTTTCTCCAATTTTATTTAGTTTTCAGTTTCAAAAACCCACCTAGAGTCAACAGTTCGGCGGCTGTGGCGCTGGAAGCTCTTCCGACTCGGGAGCGTGCGCCCGCGAAGCGTGTCGAGACGCAATTGCGGACCGGAATTCGGCCCAGATAAGCACAATAGTATGTTTCAATCGTCCACCTCGATTTGTTGTGTTCAGACTCATTCCTTATAGTCAAAGTTTCTTCTTGCTTGAATATCGCCCAATGTCGCTTACAGTCGCTCTTCGCTCTCTTCTGTCTCCGAGCCTCGGTCTGTTGTTCTTTAAAGTCTTCTCCAATCCCTTTCACACCTTCCTTACGTCTGACTCCCGCTTACTGTCGCCCAGTGTATATCTGGATCAGATCTTCCGCTCGCATTCCGTAATCTAGCTGATTTCGAAGTTAGAAAGATGCCCTATCAGTATTGATCTATGCCGAACCCTTTCCGCGATCTTTGTGGGCTGATATGATCGAACTGTGTTTTTATGCCCAGCGTGCTTCCTGATATTGTTGACTTTTCGACTAGTGACGTCAGCCGGCGACTGTGTGCTGCCCGTCTGGGTTTGCCGGCTGGCCCTCTATGTGGTGTTCTACCGACTCGTGAAGCGTTCCAAATGCTGAGTACGTTAAGGCCACACCCCCATAGAATCGGTCTCTGATCATCTCATTGTCAGTCTCAGCCTTGTGACTTCGGAAAAAGAAACTGTCATCGCAGGTGACCTTTGCCGTTCGGCGCTGCTAAAGGCTACTTTTCCAGTCGGGGGAATTAGGGTCATTCACTTATTCTTAAGCCCACTTTTATGGTCCTAGCAGGATTTAAGAAGTTTTGAGGGTCCGTGTTTTCCCAAAGGGTTCGTTTTGGAGGATGTAGTACGATCTATGATCGGCTAAGTATGTTTCTACGTTTCTACCGCCAAACTTTCATTGAAAATGTGCAGAAGGGCATGTTTTCGTACCGATGTTTTGTATTCGACGTTTGATTTGCGTGTATATCGTTTCACAATTACGATTTATTCGTTTTGTATTCCCCGCTTCCTAGTTTTCTGCTAATAATGAGACTTTCTTCGGCCAGAAGTAGGACTTCCAAGACATTGTTTCAAGGCTTCCTGCTGTCATTTTCATCCCCATAGTGTCAGACTTTCGTGGAGTGTTGCTTGCTGCAGTTCATTGGCGCCATTTATACTTTTCGCTGTCCTGTGATAGCATCTTTCAGTCCATACTGCGATTTATCGCTAGATGTCGCACATTGTCGCTGGCTGTCGCAAGCTATCGCTCGATGCTACAGACTATTGCGAAGCCAATAGACTCTGAGTCGTCCCTATTTGTGTCGCCTTATGTCGCTCATTATCGCTCAACGCTGCCATCTAGCGCGTCACCTCACGCTACACTCTTTGTTGTCGCCTTCTATCGCCTGTTGTCGCGCGCTGTCCCCCCCCCCCAGTGTCGAACTATCGTCAACTGTCGCTCGTTGTCGCTGACTGTCGCGAACAATGCTTCTGTGCTACAGGAGATCCTTCATTTGCGTCTTTCAATGTCGTTCGTGGTCGCTTTATCTCGCCATCTGGCCCGTCGCCTTACGTGAACTATAGCACATTGCTACTGTTGGTTGTGACCACAAAAAAGTCGAAGCCGTCCACATTTCTGTCGCCGCATGTCGCTCGTTGTCATGTGTCGCTCGCTGTCGCTTGGTGTTTACACCTAGTGCTTCTTTTTATGCGACGCTATTTGTTACCGCCGTCTTTCGCCCGTTGTCGCGCTCTGTCCACATACTGTCGAACTATCGCTCGTTGTCGCTGACTGCCGCGAACACCTCTGTGCTACAGGAGATTACGAACCAACTAGAGTCGGAGTCGCCTTCATTTGCGTCTTCTTGTGTCGTTCGTGGTCGCTTAAACTCGCCATCTAGCGCGTCGCCTGACGTGAACTATAGCACCATGCTACTGTAGGTTGCGACCACAAAAAGGTCGAAGCCGTCTACATTTCTGACGCCGCATGTCGCTCGTTGTCGCTTATGTTTCAGTCAATAAATCTGGAGTATATCGGGATAAGTATACATATATGGTCGCTTGTAGCTTGCTGCAGTGTGGCGGCGACAATGCCACTTTTTGTTTCGCCGCAGTATCATTTGACGGTTCATGTCACGCACTGTCGCTAGGTGTCGCATATGGTCTCCAGAAGTCGCTAGCTGTCGCTCGACAATCTAAGCTATCTCTCCTGCGCTAGATCACGCTAACTTTTCTCTTTGGAATCTTTATGACGGTTTTTGTTACCCGTATAGTTGTCTCTCCGGTTTGTCGCTGTCGCTCAAAGTCGCTTAATGCTACCGCTGGACGCCAGGTGTACCAAATTATCTCTTAATTATCAACTGATCGCGTTCTATCGCAGCACGCCACATATTGTCACTCGCTAAGGGGTCGTTTATACTCTCGCCGCCGAGCGGCTCGGCACAGTGCATTTCTGTAATATTGATAACGCGGCGCGGCACGATCGGTGCTGCAGGATCGCACTTCGCCGCGCCGCTCGGCAACGGAAGTATAAACGACGCCCAAGGCGTAGTGCATATTCCTACAACGAGCGCCGCGACAGTGTTTGCCATGTAAGGCCTAGTGCATACTTCCGCGACGAGCGACGCGACATAATGCTTGTCATCTATATCGACCGCCAATCGATATTGCTGATATGCATTGTCGCTGTCGCGCGTTTCGGGAAGTATGCACTAGGCCTAAGCTCATCCACCATCTTACCTTACGTGATAGTGTTTCAAGTTACCTTTCTCAAAACTTCGTTTTGCGTTGTCGCTTAGTGTCGCTTACAAGAACTGACCATTGCTTCATGGTCAACGCCGCTCACTGCCGTCGCGTTCACTCTCGCTAAATGATGTCGCTCTCGTTAACAGCTGCTTGTTTTTCTTTTATACTGGCATTGATTCCTCAGCTAGTTACATTTATCGCCTTTGTCAGTTAAATCCTTCCAGTGTCGCTTCATGTCGCCTACTGTCGCGCGCTGCTTCTATGTATAGTCTTAACGCATAATTTCCAATACATTCTTTTCTTTCCCGCATTGTGAAACTGTTAGGCAGTAAAGTGAGAGTGTTTGTCACATTGTAATCGGTGCCACTGATCAAATATGATATTTCTGAGCTAGGAATGCACGAAATTCTCTAGAATATCACGTTTATATCGATCATTCGCGAGAATTGCCATTATTCATAGCAAAGTGGTGCAGTCACCGTCGGAGATGCGATTCCATCCGCCACCCTTTCCGTCATTTTTGCCTTAGCCTTCTGTCTAATTTCGTCGAAACACATTAATAATGCATGAGGAAGGCACAGAGCACGGGCTTATTAGATTACGCTCGTCTGGAACGTTCCTTGTCATCAAGATTACGCGTCGGGTATTTGGCGTGCGTTTTTTATCGACCATAATTGGCGGCTTTCTTGTTGATAAGTATGTGCTTATGTTCTCTGTATTTTCACCCGAACTAACTTTTTCTTCCCCTAACTGTCACCCGATATCGTCCGCTGTCAGATAGTCATTGCTCCCGTTGCATTTTCTGCTTTCAGTTTCACTTTATGTCTCAGTCTCTGCGAATTTCGCGTATGGCGCCACACCTTGTCGAGCAGTGGCCGCGTACTGTCGCTCAGTGTCGCCAGCTGTCGAACCACTTGGTTTTTTTTTCATGTTAAGATCATGAAGTCTTTTTCCGCCTCTCGTTGGGCTGCTTTGTCATTTTTTCTGACGAATTCTATTGGCAGTTTTGTCTTTTTTTCTAGCAATTATTTTTGCATCAATCTTTGTCGCTGGTTGTCGCTTATTGCCGCTTATATACTACACTGTCGCCTGCTGTCACCACCAATGCAATCTCCGTTCGCTTTTGACCCCCAGTTGTGCTCAGATTTGAGTTTCGCTAAGGTGGTCAATTTGCGTCATCGTCTGTCGCACAGTGTCGCCGAGTGTCGCTTAGTGCCGCCAGTTTTCGAATATTATATAACTTCTTCATGGGAAGATCATGAACTCTTTCTTCGCCTCTCATTGGGCAGTTTTGTCTTTTTTTCTAGCGATTATTTTTGCATCAATCTTTGGCGCTGGTTGTCGCTTATTGCCGCTTATATACTACACTGTCGCCTGCTGTCACCACCAATGCAACCTCCGTTCGCTTTTGACCCCCAGTTGTGCTCAGATTTGAGTTTCGCTAAGGTGGTCAATTTGCGTCATCGTCTGTCGCACAGTGTCGCCGACTGTCGCTTAGTGCCGCCAGTTTTCGAATATTATATAACTTCTTCATGGGAAGATCATGAACTCTTTCTTCGCCTCTCATTGGGCAGTTTTGTCTTTTTTTCTAGCGATTATTTTTGCATCAATCTTTGGCGCTGGTTGTCGCTTATTGCCGCTTATATACTACACTGTCGCCTGCTGTCAGCACCAATGCAATCTCCGTTCGCTTTTGACCCCCAGTTGTGCTCAGATTTGAGTTTCGCTAAGGTGGTCAATTTGCGTCATCGTCTGTCGCACAGTGTCGCCGAGTGTCGCTTAGTGCCGCCAGTTTTCGAATACTATATAACTTCTTCATGGGAAGATCATGAACTTTTTCTTCGCCTCTCATTGGGCAGTTTTCTCTTTTTTTCTAGCGATTATTTTTGCATCAATCTTTGTCGCTGGTTGTCGCTTATTGCCGCTTATATACTACACTGTCGCCTGCTGTCACCACCAATGCAATCTCCGTTCGCTTTTGACCCCCAGTTGTGCTCAGATTTGAGTTTCGCTAAGGTGGTCAATTTGCGTCATCGTCTGTCGCACAGTGTCGCCGAGTGTCGCTTAGTGCCGCCAGTTTTCGAATATTATATAACTTCTTCATGGGAGGATCATGAACTCTTTCTTCGCCTCTCATTGGGCAGTTTTCTCTTTTTTTCTAGCGATTATTTTTGCATCAATCTTTGTCGCTGGTTGTCGCTTATTGCCGCTTATATACTACACTGTCGCCTGCTGTCACCACCAATGCAATCTCCGTTCGCTTTTGACCCCCAGTTTTGCTCAGATTTGAGTTTCGCTAAGGTGGTCAATTTGCGCCATCGTCTGTCGCACAGTGTCGCCGACTGTCGCTAAGTGCCGCCAGTTGTGGAATATCATATAACTTCTTCATGGATAGATCACGAACTCTTTCTTCGCCTCTCATTGGTCAGTTTTGTCTTTTTTTTCTAGCGAATTTTTTTTGCATCAATGTTTGTCGCTGGTTGTCGCTTATTGCCGCTTATATACTTCACTGTCGTCTGCTGGTACCACCAATTCAATCTTCGTTTGCTTCCGATCCCCAGTTTTTCTCAGATTTTAGTTTCGCGAAGGTAGTCAATTGCGCCATCGTCTGTCGCACAGTGTCGCCAACTGTCGCTGATTGCCGCCAGCTGATAAATTACGCAATCTTCCCATGAGCAGATAATGGAAGCTTGGCCCGTCTGCTATTCGCGGCTTATATCAGTCTGCCCTAGTGAACTATACATATTGCGCCCGTGTTTGTGGCTAGCTGTCGCTTATTTCCGCTTAGCTCCACACTATACAACATTTTGTCGCCGAGGTCTTCAGTTTGCTGAGGTAATCATTTCATCAGGCAGTTTTAAATTTTCTTCTCGTTCCATCGCTCGATGTCTTTTATGGCTGAGTGTTCCTTCACTGTCGCTAAGCTTCGCCCACTGTCGTTTATTGTTGCCCAACTTCGCTCGCCTCCTAATTAGTATGCATATTTTCTGACTTTTCCGAGCAGTTCGCTCAGCGAATTCAATATCAAAGAGCTCATTCTGACAAGCCTCATCGTTTTCACTGCTTTGTGAAATATTCATTTCATACTTAAGTCGCCTATTTCACTAATTTTCGTCGCTTTCTGTCGCCCTTTGTCGCTTAGTGTCGCTCGCACTCAATTATCAGCTAGTTCAATCGTTTTTCAGTGTTGTTCCTCTCTCAATATATCCTCTGCCGTCCTATGTGAATCACTGTTTATCGCTCATGACCGCTCATTGTCGCCTGCTGTTGCCATCTCTGGATAATAATTTCATCTGTTGGCAGTTTCGCTCCAGTTTTAATTTTTCTCTGATAGTATAAAGCACCACAGTTTTGTTGCTGAGTGACGCGCTTTATCGCTCAGTGCCGCCTGCTATCTTTGCTTATTGATTCAGATATCCTCTCCCCTTCTCTTTGTTTCCAGTTTCGCGATGGAATTCTGTACCATAATCCTACTGATTGTGTAAAAAAAGGCATTTGTCGCTCGGTGTCGCTGATTGTCGTCCGTTATCGCCCGCTGCCAAGTGTTGTTTGAGGAATTCCCTATTTTTGGTAGCAAAGATTCCATCTGGCATTAATTCTATTTCAGTTTTTTTGTGTTTCCTAATGAACTCCATTCCTCATGTTTTTTCGTCTCCGAGTTCTATACTTCGGCGCTGGTTGTCGCCGCCCATCGCCTGACCTCTAGTTTATCGAGCTGGAATGCTCTTCACTTGTTATCGCTTAATGTCGCCTGCTGTCGCTTATCACCCCTCGAGCCGTGGCGTGAGAACTTTATTCAAGTTGTCTCATATCCACATTTAAAAACCTTCTACGCTTGGTCTGATTATGCACTAAGAGTCGTTCTCCCGCCGATTGCCGCTAAGTGTCGCCCAGCGTCGCAAACACATGTATACTGATTTGCATTTTCTACTACCTTATTCGGCGAGCAGCTTCTGCAACATATCCATTGCTCGTCATACATACACAGCAATTTTTCACTCGTTGTCGCTTATTGTCGCCAATTGTCGCTGAATTTGATTCGCTCAGTCTCACATTGTCGCTGCGTGTCGCTGTCTGTCTCTAAGCCCTATCGACCTTTCCCGAGTGTCGCCATCGCATTAACAGCGATACTCAATTCATTTTCCATTTGGTTAGTTTTTCATACTATTTTTCCCACACAACTGCTCGACTATTCTTCTCCTGCTGCCGCTCACTGTCGCCGACCGTCGCTCGGTGTCGCATCCCGTCTCTCATCGCTACACCGGTGCCTCTCAAAAATTTCCAGTTCATGTTTCTTGGCGTTGCTTTGCCTTATTTCCGCGCTTTTTAAATGTCGCTATCTGTCGCTAAGACTCGCCCTCGACCGCTGAGTGCCGCCCAGCGTAGCCATCGCGTTTATGACAGTACACAATCATTACATTATAGTTTTTAACGCAAGCAATTCTCCGCGTAGGTGTTTGACAGATCTTTTACTGCTGTCGCTTGTTCTCGCCTGCTATCGCTTTATGATCCACATTGTCTCGAACTGAGGTATTAGCGTCCTCAAGGTTGTTTCAAATATTTTTTTTCTCATTTTCTAGAGGACTGTTGCTCTGTTGCAAAACATCGCTCATTGTCGCTGAGTGTAGCCTAGCGCCTTTTACCATTCACATGTGCTTCTTGTGTGGAATTTCGGACTTATTATATTTCGGAAAATTATTCATAATATCATTTTGAGTTTCGCGGGTTATTTTGCATTCAGAAGTATGTATAGACGCATGTTATTTCTTCTCCTCGCCTTTTTTGTCGCTGGGTGTTCTCAGGAAAATTAAAACAAGTTACTTGTAACATAAAAGGCCGAAAACAAGTTACCTGTAACATATCTGAGCCGATGTAAGTTACTTGCGGCTTATCTCAGGTCATTTAAGTTGCATGTAACATGTCGGCGGGGCACTGCGTACGGTGCGCCTCCTAATTGTTCTATGTATCTTAATTGACCTGAGATAAGTCGCAAGTAACTTACATCAGCTTAGATATGTCACAAGTAACTTGTTTTCGATTTCTGATAGGACACTGTGTGCAGTGCGCATTCAATATGTTACATGTAACTTAAATGGCACAATATAGGTCGGAAGTAAATTAAATCGGCAGAGGAGATATCTCCAAGGTTGATTTACGACGCACTCTCGGGGTCAGGCTTACGACTGGCGTTGCTGTTGGTTCAGTTACCCAAGTTTGAGGTACCTCAACCCACACCAGCAGGGAAGGCCCCGCACAGCAATTTTTTGCGTAGTGTGTGGTCTGGGACGCGCTCTCTGCATCGCGTGTCGTCTGCGTCACTTCATGGCCACCCATGGTGAAAATATAAATGTAAGTTACATGTAACATAAGTTTAACTTACACTTAATGTAAATTTAAGTTACATGTAATATAAATGTATGTTACATGTAATATAAGTGTAAATTACTTGAGACCATCATGTAAGTTACATTCATATTACAAGTAACTTGTTTTGATTTTTCTGAGTTGCTCTCAAGAATTATTTACATATTAACCTTACTTATTTCTCTTTACCAGTAGAACCCATTGACCTTTAATTGTTGTTTTAATTAAAAATCTCTTCCTTGCAGGACATACCCTGATGATCCGTTATTCGTCCAGCAAACTACTGGTTACGGGGGAGGGAGACGTGTCCAACTGGCTCTATCTTTTACTATGTTGCACTCTCTTGTTGTGGCCCTCGTGATCCTTTTTGCTCTTTCTGCTCGAGGCTGGCGCTAGCTCCACCTCCCGCTCAGTGTGGCCGCCGCTTCCCGTCGTTCTCATCCATGAGGCTGGCTGGCCACTGAGGCGAATATGCACGTGTATTTATGTGCTGTGCGCGTGTGTGCGGTTGCACTCTGCACGCTGTTCGCTTGTTTTTCACGATCGCACCGAACTCATCTCCTGCCAACACTCCCACGTTCGCTAGCATCTTGAACTTTGGACGAGATCTTTGCGCGGTTAACCCTGATCAAATCATGTACCTAGTTCGACAGTTGCGTGGAAAATGGACTATTTTATCTTATAAATCTCCCACACCAGTGTTGCCAGGGTTAGGTATAGTTCTTTCGTTAAATTTAGTCCAGCGACTGGACAGGGCGCGATCATTTGCGGTGCGACCCTCGTGGCGTTCACGACACCACCTATCAGTACGATAACAGTCCGTACACTAGATTAAACTTTCTGAAGCGATCATATTACACAGGGAATCCTTAGGGCCAAAATGGGCGGGGCTTACATTGCCATACTCTCTATGGTGCAGATTACTCGTCAATATCTCAGAAAAATGAAAACAAGTTACTTGTAAGATAAAAGGCTGAAAACAAGTTACTTGTAACATGTCGGAGCCGGTGTAAGTTACTTGTGACTTATCTCAGGTCATTTAAGTTACATGTAACATATCAGTGGGATACTGTACTGCATACGGTGCGCCTCCTATATGCTACATGTAACTTAAATGACTTAAGATAAGTCGCAAGTAACTTACATCAGCTCAGATATGTTACAAGTAACTTGTTTTCGGTTTTTGAGAGGATCCTGTGTGCAGTGCGAACCCGATATGTTACATGTAACTTAAATGGCACAATATAAGTCGCAAGTAACTTAAACCGGCTGAGAAGATATTTCCAAGGGGGATGTACGACGCTCTCGTGGGGTCAGGCTTACGGCTGGCGTTGCTGTTGGTTTAATTACCCAAGTACGAGGTACTTGACCGCACATCAGCAGGGAAGGTTCCGCTTAGCATTTTTTTGCGTAGTGTGTGGCCTGGGACGCGCCCTCTGCGTGGCGTGTCGTCTGCGTCACGTGATGACCACCCATAGTGAAAATTCAAATGTAAGTTACATGTAACATTAGTGTAACTTACATGTAATATAAATGTATGTTACATGAAATATGAATGTAAGTTACTTGAGACATTCAAGTAAGTTACATTTATATTACAAGTAACTTGTTTTGATTTCTCCGAGATTGTCTCTTGAAATGCTCTCAATAAGGAGCGTGGGTTTTTGAATTTCCACCTATGATTCTTCCACATTTTGAGCCGATCGAAGTGAAGCTTATCGAGCTCATCGTGTCAAAATCTTCTTATTACTGTTATATTTTGCTATGACCGACCGCTCTGCTGCTCGCTCCGCCCGGACTTATCTAATCGAGATAGGCCTTACGGTGTTGGGGATCACTTGAAGGCAAGGTCCGGTCAAATTTTGACACTGCCGAAAGTCGGGTTAGATAGAGTGGACTGGCCCAGCTGAACATCTCAGAAAAATCAAAACAAGTTACTTGTAATATAAATGTAACTTACTTGAATGTCTCAAGTAACTTACGTTTATATTACACGTAACATACATTTGTATTACATGTAACTTAAATTTATATCGCATGTGAGTTACACTTATGTTACATTGTAACATATCTGAGCTGATGTAAATTACTTGCGGCTAATCTCAGGTCATGTAAGATACATGTAACATATCGGAGGCGCACAGCACGCAGTATCCCGCCGATATGTTACATGTAACTTAAATGACCTGAGATAAGTCGCAGGTAACTAACATCGGCTCAGATATGTTACAAGTAACTTGTTTTCAGCCTTTTATGTTACAAGTAACTTGCTTTCATTTTTCTGAGATCGTCTGGACATTTCACAAGCTATAGGTCCTTACTTCTGGAGAGAACAGCTCGGAAGTTTGGGATTACGGTATTCGCAGCATGATAAGCATCTCAGAAAAATGAAAACAAGTTGTTTGTAACATAAAAGCCCGAAAACAAGTTACTTGTAATATATCTAAGCCGTTGTAAGTTACTTGCGACTTTTAGTGTGTCATTTAAGGTACCTGTTACATATCGGAGGCACATTGCGCGCGGTTTCCAACCAATAGGTTGCATGTAACTTAAATGACTTGAAGTATGTCGCAAGTAACTTACATCAGCTTAGATACGTTTCAAGTAACTTGTTCTCGATTTCTGAGAGGATACTGCGTGCAGCGCACCTCCGATATGTTAAATGTAACTTAAATGGCACAACATAAGTCGCAAGTAACTTAAATCGGCCAAAAAGATATTTCCAGAGGGGATGTACGACGCACTCGCGGGGTAAGGCTTGCGACTGGCGTTGCTGTTGGTTTAAATACCCAAGTTTGAGGTGCTTGACCCTACACTAGCAGGGAAGGCCCAGCACAGCATTTTTTGCGTAATGTGTGGTATGGGACGCGCTCTCTGCGTCGCGTGTCGTCTGCGTCACGTGATGGCCACATATAGTGAAAATATAAATGTCAGTTACATGTAACATAAGTGTAACTTACATGTAATATAAATTTAAGTAACGTGTAATATAAATGTATGTCACATGTAATATAAATGCAAGTTACTTGAGACACTCAAGTAAGTAACATTTATATTACAAGTAACTTGTTTTGATTTTTCTGAGCATACGTTTCTACATTCACATACATTTCTGAGCATTTCTGAGCATACCATATGGCCAGAATGGCCGATATTTACACGGCAATTTGGAGAATGCGTGGACGACGGCTAAAACATGGACGATGGGCACACTTTTTTTGACGCGGTGGTTGACGGAAATGGATGGAATAACTTCAACTCAGAAAAATCAAAACAAGTCACTTGTAATATAAATGCAACTTACTTGAATGTCTCAAGTAACTTACATTTATATTACATGTAACATACATTTATATTACACGTTACTTAAATTTATATTACATGTAAGTTACACTTATGTTATATGTGACTTACATTCGGATTTTCACTATGGGTGGCCATCACGCGACGCAGACGACACGCAACGCGGAGGGCGCGTCTTAGGCCACACACTACGCAAAAAATGTTGTGCAGGGCCTCCCCTGGTGGTGTGAGATCAAGTACCTTTAACTTGGGTAATTGAACCAATAGCAACGCCAGTTGTAAGCCTGACCCAGCGAGTGCGTCGTACATCCCCCTTGGAAATACCTTCTTGACCGATTCAAGTTACTTGCGACATATATTGTGCCATTTAAGTTACATGTAACATATCGGAGGCGCACTGCACGCAGTATCCTCTCAGAAATTTAAATTAATTTACTTGTAACATATCTAAGCTGATGTAAGTTACTTGCGACTTATCCCAAGTCATTTAAGTTTCATGTAACATATCGAAGGCGCAGCGCACGCAGTATTCCGCCGAAATGTTACATGTTACTTAAATGACGTGGGATAAGTCGCAAGTAGCTTACATCGGCTCAGATATGTTACAAGTAACTTGATTTCGGCCTCTTTTGTTACCAGTAACTTGTTTTTACTTTTCTGAGAAGAAGATCGTTTTCGTACGCAGTTTTTGCACAACCCTTCACACTGCCTGTACCATACGCTCCGATTCAGCGTGAAATCTCGAAACCAAAATTCTGCCTGGATCCTAATTCTCTGGTTTCTCACCTCATACACATTGATATATTATGATGCCTTTTATTCATCTTCACGTGCGGACGAGATTTTATCGTTGAAAAGTGCTGGTCTCTCAATGTTGCACTCATCCTTCTCCACTTTCAGGTTCATTAATCGTAAACACGCTGCGTTCACTTAACATTCCCACGACCAACACCGCTGTTGCGCCTACAGCTAGACGAGTGGGTGAACTTTTTTTGTATAAGAAATGTGTTTGTGGAAGTTCGCTTAAATTTTTTTGATGTTTTTGAATATTTGATGTCTTTTTATGGCATGGTAAATGACCACAAGTTATGAAAAAATTTATTTATATATTATTAAATTAAATATTTTTTTATTATTTAGTTATTAAAAATTTAAAAAAAAATTTCTTGCCAACAGGATTCTGTTTTGTGTGAATTTTCGCACTTCCATCTACGAAATATTTCAAGGAACTATTCAGAGAAAGTTTTGTACTTCTACGTCAACTTATTTATTACTTGTTTTTTTCCCTTCCACATGTTTCTCATCATAGATAAATTTCTCTATTGGACAATGTTTTACGTCAGATTTTGAGTAATGAAGTAGAAATGTTTAGCTAAAGATTCTCTGAAGATGATCGCCTAACTGCAGATGTCGCGAGCCGTGTATCCTCTATTTCGGAGTGAAATGTCTTTCCGTCCATCGCGGGCGTGCGCGCGCGTGTGCGGCATCTCCTTCTCATCCCCACTTTCTAACTGTCTCTCCCCTCGCTGCACGCGCCCACGCGGAGGAACAGAGTAAATTGGGCTCCGGAATAGAGGATACCTTCTTCACTAGATAATCGCGAGTTAAACTCGGTCCGAATGAGACTGTCCGCCCATGCGGTCGGCGAGCGCGTCAAGCGACAGTCGCTTAGAATCGTCTAGACTTTTGAATCGATTAGCTAGAATATTGAACGAAAAGAGAATGATTTCCCATTGAGCTGTGTGCCGTCGTTGAGAATTTGATCCGGAAAAATGCTTTCGCGTCTCTCGCTCGACACGCACGCCGACCGCGTATGCAGACAGTCCCATTCGGACACACTTTACATATTCCCCTTATTTCTCTTGGTTAATTTCGTTCCAATCTATTTTCGATTATTGTTTTTTTTTCATTAATTTACTTGAATTTTTCATTGATGACTCATTTTTCCCCAATTCGGTTATCTTTTTTATTACGGATAATTCTGTTTTTATGACCTTAATGCTGTTTTTATTTGTCCTTTTTATTTTGCGTCAATTGATTAGTTAATTGATTGATTAATAATTATCAATCAATTACCCGTTCTCACAAAAATGCACAAAGACTAGAAAAAATATTTTGGCTTAGATTAACATTAAGCTAATGTATATATTGGACACCATAATGCAATCTTTTTTATGTAGTTTTCCGTTCTACTATGTAGTGTGTACACCTATTCACAAAGAAATGTATGTCAAAGCTCTGTAAAGGCCTCACGCCAAGTGTGGTCTAGCGATTGGACGAGTTCGCGGCGGTAGTTTGTCTTTCGCTATTTAAATCGCACAGGCAGTGGTGTCGCGCCTTGTTCATTCACTAGACTAAAAATGGCAAAAGGCCTTTATCTCCTTCCCCGCATCAAATTTTAGATCTCATTCATTCGAATTGAAAAAAAGTTGTACTTCGGTTTTTTTTCACACAGAAAATTCCATGAGTCTCTGAAATTTTCTGGGGATGAAAAATCGTGTTTTTCGTTGACATATTTTTGTTCAAAATATGGTCCTTTCTACCGCCGAATTCTTATTGCGGCATGGTTTGCACAAATTGTCCATGCTTTTCCACCCGCTTCTGCGCTGAGTTTTCTATATTCTTCCATAGCGAGTCAGGTGATAGGATGATTTGCATTCAAATCTAAACTTCTTTAAAAAGCGTCAATGAGGGAAATGCGGCGTAAAAATGCAAGAAACTATCTAATAAGGACTACGAATCCATTGATAGATGGATAATTGAGAATTGAAAAAGAAATTCAGGGTTTGTCGATTAGAGTTTGCACAAAATCTTGCAAGATCTGAAGATTTACTGATAGATTATAATTCATTCTGAAATTCCGTACCAAATTGACATATTTGGGCGATTTTTATCCAAGGAAGTATACCAGTTGTGTGTTGGGACAACTCTTATTGTTAGGGAGTAAACAGGTCCTGAGTGGGTCTCAAAATTGGGTCCAGATGTGGGTTAGGATTCTGTTCCAGATGGACACAGGTTCACTTGGCTCTACTATTACTTCACTACTCGCCTACTTTTCTGTTAGGTTCAGTGCTTTCTCTTTTACAAGAATCACAGAGATTCCTGTATACATATTTTCATTTTTGAAAGTCACTGACCGTTTTTTTTTCTCTGCACAGGTCAAAAAAGTTGATAAAATTAGACCGCTCTGAACTCTCTACATATACTTCTTAACTATCTCTACCCCTACCTCCATTGCCGGTCCCAAGCCCGGATGAGAAAGGAGGAGGGTTGCCCCCCCCCCGTACTACCGACGGGCTGGAAAACTTAGGTGGTAACCATGGAAAGTCTCTTAGGAAACAACGAAGAAGCTACCGCATCCGGGGCAGCCGATGCGCCAACACTAGGGATCCAGGGTGTTGGTGAGAAGAATACTACTGGCCAAAATGGAGGACGACTGGTGACACCTAAGAAGGAGCTGAGGATTGGAGCATGGAATGTGCGAACGGGACAATACGTCAGAAAGAGATAATAGCAAGAGAGTTGTCAAGGTCCAACATATCGATTGCTGCACTTTCCGAGCTGAGGATGAGCGGATGTGGAACGGTGACCATTCAGGTGCCGGAGAGTAGCGAAAAGATGGTGCTGTACTATTCCGGTGAGGACGGACATCGCAATGGTGTTGGATTTATGCTAGGCAGTCGCGCAGCTGGAAGCGTTGTTTCATTCGAGCCGATTTCTGGCAGGATCGCTGTTCTTGTTTTGAGCGGAACAATCAAGACCCATGTCGTGTCCATCTATGCACCAACGGAGCCAAGTTCTGACGTTGACAAGGACGAGTTCTACACCCAACTCCAGGACGTGCTGAATACTATCCCGAAAACCGATGTCACCATTGTAGCGGGTGATTTCAACGCAAGAGTCGGTAGTGACAGAACAGGCTGGGAAGGAGTGCTGGGCAGGTTCAGCGTGGGCGAAATAAACGACAATGGACTACGCCTACTTTCGTTCGCTGCGTTCAACGAGCTTGCCATCGGTAACAGTCAATTCCGGCACCCCAGGAAGCATCAGTTAACATGGAGGAATCCAACTGGACGAGATGTGGCCACCTTGACTACGTGCTGATAAACTCACGTTTTAGATCATCACTGAAATATGTTCGAGCCATGAGAGGGCCTGATTGTGGATCCGACCATTACCTCTTGCGTGCAGTAATGCAGCTTCGCTTACGACGACCTAGGCGTGAGGAGCCCCTAGAAAGAAACTAGACTGGTCGCTACTTGCTGGCGCCAGGAACAAAAGAAACATTCCAACTCGAGCTGTCGAATCGGTTCGCGGTTCTGGGAGATGCCTTGTCTGTAGACGAGCACGAGAAGCAGACAGTTGAAGTCGCTCTTGAATGCGCAGAGCCTCTCTGCCCTGTTACTCGCCGGCGAACGCAGCCTTGGATATCGGACGATTCTCTCCGTCTCGTGGACGAACGGAAGCGAGGGAAACTAACGGACTTTGGACGGTATCGGCACTGTGTCAGGAGCTTCGTCGAAAATTGAAAGATGAGCGGGAGTCGTACTGGAATAAGGTAGCAGACGAAGTGGAGGAGGCAGTTGGAAGGAACGACTATCGCACATTATACAGTACACTCAACCGTCTCAGAAAGAAGACCAAACCCACGAGCGATTCCATCAGGAATACGAATGGGTCTTTTGTGCGATCAGCAGATGAGCGTCTGTTGCGATGGAGGCAGTTCTTCAGTGAACTCTATACTCACGATGCGCCACAAGGTCCAATGGCCCAACCGATACTAGTTGAGGTACCAGAGGAGACAGCGCTTGACTCGGAACCCACTGCGGAAGAAGTGAAAGGGACAAGCAAGTCGCTAAAGAATGGAAAGGCGTCCGGTGTTGACAATGCCACTGCTGAGGTCATCAAGGCAGGAAGAGATATTCTACTGCGTCAGTTGCATCAGTTAATCACGCGCATATGGCGGACAGAGAGCGCGCCATCCACCTGGAAAAAGGCTATTGTCGTGCCTATACATGAGAAGGGCGATGCCGGAGACTGTAAAAACTATCGCGGGATCAGCCTGTTGTTGACAGTTGGTAAAGTCTTTACGAGAACTATCCAGTCCAGACTTCAACGCCATCGGGAGAGTACCTGACGCGAAGAACAAGCAGGTTTCCGTCCGGGTCGAGGATGCAGCAATCAAATTTTTGTCCTTCGTCAAGTTATAGAGGAAAGGATCCACTGTGGAAAGCGCGTCGTTATCACCTTCATAGACTTCAAGTCGGCATTCGATCGCGTGCACTGTCCCGCCTTATGGAGAACGATGGAATGCGAACACATGCCAGGAAAATGGTGAAGCTTGTGCAGGAAATTTATAGCGTCTCAACTAGCTGTGTCCGCGTTGGAAACAAGCTATCCGAAAAATTCAGAGCCGATGCAGGCGTCCGGCAGGGAGATGTGATTTCGCCCCTCCTCTTTAATACCGTGGTCGATGCTATTATGAGAAAGTCTTTCAAAAATAGAAGAGGGGTCCAATTTGGCGATAACGATTTTGTCACGGATTTGATGTTTGCGGACGACAGCGCAGTGTTCACCGATACTGACATGGAAGCCACGCTTTTGTTGAATGATATGGCACAAATCGCGGAATCGTATGGGCTGCGGATTAATAAGGAGAAGACTAAAATCATGACGTCGGACGGTTCACGTGCTTCTGTGTTCTTCGAGGGAGCTGAGCTTCAGCAAGTCAAGGAGTTCAAGTACCTCGGATCGGTGGTGCAAGAGCGAAAGGTAGTGGCTACATCGGAGATACTGTGCAGGATCGGGCAGGCGTCGGCTGCTTTCGCTTCGCTGGGCTGGTGTTTATGGAAGAAGGGTAATGTGTCAATCAAGACAAAGATCCGGATGTTTCGCGCGCTCATAGTGCCAATCCTACTGTACGGGTCAGAGTCGTGGACGTTGCTGAAGTTGGATCACAGCAGGCTGGAGGTCTTCCAAACGCGGTGTTTGCGGCAAATCCTCGGGATAACTTTAAGAGATCGAATACGGAACGACGTTATCCGAGATACTTGCGACCATCAGCCCACGATCGAAGAACAAATTCGAACGAGAAGGCTGCGATGGTTCGGACACGTATGCAGATTGGAAAGAAACCGACTTCCGCGCAGATTGTTATGGAGAGAGCGCCCTGCACTGTGGAAGGTTGAGAGAGCAGCACCGAGCACCGAAAAAGACGTGGTTGAAGCAAGTCGAGGCGGATCTGAACTCCCAACGGTGCAGTGTCCTTAATGCTAGATTAATTGCTGTGAACCTTACTGAATGGAAGCGTATCGTTCAGGCCACAAGAGCTCCTATGGCACCTACAGCAGTGTACTGGTTGAGAGGTCATCCTGCTCCGCCAGCCGCCAGCTAAAGGGATGAGTGAGTGAGTGAGTGAGACCCCTACCTCACTCTATCCCTAGATCTCTATCCTCACCATCACATTCGTCACCACATGCACATATCTCTCTGTCTCCCTGCATCTCACCTCTGTCTATGTCAATATCCCTATCTGTTCCTAGCACCTTCTTTCTCTTCTTAGTCTATTTTATCTCTCATGCTCTGTAGCTCATTGTCTCTATCCTTCTGTGCTTATCTTTTTCTTCATCCCTATCTAATCTATATTCTCTGTCATCACCCTTATCTCTATCCCTCTATCGTTACTTCTGTCTTTTCCGCTATCCCCATTCCTATCACTATCCCTCCTCTTCATCTTTTTCCCCGATCGATCTCCTTCTTTCTCCATATATGTCCTTATTCCGATTGCCATCTCCTCTCTGTACGTCTATCCCTGTCCCTGTCAGCCTATTTCTCTTCATCTTTACCTATAACTCTCTCTACTCTCTATCTCTTCTACTATCCCTGTCCATCTCTCTTCTCTCTCTCTCTCTCTCTCTCTATCTCTCTTTGTTCTTCTGTCTTTCTCCTCTTCCTCCTCCTTTCTCTCTTCTCTCTCTCTCTCCTCCTTTCATCTACCTCCTTTTCTTTTCTCTTCTTATTTATTCCTCTGTTTCTCTTTTTCTTCTTTCTCTCTTATTCTTCCTCCCTTCCTCTTCTTTTCTCTCTCTCTCTCTCTCTTTCTCTTTCTCTGTCTCTCTTTAACTATCTCTCTTTATGTTTCTCTCTCTATCTTTCTTTCTCTTTTCTTTTCTTTCTCTCTCTCTTTCTTTCTCTTTCTCTTTTCTCTTTCTCTTTCTCTTTCTCTTTCTCTGTCTCTTTCTCTTTCTCTCTCTCTTTCTCTTTCTCTTTCTCTTTCTTCTTTCTCTCTCTGTTAAACTATCTCTCTTTATCTTTCTATATTTCTCTCTTTCTTGTTCTTTTTCTTTCTCTCTTTCCTCTTTTCTCTTTCTCTTTCTTCTATCTCTTTCTCTTTCTCTCTCTCTTTCTTTTTCTTTTTCTTTTCTTTTCTTTTTCTCTTTTTCTCTTTCTTTTTCTTTTCTCTTTCTTTTCTTTCTCTTTCTTTTCTCTTTCTCTTTCTTTTTCTTTTCTCTTTCTCTTTCTCTCTTTTCTTTCTTTCTCTTTCTCTTCTTTCTCTTTCTCTTTCTCTTTCTTCTTCTCTTCTTTCTTTCTCTTTCTCTTTCTTTCTCTTTCTCTTTCTCTTCTCTTTCTTTCTCTTTCTCTTTCTCCTTTCCCTCTCTTACTCTCTTTCCCTCTCTCTTTCTCCTTCTCTCTTTCTTTCTCTTTCTCTTCTTTCTCTTCTTTCTCTTTCTCTTTCTCTTTCTCTCTTTCTCTTCTTTTCTCTTTCTTCTTTCTCTTTCTTCTTTCTTCTTTTCTCTTTCTCTTTCTCTTTCTCTTTCTCTCTTTCTTTCTCTTTCTTTCTTTTCTCTTTCTCTTTCTCTTTCTTCTTCTCTTTCTCTTTCTCTTTCTTCTTTCTCTTTCTCTTTCTCTTTCTCTTCTCTTTCTTCTCTTTCCCTTCCCTCTCTTTCTCTCTTTCTCTCTTCTCTTTCTCTTTCTCTTTCTCTTTCTCTTTCTCTTTCTCTTTCTCTTTCCCTTCCTCTTTCTCTTTCGCTTTCTCTATCTCTTTCTCTTTCTCTTTCTCCTTTCTCTTTCTCTTTCTTCAATAGTCACCATCGAACTTGCCTAGCCTAGTGGATACAGTCGCTGCCACTGAAGCAAGATCTTGCCAATAGGTTCCATCCCCTGCGATTTTTTTGTAGTGGTTTTTCACAAGGATTGACATAGACTTTTTGACCCAAGGAGGGCTATCTGGGGATAAGGGCGATTGCTTAGGTCACGTATCGTCTGCCGAAAAGCGTGGTACGTTTTGGTAGTTGAACGGCAATGCTCCTACTATACCTGCGGTGAATTTTCAGGACAGGCGGGCCGCCCATAAACATGCTAATCACCATGAGTTGCTTAGACGTATACACGTGCACTTTGAGATTTTTTAAATTTTTCCTGTTCATCAGAGAATGGCCAGCTAAGAATCGCATGAAAGAGCCTATAACTGAGGCTAACTGCATCCTTTTTTAATGACGGATCCGTATGCACTTAGCAGTAGACATGATTCTGCAGGACAACGTTGTGTGGACATTTTGCTGCATAAGAACAGAAATTTCAGCCATTTAGATGGGAGCAGCACAACGGAACCGAAAGTGATAGTCGTGAATTTTTATCGTGCGCTTGCTTTCCAGTGTGTCAACCTCAAAGATAGCGTTCGCGCTTAATCATGAACCCTAACAGCTGTTTTCGGGGTTTTACTGATCTGGAACTGCCTAATTTCTGCGAAATACTGAAACCAAATTCATTTTTATTCCATTCGGAAATTTCAGAATTTGGAAATTCTCAAAAAAATTCAGAAAATTATGGAAGGTCAAGCACTTCTTGTGATAGGCAAGTTAGAGAATGACAAGGGAAAATTGAGAACGAACCGGCTTTTTGCACCCAAAAGAAGCTAAATCACCGTATGGGAAGAATCTGGTGAGAAAGATTGGCTATGATCGCTAATTGGACCTATTATCGCCTTTTGTCGCACACTTTCGCTTGAACCCGTGCATCCCATTTTAAGTCCAGTGTACCAAATGTGCCGTCATTTGGTGTATATTATAGATTTCTCACCTTGCAATGTAAAGTCAATTGTCGCTCACTATCGCCGGTTGTCGCCAGTTGTCGCGCAAATTCTTGCACTCCTCGCGATTTTGGACAGTCCTTTCCTCTATACTGTTCACCGCGATTCATGTCGCTAGTTGTCGCCAGTTGCCGTTTGAACTTCTGTGCAACTCAATATGATTCTTAGTGTCAATTGGTCATCATCTGTTAGGTATTCTCGATTTTTCCGATTGCAATATAGAGTCATTTGCCACTGGATGTTTTTCCCTGTTGTCGCCATATGTCGCCGAGCTTGTTGCATGCACAGAGCATTCGCTGTCTTGTCTGTAGCATATAATAATTGAATTGTGCAAACTTCTCTCGCTAAACTGAGTGCCAATAAAAAAACTTCATTTCGCTTACTGTCGCTTGCTGTCGCCGATTGTCACTGATAGTTGCCCGAACTTCCGTGCAACCCATAGGATCATCTTCCATCTATGTGCAAGATCACCGGGGTTGTTATTTAATGTCGCTTGTTGTCGCTCAGTGTCGCTCAAGCTACAATTTGGAAAACCAGGTTTTCGTTGATGTAGGTCTGTGACAAGGAATGAATAAGCCGTGCTCGACATTTCCTAAGTGCTTCAGGAAATTCAAAAAAAATTCATTTTTAATGCTCCGTGAAGAGGTTAGGGAACTTCTAGGGTGTACAGAATTTCTTTCTCGGATTCGGCTCGAAACTTTCAGCTGGGGGTAATCTACGGTAATGAACGCGTATCTGGGGTCCGTTTTTCGTAAGTGTGAGGGCTAGTGTGGGTTACGGTAGGCATAATGCTTTGTGACTGACTTAACCTACTTCAATATTTTGAAAAATGGACCTCTAATTCATGTTCGCCGTCCCAAATGACACTCACAGAGAAGTTTTGAGTCAAATTGATAAAGCTACCGTACACTCTACGTTACATACAGTAATCCAAGGAAAATCGATAAACCGACCAAAGATTTGTGGTAGTGGTCGTTCATAACTCCGCCGCCAAGCGGTGCGACGGAGTGCAAGTTTTTAAATTCCAGACTTTCGACCAAATCCACTGAAATTTTCAAAAAATCGACTTTTGGGCCTCAGATTCGTAATCAACACTCAAATCGATCCCTAGAAACAAGTTTCAAGCTCAATCCAAGACAATCTCTTGAACACTCTGAAAAACTGTCAGTCGTGTACACCTTTTCTCTTCGCAAAGCTTGGAAATGCCTTTTTTCGTAATTTCCCGTGAATCTCTGAGGCATTGAAGCCACAGTCCAAGCTCAAAATCGATTTTTCGTATTTTAGCCTATCTTGGAGAAAATTTCACGCTGATCACAATGGTGTCTTCAGAATCGCTCAGAACTCACTACGAACTGAGTTACGGCTTCTCAAAAATTTTGAATTTGAACTAGTAGAAGTTCGCGGACGAGTTGTCTCGAGCCTGTATTTTCTCCTTCTTCACAGCCACCATTCTGAGTAAGGTTACAATATAAAGCCAGACCGAAAACAAAAGGAAGAACATAGATTTCGATACAAAATCATTCGCGCGTCTCTTCCCAATTGAGACCGGAAACCTGCCAGAGGACGTTGCCCATTTTTTTCTTTCAAGGGGCGTGGTCGACTTTTTCCTAGCTTTTTCTCGCTTATTTGAACGAACAGAGATTTCTCGCTTGGCAGGGTTGCTATAGACGGCGACCGGACCAAAATATCAAAATTTACCTCTGAGGTTGGACTGTGCCTTTAAGGAAATTCTGATCATTGATACACATCCTTGTACCTACAACATCCTGAACATGGTTTTCATAAACATGGGTTTGTAAATGAAACAAGCCCTAAGCCTGATTAGCCCGACGTTAGCGAAATGAAGGGCCCTGCGGGGATGTCATATGTAGCTGCTAGCAGCCGAAACCCTGAGTTTCTTTCGCCCAAACCTATAGGTCACAAAGTGTGACAAGCTCAAAACGGTAAGTGGTCAACGAAAATTATAATGTTTTTTTTTTCACAGACTTCGTACAGGGGCTTTGTTATGGGGAGCTGAACAGCAATATGAGGTCCGTTTTTTTTTGGTTTTTTTCGACCACGGTACGCCAAGATAGCTATGATGCCATTTTTTACCGTAATCTACCGTAGTCAGCACCCCAAATAACTGTTGTATGCACATCTCTTCCCGCATTTGTCCCTCGTCCCCGCGAGTCCACTCTGTGATTGGTCATCAGACGAAATTGACCAATCATGGATGGCCTTCGCGGGGACGGGGATGCGCGGGCTAGAGATGTGCATACGGCCCCTTGAGCAAAGTTAGGGTGAAGAAGAAGAATTTAAATTTTTGTGATCCAGATACCGCTTCGAGCCTGCACCTATCTCAGATTTAGGCGTTTGCAAGGAGCAACTGACATTTTTTTGCTCAACTCGAATTGCCCTTAAATGGATTTTCTTTGGGGAGGGGATTTTCCGTGGAAAAAAATTCATTCCTGCCGGCATCATTTCGTAGACGGATTAAGAATCCTCTGCTCAAAATTCCATTACAGAAATGGCACCGTGTAGTCCTAGCTAGACCCGCATTGGATTTGGGTCTCATGGTGACTTTGAGGTGATTTTCGAGCCGTCCTGTTTTCCTGAAAGACTTCGTATTTTTTTTATTCAAAATATCCCTTTTAGTAAGTGAGAGGTAGCTATGGTAGGTTTTTAGATCATCAAGTTCAATAAAAGGAGATTTTTCTGTATTGTAACAACAGATATTCAAAAGTTCCTCAATCTTTCCTCCCCTAGACGCAAAAAAAATTCTCTTATAGCACGTGCAAAAAATCTGACTGAAAGTACATCTAGCGAGTGTGTGAGTGTGGCATTCTTTCCCGCGGAACTTGCACTTTCCAAGACCACAGAATACTTTTTGCGGGTTTATTTTATGTTGCTGCACTCAAAACGTTCTCTATACCAGGAACTAGTGCTGCAGTGTCTTGCAAAGGCGAGGAGAAAAACAGATTCAAAGTTCAGATTCAGTGGGTATTTTCGGGGTAATTTTCAAGGTTGTTGAAGACAACTAATTAGTTACTAAAGTGGGCGTGGCCTTGTACCTCGGAACAATCTAGAAACTTGAGCGCGGCCAATTTCCCGCGTTTGGGCCATCCGCGGTATTACGATGGTTGAACTTATCGGTCCATCTTTTTAGAAGTCGAGAATGTGATCGCCTCCTGTCTAGGTCGACCAGTACTGCGGCGGCTTCCTCTCTCCTCCGGGACAATCGACCGGGATCGCGGACCACACCCTTACAGGGCGGCAGAGAGTGCGGCCCACTCTTCGAACATACGGGAAGCTGACCCCTTTTTGTTGCGACCCACCTTCCAGTTCGTTGTGTTCAACGCGCCCTTATCCTGCTGAGGACAATCGATTGGGAGTACCGACCTCTTCCTACAGGTCGTTAAGGAGTGTGGTCCACCGCTTTAGGAAAACCGAGAGTGTGACCCCACCCCTTCAAGGTCGCTCTAAGGTGCAGCCCCTTCTCTACAGGTCTGTTGGGAGGGCGGTACACCACTGTCGAACACCCGATCGGAAGCGCGAGCCCACCTTACAGGACGGTCAACAGCGCGAAATCTCTCTCTCATCCCCTTAGAACAATCGTGAATGTGATGCCCTCTCGATTTTGAGCCAAAACTGTTGGGCACAGACAAGATTCGAACCAGTATAGAAAGCTTTCCGCGCGAGCATGTTCCCACTTACACTATCAGACGCTCTGCACTGGTACTCGTCAGCTAGTTGGCACACTATGCTGTAGCACATCAGCACTAACCCGTCACCGGGTATGATCTGTTATGTCGATTTCGGCATCAAATCCTATTACTTTGCAAGCCGATGATATGTCGAAATCGGCTCACCAGGTCCTACCCGATGACCATTCAGTGCTGATGTGCTACACACCTCTGTGCGTCAACTAGCAGACGAGTGCCAGAGTTGGGCTCACGGTGGTGTAATTAAGAAAATGCTCGTCCAAAAAGCTCTCGATAAAGGTTCGAATCCTGTCTGCGCAAAACAGTTTTGCGTGTAAGTCAGCAACCTTTTGATTACTTGTTTCGGATGTTGTCTCTAATTTACGTATCTGCATGCGACCTCTGTAGGGGAAAATGTTACAGACAGTGCTCACGATAAAATGAATGGGTGTGCTAGGTGTTCGTTTCCTTTAGAAGCTGATAATGATAGAGGGTGCTGTAGTTTGCTCTTACCAGACATCCATAGGCAAAAGCGATGAACAGCCAGTCGCGTCGCTTGGGTCTGCCAAACTCTCGCATCGGCGGTGCAGTGACAAACACCAAACGTCCCGTTAGGAGACATTTACGACAGAGCTACACACGCTCACAAGAACTCAAGTTAAGTGAGCCAGAACGGGGCTACCGTAATTTTAGGAATGATGTTATACAGCGCCCATTCGGCTCTCGTAAACAAAATTGATGATAACCAACTGATAAAGGGTAGGGTACAAAAGAAGTGGAGAGTGGTGTGTCTTCATTCACACACCGTCCTTCTCCAGGGGTCAGCAGTTGAGGATTGGCCTGGACTGCAAAGCAGGAAAACAGCACCACCGGTTGTCAAGATGTAGCGATAGTGGAGTCTAAAGTTAGAATATTTTAGAGCCAACTCGAGTGAGGTTACGGTAGCCCCGTTCTGGCTCACTTAATTAACGTTCTTGTATACACGCTCTGCTCGCTGTAAACCGACACAGCCACTGTGGAAATATTACGTACACATTTAGGCCCTCAGCCCTGACTGGGTTGCACACATTTCCACCAATCGATACTCATCAGAATATTACGCCACGTACACATATCGATCGACCTCGGCGCAGCTAGTTGATCGGACCAGTGCGAATAATGCAACTTCACGACAACCATGCTCGAATAAAGCTCGTAACCTGCGGATCTGAGCAACTGTCTGTTTATTCGTATGTAACAGAACACAGAATAGGATCATGTGTATAACCGTTCTCAGAGTACAACACAACCTACGCTAGGGGGCGTATCTCCACCCAAACACAAGGGGTCGGGCTAAGTGGTACCTCCGAACTGCTGCGTACCGCCGCGTCACATCTGTGAGACCTGCGTAACAGCAGCATCGTGACTGCTAGGAAGAGGCAACAGCCGTTCGTACGGGGACAGGGGTTCTCTACACACCGAGGGAGGAGTTGTCCCGCCCTTTGCTGCTCCAATTCCACTCGGAACCACTTCGCTCGCGTAGAGTGGCGTGGCGTTTCAAACTGCAAAAACGGGACAGCTTCTTCCTCGGTATGTACAGAGCCACTGACCCGTTCGGACGTCTACCTCTTAGGCGGAACGATTTAGCCTTCCCCCCTCCAGATGGCTTCTGGCTTCGATGACCATTGGCGCATGGCAGGGAGGCTTAGCTGCGCTGAAGCTCGACCATCCGAATGGGCAGGAGAGCTCGGACTGAACTGCGCTAATGTTGACGATGGCAACCGGACGATGAACCATACGACGAGAAGACTGTCGATGATCGATGCACGTGACTCTGGTTGCCTGGCTTCCTCTACGTCTGTCACTTCTAGAACGATTCTACCGTAGTGGCGCACCGCCAGGCCCCAGCACTTATGCACTCCTTCGTCCTTTAATAAGAGTGACGTCAGCAATGGAAACCGGGGGCAAGGTGGGATAAGCAGGCTTATTGGGCTAACGAAGCCTTCGCTTTGCGGCCGTTTTTATCAATTTCTGGCCCATTTTCGATGCTTTCTTTGATCCTATCCCGTCCAGCATCTGCCAGCGTAGTGGTTCACTCCGAAAATTCAACAACGAGATGAACACTACCTAAAAGCAAAGAAAAAGACGGAGTTTTCTCTACCAATTTCACTAATTCTGCACTACAGTGTTTTTTCCAGTACTGTACTTTCTAGATATTCCTAATACATATCTTGACATTGCAGACTTCCTTGTGATATAGATATTAGTGTAAACATTGGAAAAAACCCACGAGTGGTCGGAAAGTGCATGACATTCTCATAGACTTTCTCGACGATTGCTGTCCTAAAAGTGCTCGTTCTCACAGCACGGGTGCTCTATCGCAACCAGCAAGTCAGTCACGTAGAACCTAGCAAGCTCTGCAAACTTTGCTCTCTGGGTAATAGGTTTTCTCGTATTTTTCGCTACCTACCCAAGGCATTTGGGTATAATGTAGTGTTTTGACTCCATGTTGGTCAATGAACCGGCTGTTGATCAGCTACCAGGCGGGAGTTGGCGGGCGTTTGGCGCTGTGCACACGGCCGGCCGATCATTGCACAATCCACCAAAGTGTGTTTGTCTGGCCCTTTTTCAACTCTAGTAAATTTTTTCCCATCAAAGTTTCCCCGTGGAGGACATTTTACAGCGTGCAGACGTGCAACAATATAAAAGTATAGGAACTGCAGGTAACATCAGTCAGATATCGTTTTGAATTTTATGGGTACTGATTAAGACCTCTTGCTGGGAAGAGATTCTCCGCCCACTCTCTTAACGCTGGTCTATCACTACAGCCATGGCATGATAGTGCCGCGTCATTGCAACAGTAATTGAGAAAAACGAGTGAATAATACCCTAATGCGGCTCCAAAACTTGAATGTGGCATGCCCGCACCGCCCAATTCCGCCTTGGTCGTTCAAGGAGTGGGCGGGGCGGGCATGCTACATTCAATAGGGGTATTTATTGCTCGTTTTTAGCCGTTTTGCGACACTGATATTGGAGTGGGCCTTAGGGCCACTTCTTTTCCGCTGAAAACTCGGAGGCTTGTTGGGACAGTTTTGTGGGCTGGTTGAGCTTTTGCTCACCTTAGTGTCATAACGGTAAGAGTCTGTAATGATTCACAAAGACCTTCAATATGTTATTTATTGATGGTTTGGGAGGAAAATGAATTGAGGAAATATGTTATTTATTGAAGGCAAAATGTTCATTAAACAATGTTTTTGTTTTTCGAGCTCTAGGATATTATCGAGCAGGAATGCGCGCTATTTAATCACTTAAATTTGTTGAAATGAAGGGAAAGGAAGAAAATTCCCAAAGAATAGAAATTTTTGCACGTACGAACTAAACAAAAGGAATTTTTGGATCAAAGTGTGAAAAATCGAATTCACTAAGTCAAGCATTGCTTTTTTTCTAACTAAAAAGCTTTCGACTTTTCGCCTCTGATTGAAATTTCTCTTCTGTTTCTGTTTTCCATTTGCTGACTGAATTCTTTTCCCGCACTTCCCTGGATTCAACACCAACAAATTACTCCCCTTGACCACGCACTACTCTGAGAAAATTCGCCGCGTCAGTGCCGGGGACGTACAGCGACCCTCGACTGTGCCGTGATAGTTCCGCGATAGTATCGCAGCGGCTCCGTCATCAAACGATTTTTGCTGCCGTGTCTTGAGCCTGGACTTCGCCGCGATAGTACCGCAGCGGCTCCGCGTTAGAGCCGCGCCGGCTCCGCGAGGATGCAGCAGTGAACCCGCGCGGAGGACGATGTACTATTCTGTGCTGTAAAACGAAATCGTTGCCCCTTTCAATCACCGAAGTTTGAAATACATTCCATATTTCTTTCGGCGCAACTGCGGCGGTGACCTCTGTCCCTATTAGATAGGACGTAACGACCGCAGGTGCGTATTTTTGTTCCTAGGCCCCCCTAATTGTATTATCATTAAATAACTTCATATCAGATGCTCTTCCGGAGCCGCTGCGGCACTATCGCGGAGCCGAAGCGGCACTGCCGCATTGCCGCTAGTTTTCGACTAACTCGATTTTCCAAATTTTCGAATAATCGAGTTTTCGACTAACTCGATTTTTCGAAATTTCGAATAATCGAGTAGTTGAATGACTCGACGTCGGCTGTTTCAGTCGATACCAAGACTCGATGACTCGACTCGACATAAGTATACCACGCACTTTGGATTTTTTTCTACCCTTGACAAGGACACGACCTCTAGCCAAAGTGGCCAATCCATATGAGATGTACATTTCTAGAACTATTCTCGGAGGTGGAATACAATTTCGCCCATCGGAGCTGCCTAGGTTAGCCCTTAAGGGTGTATAGGCTCAACACACATTCAAACGCCTCTACGATTCTGAATGGAACTTGAATGCGTGGCGCATCTCCAGAGAGATAGATGTATGCCTAGAACTTTATCCTTTATCCCAAAAGTTGAAAATTGTCCATTCCTTCTTGAGGTTTCACTAACTCGTTGGATTTTGTTTTTTCTTGTGACACACACACGCATTGATAAATTGATATTTTTTATTATATTACATTTATATATTATATTTTATTATTATTTATATTATTTATATATTATATTTTATTATTTTGGGGGTGTGTATACAAGTCTGTTGGTACCTGCTCGTTGGTGCCCCTGCTTCTACTGAACCCAGCAGACGTTTGAGTGTACACAGGGAACGTTCGAGCGATATAGCGTGCACAACTATATCGCGAAAGTATCCCGCACATTGCATAAAGGTGTCGCCGTCCGGCACACTAAGGCCTCTGGTCCATAACACCTTAGGATCCGTACCTAGGGAGTCATGGAGTCTTTGGCCACAAGCCACAATTTCGCCACCCTGAACTGTCGATCGCTGTCGAGTGATATCCAAAAACTGCGCTATCCAGACTTCTGAGCTATTTCCATGCACCGTTTGCTGCTTTGCAGGAAACCCGCCTCAAGGATAGACCCGTCATCAGCGTCGGAGAGTACACCATCTACTGCGGTAACGCTGACGATAGGAGAGTGGGAGGCTGTGCAATAGCTGTAAGGAAGGATTTCGATGGTATGGTCAAGGAGTTCGGCTCAACGTCGTGTCGGAATGCATTCGTACGACTGCGGGATCACAGAGGATTCAATCTGTGGATAGTGAGTGCTCATGCGCCCACTGAAACCGCCGAAGACAATTCGAAGGATGCGTTTTATGAGGAACTCAATACGTTGCTGGCCAGGATACCTTGTCAACATGCTGTTGTCGTGGGGATTGACGCAAATGCGAAGATGGAACTTGATCAGAATCCGAAGTACTCGGTAAATGGTTCTACCCAGTGGAGCAAACATCGGACAATGGCTACCGCCTTGTCGACTTTGTGAACGCAGTGGTCTGATTATTGCATCGACATTCAAGAGGAATCATCGCCGCCATCAGCTTACGTGGCAGGGACCAACCCGGCTATCTCCAGAAGAGCAGCGGAAGCGGAAGATGACAACTTTGAAACTACAGCTTGACTATGTCCTGACGAGGAATATTCCAGTATCGGACATTCGAAGATCTAGAGCTGTGTGGGATGTCGCATTCGATTCGGATCACCGTCCTGTTCTGTTGAACTTCACTGCGAGGATTCATAAGAGGAAGCGAGGGCTCAGCCTCTCCAGAGGATTGACATGACAAGTCTCAGAGATGAAGAGTGCAGAAGGAATTTCCGACAACGCGTTTCTATTCACATCGGAGTACGGACTAAGAAGAAACTTTGCGACGCGGATTCTTTTGTCAAGTGCATCCAGGACGCTTCGAAAGAGGCACTCCCGGGTGTACAGCCTAAGAAGAAGGTCGCCTACGGCTCAGGAGAAACAACATCTACCTACAACAGAGTATGTGCTCTCGAACTGCAGGAAACTTCGTGGAGGAGAAGCGTCTGAGGAGGAAGTTGCGTCGGCAGCTTCAAAGTGACCGCGAACGAGAGTGGACGTGTAGAGCTAAGGAGTTCGAGAAGGCTTGGGAGGAGAAGAATCCGAAGAAAGCCTACACGTTGCTGCGACAGTATAGCGGGAAGATGAAGAGATGTTCTCCTGTCTTGAACACTACCAATGGAGTTGCAGTTGGTGATGCGACGCTGCCAATATGGAAGGATTACTTCAGTTCACTACTGAATCGTCCAGCGCCATCAGTACCTGAGCTCCGCATGTTCAGAGAGCACATTACGATGTCAGTGAGGAACCGCCGACTGAGTCTGAAGTTTTGGATTGTGTCCGGAAAATGAAGAATGGAAAGGCAGGTGGAGATGACAACATCACTGCTGAAATGCTGAAAGCTCTTCCTCCGTCTGGGATTCGTGAAATGACCAACACCATCCGTGCCATATGGATGAGCGAAAGGATACCCGATTCGTGGAGACATGCGATCATCGTACCTCTTCACAAGAAGCTATCCGTCACGGATCCTAAGAACTACAGAGGAATCTCTCTACTTCGTGTCATGTACAAGGTTTTAGAACGTATCATTCTCGAGCGACTTATCAAACATCGTGAAGGAACGATCAGAGATGAGCAAGCCGGTTTTCGACCTGGAAGATCGACCATCGATCAAGTGTTCGTCGTGAGAAGAGTAATTGAATCGTGGCAGCGGTTTTCGAAGCCATTACAGCTTGCTTTTTGGACTTTGAAGCCGCGTTCGACTCTCCTCATCGTGATCGATTGCTCAATGCTCTGCGAGCAGATGGAGTCCCGGAAAAGTATGTTCGGTTAATCGAGGACATGAACAAAGGAACAACAGCAGCAGTTCGTACACCTGTCGGATTTACGTCAGCTTTCGAGGTGAAAACAGGAGTAAGGCAAGGAGCCGTTGCAGGACCTTTTCTTTTCAACTTCGCCGTTGATGACATCATGCGTAGAGTTGCAGAACAGTTTCCTGCGGATGTGATCCTAACACCATCAGGACGCTCCCTTGTCGACCTGGAGTACGCCGACGACATTGTGTTATTCGCTGAAAACAACGCAAAACTGCAAAGGATTGTGAACCTCGTTTCGAAGTATGCCGCAGCCTATGGACTTCGTCTTCGTCCCGACAAATGTAAGAAAGCAGATGTGGGCCTCTCAGAGGCCTTCAACTGCAGTCTGTGGGGACGGACAACGTATCGAACTGGCGGACGATTTCTGTTATTTGGGCTGTTTGCTGAAGAACGATGGTAGTTATGCAGCGGATATTCGACAACGATGTGCGAAAGCTACGTCTGCATTCAATTCTCTAACCAAGTGTTTGTGGTCTACCACCATCGCGAAGGAAGTCAAGTTGCGCGTCTACCTATCCGCTATTCGCCCTATCATGATGTACGGATCGGAGACGTGGGCAGCACCGAAAACGCAGATGGAAAGGTTGGATTGCACGGAGAGGAAGCTTTTAGGCGTTTAGCTTGGATATTTCTGGCCGCGTGTATGCCATAACGAAGACCTTTACAAGGAAATCGACGCAGTACATCAACGCTTGACACGAGGGAGGTGCCAGCATCTCCTAACGCCATCTCAAGCAGCAATGGAAAGTCGACTTCGACTGCTCGGGCATATACTAAGAAGAACGCCGGATCGTCTCGTACAACACGCTTTAAAAATGCTTCCAAATCCTGTCTGGAAACGGCCACCTGGGCGTAGGCGAAAGTTCTGGACGGATGTGGTTAAAGAGGATTTAAAGTCACTCGGCATCGAAAGACAGTTCAGGCGCGATGTTTCGTTTCGCAGGAAATGGAATAGTGACAGCTGGATGGAATGTGTTCAAATTGTGGCTGAAGACCGTGAAAAATGGACACGGCTGACTACTAGGACGGCACACCTCGGTGAAGATGCGGAATGACCGCTTCAGGCGAAAGCCAACCGATTAAGTCAAGTAAGTCATTTTATTATTTTATGTATATTTTTATTATATTATATTATATTATATTTATTATAATATATTATATTTTTATTGCATTGATATTGATATTGATACATATGACGCATTGATAGAGTTCGAAGGGCACAAAATCGCCGCATCTTGATCAAAGCGCAAAAGACCGTATCGTTGTCCTTAACGAATTAGGATCACTCCTATATGACCTTCCAGCGTACGACTGCGCGCCGCAAAATTTCATGCCATTCCCTGCCACTTCATTAGCCACTACTTGTCTTGGTTTGCTCATTTTGGTCTTTACGCTTTCATATTAAGCGCTGTTTTTGCTGTTCCCCTCAATGCTCCGGTGTGTCGTTTATTAATCGTGGCATGGTTAGCGCTGAAGCAGGTGACAGCCCCCTTCATGAATGCCTGCCTGAGGATGTACTTGTCCCGCGCAAGTTGTACTGTAAACAATTCCCCCTTCCCACACCTCAAGATCGTACTCTCCTGTTTTGAACTTTGGTATTAGCCGAGTCGTTACTGCGGAAACCAGCAACAGCGCAGCGCGGCGCGGCCTTTCCACACTCACACACATGTCGCCTGCGTTTTTGTTTTCGGGAAATTCCATCAGACTAACATTTTAACAAGAATAATGTCGAGTCAGGTTTCCAATGTCTTCGCAATCATTCAAGACTTTTGCAGTGTGTTTATGACATAATTTTCGATTTGTAGCAAAGTATAAACGCAGCGCGATTCAGAAACATTTGCCTGAAGTCTGTCGTTATCCCTCGCTTGAACTCGTGCGAGCTCGTTTTCCTTCATATCGCTCAGCGTAGCTGAGTGTCGCTTGTTCATGAAGCTTGACGTTGCTGAGATGCTTCGCGGTAAAGTCTGTCCAAATAATATTGTCCGCCCACGCGGTCGGCGCGCGTTACCAGCGGTCGTCGCGGAGGCATTTTTCAGACGAGCCTTTCCAGAGACTGCAGGTAGTTGACTGGGATATTATTCAGTATGCGTCCATTCAGTGTGCGCTAATCGATATGCAGGTCTGAAAAGTGCCTTTGCGACGGTCGGTCGACACGCGCGCCGACCGCGTGGGCTGACATTCTCATCGGAACAGACTTTACTAACGCAGCCATTGTATGTACGTAGCTGATTATCCTAGTGTCGCCTGGGCCTAGCTTATACTTCCCGCGTGGCCCGAGAGCGACAGTGAGTTTCAGCCTTTACGCTTTTCGATCAGTAAGGGTGAGAAACACTATCTTGCAACGATTATCGTAGGAAATATGACTTAGGTCTTAATATCGCCTTGAAATTCATATCTTGACTTGTTTTTGCTAGCTGCTGCTTATGTCGAGTTTATCGCAGTGGCAAACGCAGCAAAAAAAAAGAATGTGTTTTTCCTTTGGTCAGGCGGCATGAGCGCATCGGCCAACACAAGCAGTCTTGACGCGCTGCGTTTGTCGCTGGGATGAAGTTTGTTTTATGTTTAATTGTCGCTGGGCTCGATTGTTGATTGCGCTTCTTCCCGGTCAATTTCCCTTTTTGCCGCCAAGTGTCGTTCATGGTCGCCGACTATCGCCTAGTGTTGCCTGCCATCGTTTGGCTAATCCTCAGTTATTGATCACATTTTGTACATACATGACTAACAATTAAGAATCAGTTTCGAGCATTTATGTCACCCATTGTCGCTCACTCTCGCCGACTGTCGCTCAGTGTCGCTGGCCGTCACGTAGCCTGTTTGGAATCGGTTTCTGCATTTGTGTCGTCCAGTATCGCTGATTATCGCTCCATGTCGCTCAGCCTATCCCCGGTTTTCCACTATTCTTCTTGAGATTCCATTTCGCATTTGTGTCGCCCTGGTTTGCTGAGTGTCGCTTGTTGTCTTTGCCTTTGACTTTTGCCTGGTTTGTCTCTAGTTCCCCTGTCATTGACTGTGCTTCTTATGTATAGATTTTGTATTTTAATCGCACAGCCTCGCTGACTGTCGCTTAGTGTCGCTAGCCATCGGTTGACGCGTCTTCAGTTGCCGATTATATGTACTTCTTGAGAATCGATTCTATATAGCGTCACAAAGTACCGCCATCTGTCGCTCGGTGTCTCTTGACGTCGCTTGCCCCATTTTCAGTTATTGGTTATACTTCTTGTGGATAGAATTTCAATTGGCGCCACTTTTCGTCACCGACTATATTCCGAAATCGCTGCCCATCGCTCCATGTCGCTTGCTTGCAGTCATCTACCCTCAGTTTATTGCAATTCAATAGAGTTCCTTCAGTAGCCTACAATTAAGGCTGAGTGTCGCCGTTTATCGCTTACTGTCGCTGAGATTCCTCTAACTTTACTGGTTTATATACCTATGCGTCGTTTTGCTCACCCTCAGATGTTGATTACACTTCTTAGGAAGCAATTTTTGTCGTCGTAGCCAACCATGGTCTTTTATAGTGTGTCTCATGGGATCGCCGCCCACCACCTTAGGCGCCGTTTATGCTCTAGCTGGCAGCGCCGCGTCACAGTACATTTCTGTGATATTGATCACGCGGCGCGGCTTGATCGATATTATTGGATTGCCCTTTGTGGCGCTTCCAGTAGAGGAAAGTACTGTGCTTGTCTGGGCCAAATTCCGGTCCGCAATTGCGTCTCGACACGCTTTGCAGCCGCACGCGCTCGAGTCAGTCGGGTTTCCAGCGCCAAAGCCAACTCGATTTGGCTTTTGTATACAATTTTCTCCAATTTTTCTTAGTGTCCAGTTTCCAAAACCCATTCAAAGTCGGCAGATCGGCGGCTGCGGCGCTAGAAGCTCTTCTGACTCGGGAGCGTGCGGTTGCAGAGCGTGTCGAGACGCAATTGCGGACCGCAATTTGGCCCAGATAAGCACAGTATAAACGACGCCTAATGTCGCTCCTCCTGTCTCATTTCAATTGTCGCCGAGTGTCGCCTGCAGCTTTTTGACCATTCCTTTTCCGTCGCAAAAATTGTCGTGTGATGTCGTCGATTGTCTGTCACTGTAACTCTATGGCGCTTTTGTCGCTTGCTCTCGCTCCCTGTAGCTTTCCGTCACCTGCTGTTCCATACTGAGCTGGTGCATAACCTCCATAGTCTGCCTCCCTTTGTCGCCTTTGGAAGCTGTCTTGACTCAGTTTGTCGCTACTTGTCGCGCGCCATATCTATAGTGCCACCGACTGTCGATTATCAATACCAAAAACTGCTACGAATGTTCAAAGTTTCTTGTTATTGGATACTGATCAGGGTGTCGCCTAATGCCGCCAGCTTCAGTTTCCGCTCTTTTTCATGTTTTTTGGCAACCTCTGCCTGCGTTTATCGTCTACACAATGAGCAACACAGGAAAAGTCATCTATCGTGTGTAAGGTCAGGTTTATACCATCACGGGGCGACGCTGAGGCATGCCTTAAATAAGATGTGACAGGCGACGCGATACCATCCTATAATCATCAACGCAATGTCATCGCGTCACCCTGCGATGGGAGTATGAACGCGGTCTCATGATTTTCCTTCCTGACATGAATAACATTAATAGTGGTTTATCATATTTATACGGCAAATATTACTTTTATACGCTGACCGACCTGTGTTTTCATCACTTTTGTTGCTAGTATTCGATGCGTACTATCAATATCTGTGAACTCATCGTGTTTATTTATACATCTGTCACCCCACGCTATTGGTGTATTGAACCAAACGAGCTACGTCTCATCCACGTCCTACGCGCTCTGCAAAACGTCCATCCATTTGTTCTTTGTTCTGATCTTCCTTATTACACATGAAACTACAACCAGACGGTTATTTCATAGATGCGAACCGGTCCCGAGTGGAAATCGAACTGCAAAACACGGTAGAGCTCTTCCATTTTAGCGTACTGGCTATAGAACCCAGCTTAGATTAGTGGAGCCATCCGCAGAGCTTGAATTTCGTATACATCGCTGTTCTTCAGACTGGCGGAAGGATTATTGATTCTAGATGCTAGGAGATAGCAGCCACACTAAAACTCAGGTGTACGAACTTATTTGCGACAGATTGTGCAATTTTTCTCTCAGAACGCAAACGCGGGTGGAGCCGGATGGCTCAAGCCGTTTGGACAGATTCGAGAAAATCACAAAGGTGAAACATGGTGCGCAGTCTGTACCCACACACAATACACGCGAATTGCGAATAAATGTCCAGTTTGCGCATAGAATATTGCGCCGGAACCAGGGATGAGCTTAATTCCGATTTCCGATGGGCTTGGGCCTTCCGATTTCCGAAAAAGCCTAACAATGCAAATAAAATCGGAAATACACTTGAGATTAGATTTTTTTACTTTTTCTTCCTGCCAAATCCCTAGTGAGTAATTTCGGGGGCTAAATTCGATTTTCGATGGTTTTTAGCGTTTCGATTTCCGAAATTGAAAAGGCCCCTCCGATTTTCGACATTCGGAAAGACAAAAAAATCCTCTCATCTCTGGTCGGAACTCATTCACGGGGTGATTTTCTAGTCAGTGCTCTCCACGATTAAGCTCAATTACACAGGCAAACCATCGCTCGGAGCGGAACCGGAGAGCGACTCGAGCGACGCTGTCTCTCCGCTCCGAGCGAAATTTGGCCGGTTACTCGGGCCACAGCAGTCCCGCTCGGAGCGATATTCAGTCGCACTTGGCACTGCAGTGGCTATCCGGGCGATTTTCGAAATTTCACCTTAGTTTTTTTTCCATATCCGCCTCTTCTGGAGAGATACGTGAATGTCGCGGTCCACAGCAGAGAAATCCCCGCCTCGGTCCGCAACAAGGGCGTAACCTTCGCCGAGGTTTGCGATGAGGAACCACCCTCCCTGCGGACCGCGGCGAAGACCGCCCCCCCCCCGCTGTGAGGATCTCGTATCCCCTCAGCGTCCAAAAATATGCTGGCCTCCGGAGAGGGACTCCAAGTCACCTTCCATGGCCGGCACCAGAATGCCGAATGAGGACTCGAGTGAGATGAGGCACCTTTTGTACCGGCAGTGCATGTGATAAACATTTTAGGACGTGATAATTCGCTTCACCATGTTTTTTTCACGCCTGCCACTGCACCACGCACTCCTCAACTCGGACTCAGGGAGTCGGGGGGTTCGATTCGGCCACGATAGGCTTTCCAATCGGGTACCTAGTCGAGTTGAAAGGAACTTTCGGAGCAGCACGTGCTGCTCCGAGGAGCACGTAGCCTGTTTGATAGGACTACGTGGCGCAAAGAGAAAAAACCTTTGCCGCACCCCCATTTCCCACGCGGCAGCACGTGGCCTGTTCGATAGCACTACGTGGCGCAGCGAGGCAAAACTTTTGCCGCACCCTAATTCCCACGCCGCAGCACGTGGCCTGTGCAATAAGACTACGTGGCGCAGAGAGACAAAACCCTTGCCCCGCCCCCGTTTTCCACGCAGCAGCACGTGGCCTGTTCGATAGGACTACGGGGCGCTGGGGATGGGAGCGAGTCTCTTCCAACAAGGATACGGTGCAAGTGACGGCCCGCAGCAGGGGATCACCCCCACTGCAGTCCGCGACAGAGACATCACCCTCGCCATGGTCGACAGCGAGGGACCTCCCCTCGCTAAGGACCGTGAGGGAGACCCCTTACGGTTCAAAAATCGTCCAGAAAGTGACTTGTAGTCACCTTCCAGGAGCAGCCCCTAAAGGCGGACTCTCTCTGGAATCGGGCCCCTTACATACGTGCTGTGCGGCTGATATGCGCTGGGTCAGTTCTGAAGCGATCGATCAACGTGTTCAATCATGGGCATTGTGGCTCGTTCGTCGTCCAAACTCATCGTAGTCGAATCAATCGCGTATCGTGGCCGAGTGAAACAGCTATGATTGGCGGCACGTGCTTCACACTTGGACGACGATTAGGCCACGTGGCGCACGGAAAGTACGTGGCCGTATCGTCGTCGAACCGCTTAGTAGTCGAATCGAAAGCCTATCGTGGCCGAATAGGACCCCCGGACTCTCTGAGGATGATGTGTCCCTCGGATGATGGGTAACGGACTCAAGCTCGAAAAAATCGCACTGGTTGTATTCGGGGAGGCAAAAGAAGACAGAAATTCGCCAGGTGATCCGATATGCCCGCCTGAGTAGTCACAGAAGGCGAAAAGACAAGGAAAAAAACGGAAACCGATTGTGCAAGGGGCGTCGTGACGGCTCGGCTTGGCCTGCAAACACTTCATGTCATCGTGCACACCTTTTTACGGCGCCTGACGTATTCCCATTCGGGTCCCGCACACTTTATCCGGCGTCCGGCGCCCCATCAATTGGGTCCCGTATACTTTGTCCGGCGTCCGGCGCACTATCAGTGGGGTCCCGCACACTTTATCCGGCGCACGGCCACTGGGGTCCCACAGTTTATCACTATCTCTGGAGTTGGCACCGCTGTCGCCCCGAGAGCGAGCGGACAGAGGCCGAGGGGCGATCTGGCACCGGACAGGGACCGCGGTGCCAGTTCGCCCTCGGCCGCTGTCTGGGTGATGACGTCATAATCGGGAGGAGCCGGTGTCGCTTCGAGCGATGGTTTGTCTGAGTAGAACCTACGGTCGACGCAGAACTGTTTTTACGTTCTGCGTATTGGATATTTGCGCGTAGTTCGCGGGTGTGGCGTCGTTTATACTTCTGCTGCTGGGTGGCGCGTCGAAATGTACTCCTGTATAACGATTGCTCCGCGCTGTCTGATCAATATGATAGTAATGCACTTCGCGGCGCTACTCGGTGGCGGAACTGTAAACGACCTCTAATTCGTGTCTTTACACACTAAACACTAAATTTGGCGCAAAAGACTTTCCTCGAACCTGTCCAGAGGGCTTAGAGGTAGCGCTTTTCATAGGAAACCGTATCATAGTTGTCATTGTTTGCGCTGGATATTAGATATGAAGTAGAGGATATTAGCAATTGTTCAAAAAACCTCAAATATTTAATTACGCCTGTATGGTGTGTCTGGTGCATTTCGGGAATTCGAAGCCCGAAACGTTGAAAATGTTTTTGTGCTTCAGAATTTTTGGGTGATTGACTTCGTTTTTTGTTTTTTCTACCTGAAATTCTCCAAAAAAGAGTGTTAATGCTCATGTTTGGATGTAAAAATCATTCGAGTTAGAGGGTATCCAAATCTTTGGCAACGGTTCCTTCGGATGGACAACTCTTCCACTAAAAAGCGATTTGTTCTTGCTTTCTTTCCATTTTTCGCCATTGAAGTCTATGTTTCTGCGAAAAAAAAGGGGGAACTTTTCCATCGTAGGCCTCTTTCAGAGTTCACTCGCCGCGCGACGTGACGGGATGATGACCATGAGTATCGATCGAGTTCGCGTCGCACGTCGATATGTATTCAAAACATGCCATCGCGCCGATCAGCGGTGGCATTGTGAAATTGGACTTAAACACTGCCGCCAAGCCAGGCTGGGTGCGTGGACGCGGGCGGCTGCGCTGCGCGCTTCAAGCAGATCACAAGGACTCTCCTATGCTCACAAGCGGCTTTCTTCCATGGTTTGGATTCATTAATTTAGTGCCGAATACGTTGTTTGAAAAAAAATATCGCGAGGGAAACCTGAAGGTTCTCGGCGAGGATGGTAAAATTTACTTTTGATCTGCTTCAAGCGCGCCGCGCCGCCGCCCGCGTCCACTCAACCAGCTCCACCCCGCATACGTTCTGGATGGAAGGCTGTAGATCCTTTTTTCCACATTTAGTCCAGCGAATGGACGAGGTGGGACCATTGCGGCTTCGGCCTGCGCCTTCTCCGGCCAGAGGATTGTTGATCGCGCGCGATGATCTACGACAGCAGCCCCGCCCATTCGCTAGACTAAATTTCGCGAAAGGTCTTTATGTGTTGTTATCTCTAGTCCAGACCTGAGAAAAAGTTACAATCTGATGTAAATAGCGTCAAAAAAGTGAACTTCAATGTAGTGGCTATTTTCTAACAACTAGAATTTACAGTCTTGTGATGCTACGAGTTGCAGTTGTTTCATAGCGGAAAGTTCACCTCGTAGCATTCTGTTTTCGAATATTATTATCGAATTTTTGATTAGTGCACTTTACAAGAAGAACTTTGAGATCATTAAAACTTCATTTTCTAAACTTTGAGGAACTACTCGCTGAATGAAAGTTCCTCATCTCACGGGCATTGCCCTTCATGACTCGATTCATTTCCTGGAAACAAAAGTGTGGAAGTGGTGGGAGCGAAGCTTGTCGATTAGAGCAAAGGTCCAAAACAGTTACGCCAAAAATATCACTGGGATCATTTGATACTGTCTATGCTCTTTCCATGTGCAGCTCTTGATGAATCATGGCATGATCGATAAACAGGGATTTGGAATAGGTTCAAAAAAATTGTAATGATCTCGGTATTTTCTGAAAGAAATCAAAGCTCAGCCCGCGAACGCATTGATTACTGTAATAGAGAGCCAGTAGAGGACCAGCGGCGGACCATGAGTTTGTGCGCTCCGGAAAAAACAGAGAATATATTGAAGTGGAATCTTGGTCCGCTGTTGCAGACAACGGATCTTGCCGCACACAGCTGCTGGGTAGTCCTGTTGGGACGAAAATTGAGCTTAAGACATTTGGACAGGTTCCAGGAGACGCGCAAGTGTCAAATATGGTGCATAGCTTGAACCAACGCCCAATACTCATGAGTCGCCCCCAAATAGCCGGTGTGCGCTAGGAACTGACCACTGTTATCCTTGATTGAGCTCAATTTGAGTCTACGGTCGACCTGCAAGTGTTCGTCGGTCTGGTGAACTGGATATTAGCGCGTAATTTGTGTGTATTGCGGGTCGTTACATACTACGCACTGTAGTTGACGCCTGTGCCTTTTCTCCAACCTGTCCAAACGACTTGAGCACGAAGATATGTTCAGTACCACAGAAAACCCTATACACGATTTCTTATTGATAATAGCTACCTGCATAAAAGAATGAAACACATTTTAGCAAATTTAGCGGTTTTCAAGTGGCTTCAAATTTTTAGTTTTTGAGATCTGTCCTAATGAAACTGTCCGCCGACGCGGTCGGCGTGCGTGTCGAGAGACTGTCGCAAAGACACGGCTGCGGACATCTGACTGGAACAGTATTCATTTTTCGTTCAATGTTGCTACTGATAGATTTACAGGCACGAAAAAAAACGCTTTTGCGACGGCCGCATGACACGCACGCTAACCGCGTGGGTGGACAGTCACCCTTTTTGATGAACTTAATCTCCTTGAAAATGTTGTTCAATAAATAGACCTTTTCATAGCATGCTTACCTGTCTCGATTCAGATGCACTTACGTTAGATCAGAAATACATGTGGCAGCTCTTTCTGGAATTTTTCAATGTTATTTTGGCGTCACATCATGGAACAACATCAAGCACCTGTCCTCGGTGCGAATGGCCGTACAAACAGGAAGTCTGCGACGCAGTTGGGGCGATTCATTCATGTGTTTATTTTTGAATATCCTGCGAACGACGCGTCCAAATCATTTCATTCACAGATCTCTGGTTCAAAGATACATAATTCAATATATGTAAGAAAAAAAAACAGAAATCTCAGAGAATGCCCCATAGCTTCGGACAATTGTATAACCGTATTATATTATATTAGGTTGATGCGAAAATTCCCGGACTCTTCACGACTTTGCATAAAAAATATTTATTTTAAAAAACGGACCAACAAAATCACCCAACGAAATAATTTCCATCGCATTCAAGGATCTTTCGCTACCGAATGGGCAGATCATGAATTCTCGATGCGTAGAACTCTGGCTGTTTCGAGTCGAAGTATTCTTCTAACTGTAAGGCCATTGTGACGTCGCCATCGTTAGTGAACTGTTTTCCATCTAGGAAGTGCTGCATAGAGCGGAACAGATGTTAGTCGGAAGGGGCCAGATCTGGGCTATATGGAGGGTGAGAAAGAACTTCCCAGTCCAGGTCCAGGTCCCTGGGATAATCACTGTTCGCCCTAAAGGCACTGTTCGCGATAAACTTCATTCTCGAATTTTCCATGACAAACGCATCTCGTGGCTCTCAGAAACAGAAGAGCGTTGAAGAAACGGGACGAAAAGCTACCCAGGAGCGCAAAACGGCTTAGAAAAGTGGGCAAACCCCGCCATTGTGGGCAAGTCCCGCCCCTTTCCGCCCCTCGTCGTGAACGAAGGAACACCCGAAATCGTGAGTTGAGCGATGGTTTCCGATTAAAAGCCTCGTTCTTTCCTTCATTCTCAACTTCTCTCTTCACTCAGGTCAGCTCGCGTACATTGGCTGCAAAAAATGGAAGTTACAAGCCTCGGACAACTCGTCCACCATTTTCCCTAGCTCAATTTTTGAGGGATCATAACTCCATAGCCAAAAGGTCTTGTACGATTCCAGAAGCATCATTGGAATCAGAATGGGACCGGTTTCAAGATAGGCAAAAAACAGAAAAGTGATTTCTATCTAGCATATGCTTCGCTTGATGCAGCACTTCCTGGGTGAAATACAGTTCACTAACATTGATGAAGTCAAAATGGCCTCACAAGGGATGTGTTTAGAGTGATAAACCCATCTGCAAAAACGACCAGTACCGTTAGTATCTCTTCTGGTTCAATAGTAAAAATGCGCGATACCCCGCCCCGAGCTGCAGGTTCGAACAAGTTATGAGCATTTTTCGAGCCTCGCAAGATGGCAAGGGTGCTCATCAGGCATTTTTTTGCGAGCTTCAAAAAATTTTTTGGGTTTTGCCCAAAACTGGTATGTAGGGGTAATCTAAGGTGGTGAACACGAATATGGAGTCCATTCGTCGAAGTTTTGAGGTTTGCTGTAGGTTACGGTAGGTAACATGTCATTTAGGGGGAGAAAGCCACCTTAGTATTTTGTTTTTCGACAAACGGACGTTGAATTCGTATTCTCCACCCCGAATAACCCCCGTGTACAAATTTTGAGTGAAATCTGAGATTTTGACCAAGCTACCGTATACCAACCGTAATCTACCGTAACTTGAAAAAAAATCGATAAACGGACTTCAAATTCGCGTTCAGCACTCCAAATAACCACCAGAGGTACAATTTGAGCAACCGTAGCACTCCGAAAATCTCGCAAGTGGCGTTTTTCCCTCGAAATTTTCCCCGGTTGGGAAGCTTCGAACGAAATCAGCCGAAAACTTGGGAAAGTCGACTAATAAACCACAGATTCGTGATCAGCACACCCAAAATAACCCCACAATGCGAATTTTGAGTCAAATATAGAATATTTTTCTAGAATGCTTCCAGAGCCCTTCAATCGGTATAAATAAACGCCCAACCGAGAATCCAAAAAGCTGGACAAAGTGTGGAAATTGCGCCCTCACCCAAACTTTGCTCAGGGTGGTAGTTTTGGACGCTGAACACATTTATGGGGTCCGTTTCCGTATTTTCAAAAGATTGATGCTCTTTTCGGAGGGTACAAAAAACACAAAAAATGACCTTTTTAGGCTTGTAAGTGCTTGGAACCTGCAGCTCGGGGCTGGATACTGCGCAGTTTTACTATTGAGCCACAATAGATACTAACGATACTAGTCGTTTTGGCAGATGCGTTTACCACTCTAAACACTTCCCTTGTTAGAGGAATAAATACTTCGACTCGAAACAGCCAGAGTTCTACGCTTCGCGAATCCATGATCTGCCCAATCGGTGGCGAAGGATCCTTGAATGTTTTGAAAATTATTTTGTTGGGTGAGCCTCGCTTGTGTTTGAGCAAAAAAAACTTTTTTTCATTCAAAGTCGTTAAAAGTCCGGAAACTTTTGCCTTCACCTTATAGTTCATTATAGTTTCTGATGTTTTTGTATGGGTAAGTCTACGTAGTAGATACTAAAGTCCCCACAGAACCCTAAATATCGTAGGAAATCTGTTTAAAAAAATCTCTGAAATATTTCATTACGCCTGTTTGTTGTGTTTCGGATTAGTACAGAAAAAGCGTTGAACCTAACGTCGGAAATCGCTTTGAACTTCAACATTCTGGAGTAAGTGCCTTTTCTATTTCTTTTGCCAGAAACTCTTTAAATAACATGGGCCAATGCACATGCTTGGATGTTAGAATTTTCGGGATGAAGAGTATCCGAAAATTCGACAACTATTCCTTTTGTGAAACGAGCGCAGGACAACTGTTACATGACGCGGGCGGGGTGATCCGATGAGTCGGCTGGTCTACGAGATTTTCATCCTTATTCCTTATCGTTTTTCATTCTTTTTACGTTCTTCCGCTTCTTAGAGGGGCCCAAAGCTCACGTTTCTAAAAAAACAATCAATTTTTTCATCCTGAACACTGTCTTTAGAGTAAACCACTCCTCTTGTAGAGCTGACACTTGTAGGAGAAACAAAGAGAATGCTCGGAAAGGAACTAAAAGTCAAAGATATGTATTGAAATTCGCCTGTGTAACCCTCACTCGTATAGTCGCAATGAGCTGAAAAACTTGTCTCAAGGGGCGTGGCCTATGGTTTCCTCCTGTATCAAGCCGATTTAAATTAATTGATTTCTCAAACTTGATCGATGTTCTACAGAAAGGGCAATAAGTAAGTAACAATCAGATTTGAAAAAACTCAAAACTCGTCCCTAAGGAGTTACTGTGACTCCGGTGTCAGAAAACCGGAAGTGAGGATAGAAAACACTTCTCCAAAGGTCATTGAAGGTGCAGAATCCCACTTGCGCTTGAGTTGCTGTATGCAGAGCAGTCAATAGACTGGGTCGCGGATCTGTGGGTTAAAAGGGCATGTTCGCTGGAGAACCACAAAACTATTGCTTTTGAACGTATGTGTAGCCGCTCTTCCTCATTCTCTGCCGGACTTGGCTCATCGGGTTTAGTTATTTAATTTGTATTTATTTCAATGTTATTTTATCTTTTCAAAATCTCCTCATCACTGCTTCATATTTTCTGCCTGCTCCGTTCGGACTCATTTGAGCTACATAGATAGAATTTATGTCAGAAAGGTGAAAACAAGTTATTTGTAACATAGACCTAACTTACTTGAATGTCTCAAGTAACATGGAACATACCTTTATATTACTTGTAACTTCAATTTGTGATACATGTAAGTTACACTTATGATACATGTAACATACATTTATATATTCACCTTGGGTGGCCATAACGCGACACGGACGACACGCGACGCAGAGGACGCGTTCGCACGTGTACCAAACCACACGCCCATGGTAAGCGGAAAAAGCTGTGCGGGGCCTTCCCTGCCAGTGTGGGATCAACTACTCAGAAAAATGAAAACAAGTTACCTGTAACATAAAAGGCCGAAAACAAGTTACTTGTAACATATCTGAGCCGATGTAAGTTACTTGCGACTTATCTCAGGTCATTTAAGTTACATGTTACATATCGTCGGGATACTGCGTGCGCTGCGCGTCCGATAAGTTACATGTAACTTGAATGACTTGAGATAGGGCGCAGGTAACTTACATCAGCTTAGGTATGTTACAAGTAACTTGTTTTCAATTTCTGAGAGAATATTGCATATAGTGCGCTTCCTATATGTTATATGTAACTTGAGTGGCACAATATAAGTTGCAAGTAACTTAAATCGGCCGAGAAGATATTTCCAATGGGGATGTACGACGCACTCGTGGGGCCAGCCTTACCACTGGTGTTGCTTTGGGTTCAATTACCCAAGTTTGAGGCACTTGACCCCACACAAGCAGGGAAGGCCCTGCACAGCGTTTTTTGCGTAGTGGGTGGCCTGGGGCGCGCCCTCTGCGTCGCGTGTCGTCTGCGTCACGTGATGGCCACCCATGGCGAAAATTCAAAGGTAAGTTACATGTAACATAAGTGTAACTTGCACGTAATATAAATTTAAGTTACATGTAATATAAATGTAAGTTACTTGAAACATTCGCGTAAGTTACATTAATATTACAAGTAATTTGTTTTGATTTTGCTGAGTACCTCAGACTTGGATAGTTAGACCGACAGCAACGCCTGTCCTAAGTGTCCTAGACCTGACCCCGAGAGTGCAACGTGTACTTTCTTTGGAAATGCCTTCTTGGCTCATTTAACTCACTTGCGACTTTGCTTGTGCCATTTAAGTTACATGTAACATATAAGGGGTGCTCTGGCTGCACGCAGTATCCCGTCGATATGTTGCATGTAACTTGAATGACCTGGGCTACGTTGCAAGTAACTTACATCGACTTAGATATGTTACAAGTAACTTGTTTCGGGCCTTTTATGTTACATGTTACTTTCTTTTCATTTTTCTGAGCTTCCGTCGATATCTCGCAAGTAACCTACAGTGGCTTAGATATGTTACAAGTAACTTGTTGATGGCCTTTATGTTACAAGTAACTTGTTCTCGTTTTCCTGAGATCTCCTTGTTGAACTTTGAGTCCTATATTCGATTCTCTTCACCATCAGAGGGCTTTCTGTGGTGATAAAGGTCCTTTTACGGTTGTGGGCTTGCAGATCCAACAAGCATACGCCCACGCATAGTCGAAATCGTCCCAGCTGCATGGCTGACTGCAGAATCCCTGTTTGCGCCGAGAGCATGGACTTGACATTGTGCAGTGATGGAGAGCCAGAATAGCTTTTGTCTTCGAAATTCCGCAACACGTTGCATTATCGATTTCTTGAACTTACCAGATTTTTGAATATCGTAAAAACAAATTCCGTTGTATATGTCAAAAAAAGAAGATTTAGCGCTAATTCCGCATTTCGTTCCGGTTTCCGCACCCATTTTTCGGAAATTTGTAGCGAATTAAACTCATCTATTACTCTGGAAGCAATCGTCTGGATTCTACCGAGAATCCGTCGGCAGCCTGCCGCTTTGGTGCCGGGCCGGGGCCGAGGCGAGAGATTCGCGGCAGATTTGAGGTATTCCCTGGATTCTGCCGAGGCCAATTTGTTTCGACCAGGCAAGAAATTGGCAATGCCGGGATTCTGCCGCGAATCTGCCGTGATTTTTGCCACTGCATATCATGAATCGAACCATAAACCTTTACCAATCCTTGGTTCTGGGCTGGGATTCATGAACGGCAAACAATGGGCTACAGTTGGGTTCAGTAGCCCATGGTTTGCGTTCATGAATCCCAGCCCTGTAGTCCGCCTCATAATCGACCGAGCCATCTTCGCTGCTGCACTAGAGCGTTCTGGTTAAAATGACCATTGTGCTATCGCGGTAAATTCGCGGCATTTTCACGGTGATTTCTCGGTATGTAATTTCGCGGTAATTTCCCGGTATGCTAACTCACGGAATAATTGCGGTAGACTCGCGGCAGACTTTTCGGTAGATTCGCGGCATTTTCGCGGAATTTTCCCAGAATGTAAATTTGCGGTATTTTCGCGGTAATTTCTCGGTGTGTAAATTTGAAAAGCTTTTTTTAGTGAATTCGCAGCAGACTTCTTGTTGAAGTCGCGGTATTTCTGCGGTAATTTCCCGGTATGTAATTTCGCGGCGTTTTTGCTATAGCTTCGCTGCATTTTTGCGGTACTTCCGCGGCTCGTTCGATTTTCGCGTCAAGTTTCCGATAGAATTGAAGTACGCGATGAATTCTTGGGAAATTCCTGGTAATTCCTTTCAGAGGACCCTCGACCAGATTTTTTCTTGCAAAAACTGCCGGAAAAAATAAATTTCGACATCGGGCCGCAATCGAATCGATTAACTTCATCAAAGTTCTACGCTGTACTACAAATTCCCAAAGCATTAGCTTCAAAACACGTCTGTGAAGGATCGTTTATACTATCGCCGCCGAGTGGAGCGCCACGGCGCAATCTCACAATATTGATTAGGCGGCGCTGCACGATCGATATTGCATGATTGAACACCGTCGCGGCGTTCGACGGTAGAAGTCTAAACGACGCCTTGTCGCTCTCCTGCGACGCTCAAAAGCATGTTCATACTTATCAGATGTTTCTTTGTCGCCCACCCTCGAAATCATATCTCTTGTAAGCCTGTCACAAAAACCAACCTGACTTGGACTAACGAAATAAACTCTTATCCGTCACCTATCACAATCTATCTAATATCAAGCTGCAGCCGTACTCCTAAAGGAGATAGCGCTCGCCTGGCGAGGTTCATCTTCTAGTCGATCAATCCATCGATTGCAGGGTGTCATGGCGAATCAGCTCTCACAGATGCACTGCCTGAACGCGTCGACGGCCACACTCACGCAGCTGACCACTACCTTCGGCCAGACGTTCTCCACGACTACAGCCTTCCAGCCGTTGCAGTCACCACCCGGCTACGGATCGGTCATGCCTATGGTGACCTCCTCGGCTGCATATCCATCGCTTCAGACCACATCGCCGTCGACGGATTCACTGTTTTCCGTCTCGACGTCGCTGAACTCGCTGCCATCGGAGTGCCCGCCACGTAGAAGTGATCTTGACCTCAAAATGGAAACCCCAGATGGTGAGTTGTGCTACCTAATATGTTTTTGTGACAAAAAAATAAACATGTTTTTATGTTTTTTTTTTACAGCCGACGAACTGGATGACTTCTTCGATCTGGGAAAACATCAGAAAGGTCGTTCGGCCTCGTTTGGAGGCTCCACGGCCTACAGCAGCCAGCTGGCAATGGCCCGTCAGGGACTCTTCGCCCAAACGCTCGACACAATTGGCAGTGTGGCTAGCGGGTACGCTTTACATCTTAAGTTTCTGTGGTCATTGATTTGGTACTTGGACTTACTATCAGCCACTATCTGAGCTAAAAACGACCGCTATCAGGCGGAATTTCAGGGGTCGTATTCGCCAACAACCCGCCGAGGGTAGTCGAAGGGAAGCGGAAGGGATGATACCGCGCGCGGCAGAAGAGCAGATCAACCCATCTTACACCATGTAAGATGGAAATGCAAACTGTGTTACGTATCGATATCACTGCAAAAAGATAAAGATTCCATCGCGAAGCGGCCAATCTTCAGCTATGCTATTCGAAAAATTCCGGCGGTCGCGAGGGAAGCCAAGGGAGGCGAGAGGTGGCCGTGGAGCGCGCGTTTTGTACTGAAATTTCACCTCATTTACCCTTCGACTACCCGGCGGGTACCCGGCGGGTTATTGGCGAATACGACCCCTGGGGTCGTATTCGCCAACAACCCGCCGAGGGTAGTCGACGGGAAGCGGAAGGGATGATACCGCGCGCGGCAGAGGAGCAGATCAACCCATCTTACACCATGTAAGATGGAAATGCAAACTGTGTTACGTATCGATATCACTGCGAAAAGATAAAGATTCCATCGCGAAGCGGCCATTCTTCAGCTATGCTATTCGAAAAATTCCGGCGGTCGCGAGGGGAGCCAAGGGAGGCGAGAGGTGGCCGTGGAGCGCGCGTTTTGTACTGAAATTTCACCTCATTTACCCTTCGACTACCCGGCGGGTTATTGGCGAATACGACCCCAGGATTTAGGCTGTACCCTATGCAAGTCAGACTTTATCAGGAACTTATCATTATATGTAGTCCACATCCCCTTACCTAACTCCAGTGCGTAACCCCCAATCTAGTTCGTTTCCCGGCAATGTCAAGTTCTCCACTGTAGAGTTATGGGTAAGATGCTTCGAATGGAGAAGTTGAAACGACGGTCATCGCATACCATAAGCCAGCAACGGTCAAAATTTGTGTACCCCTGTTCTTGGTTGGGCCAACATGTATTTGTGGCCAAAATGCGACTGTAGACTCATGTCATGTTCACGCCACAATGTATTCATGATTCATGTTGGTCCTGCCAAGATCAGAACTCCTATTTTCTAGGGAGACCGGCGGCCGTGTCCTGAATGTAGGTATGGAGCTTCGGGAAGGATGGCTCATCTTCGTTGGTCGGTCTATAATTTTCGAAGTTTTCACTCCGATTTTATTATATCTCGACCACTGGCTGGGCTGTTTTCCTACTTCTTAGTCCAGGCAGATCCTCAGCTCATGACCCCTAGAGAAGGACGATATGTGAATGAAGACACCACGCTCTCCACTTCTTCTATACAATAACCTTTATCAGGAGGGAGCCATACTTCCCGAACTTCCATACGTACATTCCCATGTCCTTGCTCCAGGTGTCGTGTAACCGTTCTCTAATTGTAAGGTCGGTCCAAAAGAAACTGTCTGCTCCCACGGTCGGCGTGCGTGCCGAGCGGCCGTCGCTGAGACTTTCATCCGACCTGAAAATCGATTGGCAAGAATATTAGACCAATAGTGAGTTCTCTCCTGGTCAACTGTTTGCAGCCGTGGGAGGCTCGTCCAGGGGTGCGTTCCGAGAAGATTTCCGTGGGAGGAAAATGGGTCTGATAAGATATAACGAATGATAATCTAACAGATAGGCTCAGTTCATGCGGTCTCTCAATCTATCATTGGTCGGCTCTTATCAGATTCATTTTTCCTCCCGTGGAAATCTTCTTGGGACGCACCCCAGCAAACGCCTTCGCGGCGATCGCTCGAGGCGCTCGCTTGTCTCGTGGACCGGCAGTCTCATTCGGACCGATTTTACATAGTACATCCTACACAGTTGGAGGGAGCCAATCGTAATGATAGACACCGATGTGATTGATAACAGTAAACTCCAATTACCGTGCGGCAGCGATTGCCACAAGGACATGAAATGATGATATCAGTTGTGTTTCTATATCAGATAAAATTGAAAAGCATTTTATGCCTTTGTGGCAATCGATACCGCACGTCATTTTTCTCCTAGTATTGATAACGAGAGCAAATGTCTGGCTATCGAAGTAGTTCAATAGAATTTCCAAGAAAACGATGAAAATGATACAGTGCTTATCAAAAACAAAGGGACACCCTAATTTTTGCCAATTGCGAGCTTGCTAGCAATCGACGCAATCTGAAATCATCACCATTCGATACAGAAGGTTAAAAAACCTATACATTATTACATTCAAACTTCAGCGTATGAAATAAAAATCCGTTTATTAATATTTTTGCAAAATCACTGTATCAAAAACAAAGGGACACCTCAGCATAATAAAATTTTTGTCAACAAAATAAAGATCAATCAGGCAGTCAATAACTTGTAGGTCCTCCTTTGTTCTTCGCAACTTCAAACATCCTTTTTGGCATACTGGAGGAAAGGTTTGCAATGAGACCAGGCTCCAAATTCTGCCATACCTCCATAATAGCCTTCTTAAGCTCTTCAACCGTATTAAATTACTTGTTGTTTGCATAAATCCTTCTCACTAGTATTCCCCATACGTTCTCGATGGGGTTCAAGTCGGGTGAACAGGCAGGCCATTCCAAAACCTCGACGTTATTGGACGCCAACAAGTTCGAGTAGACTGACTTGAGTGGACTGACGCGTTGTCTTGCATGAAAACAAAGTTTCGACGACGGTGACGCCTAAGAAATGGAAGCAAATCGTTCTGGAGAACCTGCTGATAATCTGAACTGTCCATTCTGCACGACACAAATGCGAGTGACAGAACGCCAAGGCTCGAAATTGCTCCCCAGATCATGCAACTTCCACCGCCGAAGTTCCGCTTTGAAAAGTAGAGTGGTTCCTTGCGAAGATCCCTCCAGTACGACGCAAATCCATCCGGGCTATCCAAGTTAAACTTTTTTCGTCGGACCAGATCACCTAAACAAATATCTTGGCAGGAATTGCAGTTTTGTTAACAGGCAAGTGCCACGATGGAATACAACATACCTGATTCCAGTTCGTTGTCAAGTTCCTCTCAATAAATTGAAGTCTGGCAGCTTTGTGACGACTTGTTAATCTCGGCGCCGCCTTCATGGTTTGTCGCATGATATGTTTTTGACCTTTGACAGCTCTCCAGATGGTCATGCTTGACGCAGACAGTCTCAGATCAGCTCTCAGTTGTCTTATGCTGGTCGTGGAATTCGAAACATGACATCTAATTTGCCTCATGGTAGCCTCGGAAAGCATCCTGGGCCGGCCCGGACTCCTCTTCTTGTCGTAGTTTCCTGGATCTTTCAAGTAGTTGCAAATGGAGTTGGAAACCGACCGATCTCGTCGGCGATTCGACGACAGCTTAATCCGAGCTTGTGCAGAACATCTATCTGAGCTTGTTCTTCCGAAGAAAGGTAAAATCCACGAGGCATGATGAGTAGTGAGGAGACAAGTGGATATGCTAACTGCCTATAGCGTTTGGTCTCCAATAACGATCAATATAGATCAAAACGCCGAGCTGTCCCTTTGTTTTTGATACACTGCCATTTTTGTTTTTTTGTTATCAAAAAATTATACATCAACACTGACATGACATAGCACTTATACTTAGGTTTTCAGACATGCTTAATCGAATGGTAGATGTTTCAAATTGTTTGGAAAAGTCAGAAGTTCAGAATCGTGAAAAAGTGTGGTGTCCCTTTGTTTTTGATAAGCACTGTAGCAGTATCAGGTACTTCATTTGAAGTTCTTGATATGAAACTAGTTGGTGGGTGGGACACTCAGGATTCATTTGAAGAATGAATGGCTCTGCTTTCCAGAAATCGAAGTGTTTACATGAAATGAAAGATGACTGATAACACTATCTGGCATATGATATCAGCACAAATTTTCAATTTCATGGATGAAGCAATGCATTTTATCGAGTGCCTCCCCCCCCCTAACTAGCTTCAAACCCATCTATCAATCATTGTTGTTTTGAAAACTATAGAATTACTTTGATTCATAACGTTTCCGGTAGGTGGTTGAATTCATTTCTGTCTTGAATCCTGAATGCCCCCTTGTCTAGGATAGTGCCGGGATTTGTGGGAAATAACGAAAGATAACGTTATCACATATCCGATAATGGGAGAAATTTTGTTTTCGAGGATTTATGTTTTCATTTTCATGGATGAATCTTGAGTGCCCCCAGAACTGGCTTTGCACCTGGAAGGCGGCGAGTTTCAAGCGCGCTTGCAGTGTTAAAAGATGGCTTGGACAGCAGCCGACAGCATGCTGGCTGGCGGAGCGCTGGCGATGCGCTGCTCACGAGCGATATTGACAGCTAGCGGTCGAAAGGCTGCCAGCGGTTTGTCAACATCTTGGCGGCGCACTTGGAATCAACGGGCTGCAACCGGAGCCGGTGTTTGCTCGCCAGCTATTTGACAGCGGGTGGTCAGCCCCATTGTCTGAGGACTCTGGATGGTTATCACCGCGCCTCCGCCATGGCAGTACCGCTGGATCATTCATGCAATACCGGAGGAGTGGGAGGTGCGATAGGGTGGAAAATCAAGACGATTATAAATTGCCACCGGCACAAAATTCTCACGGTAAACAAAATTAATGATACCCATTTGATAAAGGGTAGGGTATAAAAGAAATTGGGAGCGGTGTGTTTTCATTCACACACTGTCATTCTCCGGAGGTGAGCTGCTGAAGCTGAACACACTAGGGATTAGGGAAACAGCCTCAACGGTGATAGAGATAACACGATATTGGGGCCTACTCATGGAAAACTCTGGTCAGAAAAATTGTCTCACTTACGTGAGAATTTTGTGCCGGTGGCAAATTATAATCCTGTGGAAAATCATGCATACTCACCTCGCCGCCCGCGCGCGCCGCTGTGGCGGAGAGAGAGGTGAGGAGTAGTAATCTATCTATGCTGACTTAGGAGATTCTCGGCCCCGAGCCGCCTAGCAGTTCGGCTTGTTCTCCCAATCTGCTGATCGACTACTGCAGTCCGGGCCATTTCTGTTGCTGCCCGCGCTCCTCCAGTTCGTATGAGTGAGCAGCAGCAGCAGAGGCCCAAAGATTGGGAGAACGAGCCGAACTGTCAGGTGGCTCCAATTCCTGTTCAGTGCGGCTCGGGGCCGAGAATCGCCTGAGGGAATAATCAATCACTTGAAGAGGAGTTTTTTTTAATCTTCCAAAGAAAGGCTCATGGGTTCTGTTGAGCACATATAGGTGCGTCCGTTTAGATGCATGATTTGAGTTGAAGCCTTAATCCGGCGGACTCTAGTGTTTCTTCGATTTTCTCTGTCATTGCGTGTTGAAGTCTTCTTTTTTGTCCTTCATTCTCTAGTAGTTAGGTCGAAGTGGCCAATCCACCAACATCTCCGCTATTAACCCCTCCCCTGTTCTGTCTTCTTCTCGTCGACTGATCTCGAGGCTAACTGGTCTGTGCGATTTTTCTGTCGATTTTGCACTTTTCCGTCGTCCCTGAATCATTTCGTCGGCGAAACCGAAAAGAAAGAAGTACTCGGCACGCAACCAGCGAACGGGCTAAGTGAAGTTGGCGGAAATCGAGTGCGACTGGCTATTGGATGGACGGTGTCGATGAGATGCACTGAAACCGTATGGGCTCAGAGGAGAACTGGGGAAATCTACACCATTTCGTATTCTTGAAGCAATAAGGACCACAAATTTACAATTTTTTTCAGAAAGATTTTGAATTTTTTTCGGCAGTCCTATTTCCATTGAATTTTGTCGAAGAAAAAAGTTATCTGATTTTCGTTCGTACCATTTGATTCCATGAGGCAAAAAAGAAAATCCACATCCGAAAAGGCTAAGTCCACCCAATATGAATCCTCTTCTGTATCCGTTAGACGTCATATTTCACACCCGGTACGTAGTCTGCACATGTGACCTGACGAAATTTCGTAATAACAAGTCTCACTTTCGAGGTGTTTCTCAATCCTCCATTCGCTCGGAAGGCCTCGTCGGGGTCACGTGTCTCTTCCATTTCTTCTCGCGTCTTCTTATTTCATCAACAAGATTTTAAGTTCTAGTGAATAGAAAATTGTCACCATAGTAAGATTTTGGGTCTTTTTATGCGTTCGCGACTGATTGCATGTGTTGACATGTTGAAACCACATTTCAACGCAGCACTCTGTGGTTCAATTCGGACAAAACATGTTGAAACACGTGGATTTTACTGTGGTGGCTATTTTCTATCCACTAGAGTTTATTGTCAACCTACGGGCTGTGGGAATCCGCGTCGCAGCTATGTATGAAGGTGCGCATTTAGGGTGTGGGGTGGCCCCGGTATGGATAAAAATGATCGATATCGCTCACTGTTGATTCTCTCATGGCTAAAATTCCTCCATTCATTCTTCGTGCTTTTCTAAATGCTCTTTTCTATTCTTATTGTTTGTTTGTGTAGTGATTCTATATTCATCCCAAAGTCTGTCTGGGTGAGACTGCCCGCCCACGCGGTCGGCGTGCGTGTCGAGCGGCCGTCGGGGGGGGGGGGCGTGTTTCCGACGAGCCTCCATACGGCTGCAATTATATAACGGGGATAGTATTCACTATTCTTCTGATAGTCCTGCTAATTGATCTACAAGTTGAGTAACTGCTATCACGATGGCCGCTCCGCGCGCACGCCGACCGCGTGGGCGGACAGTCTCATTTCAACGGATTTTATTTGGCTACTGAACCAAAAATGAACGAAAAATTTGGCCTTTCCACGATTTCGATTTTTTTTGGGAATCGTTTGACACGGGATCTTCTTAGTAGAGGTTCTCCAAAAACTTTGCTCTTGTTCCAATAAGCTTTGAAAAATATCGAATTTAATATAATCTTTGGTTGAATGCAATTTTTTCTCTTCATACCCATTTTGAGAAGGTCAAATCAATAAGGATATAAGGCACACAAACAAGTTGATATCTGAGTTGAAAAGAATTGGAGGAATGTTGGTCTTGTGAAGATCAGCGATAAGAGGCGGTACCGATCGTTTTTATTATAATGGGGTCATCCCATACCCTAAATGCGCACCTTCCTACGTAGCTGCGACTCCATTGGCGCCTCTGAGATTTTAGCCGAGAAATAGCCGCGAAATGCCTGCTTGCCGCGAAATAGCCGAAAAATGGCCGCCAAATCCTGCTCGCCGCGAAATAGCGCCGAGAATCCTAATTTGAGGTGCTTTGACCTCGTTCAGAGCTTCTAGAGGCCCCGCACAACCGCTGGTGGCCCCGGCCACGGCTGCATCTTGGTTATTTTTTGTTACTTCTCATTATTCCTCGGTTATGTCGCGGCTATTTCTTGTCTGTTTCGTGAAAGGCCTAGAAATAGCCGTGAAATAGCCGACCAGGAGCCGCTACGGAACCTATTGGGCTATTTTTCGGTCGAAACTGAGAGGCGTGGCTATCGACATTGGCAGAGCGTTAGTGACAGAAATTTTCGAAAAATGTCCTGAATTTTTACTATCCGCTTCTTTGTCGGCGAGAATGTAGTCCATAATTTCTACAATCTCCTACACCAAATTCGTCAGTTATGGCTAGAATTTTCGAAAAAATTCTGAAAAAAACGCATTGTCAACCATCTAAGGCAACACAACATAATTTCGGAGTTTCAACATGGGTTTCAAAAGGGGAAATCAACAGTAACCGCTACGTTGCATTGTCTGAATGATTGGACCGTTTGTCTAGACGACGACAGTGCCGTAGACGTTGTTTACCTAGATTTTGCTAAGGCGTTTGGCAGGGTTTGGCATAGAAAGCTAGCTACCAGACTGACAACAGTGCGAATTCATCCCCGTATAGTTCTTTGGATAGAAGAGTTTCTTCGTGATCGTACCTTCATGGTGCGAGTGATTTCAGCAATCTCTAACCCACGGATCGCGCCATGTGGTGTTCCGCAGGGCTGTGTTCTTTCTCCGGTTTTTTTAAATATATTCACTTTTGATCTTCCTACCATTGCTTCTGCCTCAGGGATTAGGTGCTGTGCTTTTGCTGACGACTTGAAACTGTATCATCCCGTCTCTTGCTTGGACGACAGTGAGGTCCTTCAGAATGCTATTAACACGGTACCTCGGTGGTGTAAGATATGGGATCTCCCATCGTCGAGCAGTAAAACGAAAATTATGCATCTAGGCCGAAACAATAGCCGTCTCACCTATGTCAATCAGGGCTGTGCGTAACTGAATTTTGTGATTTCGTGAATCGTAAATCGTAATTTTTCAAAATCGTCGTAATTCGTAAATCGTAATTCGTAATTCGTAACTGATAATGAGTAATACGCCCACACATGACCCAAACCTCATTCGATATCGAAACACTTCAGTGTTGAGGTGTTTCTACATCGAAGGTAGGGTTTGAGGTTTGGTTTCAAAATAAAACTTTTCTGAGCAGTACTTGAAAAAATGGTCAGTGTACATACGTGGGATAGAAACGGTTTAAATACACAAAAGTAAAATTTTAAGCTCGACCAAGTACCAAACCTGTGCCACGTTTTGCCCTGCTTTTGAATATGAAAATATAAAAAAAAATCATCGCTTTATCAAACACAGTTCGGTGAAAGCCAAGGAGGGAAACAGTGTGATAGGAACCGGTGTTGGTGTTCGAGAATTTCAGGCCATATTTGTCTAGGGAAGGATACACTTTTGCTTAAAGGCAGTGGTCGCGCTCAAATATGCTCGTCTTCTTTTCCTCTCTGAACCCTTTTCTGGGTATAGAGTAGTAGAACCTATAAGAAAAAATCGCGAAAAAACGCTGTTCTAGGCCAAATTTGAAGCCTGAACTTCCTTGTCTTTTGATGGTGGACGAGTCCACCTCACATCATCGGCATCGATGATCTCTAATATCAAGAACATCAGCTGGCTTGAAATCGAATTTCAATCAATGAAACTTCGGATTTATGTACACATCTAGTCAAAAACATTGACTAAAGTGCTAGCTTTCATTGTTCAACTGTTTTATTAGGTAAATTTGCATTTATTTCTTCCTCTGAGTGTCGATGATTTTCGACTGCTTGGCATGAGGCCCCGGTCATAGTTGGTGCTATTTGCATCTGCATACCCCCGCACCCCCAACACCCCCAACACCCCCGCACCCCCAGCACCCCAACACCACCCCGGTCGATACGTATGTTTAAAATGATGGAGTGAGGTTGAGAAAATCACTCGATGCATCCAACTAGATATGACGATGATTACGTGGCCAATAGGATTGCACCTGTTCAGAGAAATAGTGAAGGCGAGTATGGTGAAGTCACGGAGGTAGCAGTAAGGTTGGCTTTCTAGTGATACGCAATGTTTTATCTTCGACCCGCCCACCCGGTGATTTTCTCATCCACGTATTGCATGGATATCGACCGCGTCGGATACATTGAGTGATTTTCTCAACCTCACTCCATAATTTTAAACATACGTATCGACCGGGGTGTTAAAGTGGGGATGCGGGGGATACACCGAGTGATTTTCTCAGCTTCACCTCACCATGTTGTTCATACGTATCGACCGGGTGGGTGTTGGGGGGTGCGGGGGGGGATACACCGAGTGATTTTTGCATCCCATTCCCAATGCATTCTGTGTGTATCGACCGGGTTGGAGGCGTCGGCTCATCCAACTATGACCGGGGCCTGAGACTGTGATCTTTCTGTGCACGTGTGCACGAACTGGAAGTTCAGGGTCTTAATAACTCTAATTCTAGCCCGTTTTTCACCGCGCTACCTTCATAGTTTTTGAGCTGTTTTTCATCTGAGCTGATTTTTTTAGTTTTTTCTATAACGTTTTTCATCGTGACCACTGCCTTTAAGGTGGCCCTTTCATGGAGCATACATTTGCGAAACCAATTTCTGATGCAGAAATCGAGTCTGCCTTCTATATTTGTGAACTCTTAACGACTTTCCTTCCTATAAAGATAGGGTTGTTGGTGTGGAGACAGCGATTCGAGACGTCAGGGTTGTTTAAGATTTTTCAAAATGCAATAAGGTAAGGGTTCCCTCCAGGTCTCCAATTTCGAGAATAAACAACAATAAAACAATAAGCAAAATAACAATAAAATCAGAATTTATCCCCCGCAGATACGTAATCTAGAAAATTAAACACAAGAACTGCTTCGCAATTTGGCAAACCCTCTGTCTGATCCGTTGTACAAACTTTTCTGATATTATTTTCTTTGAAATGCTCCGAACCGAATTTTAAAACTTCCACTTCTCCTCCCGTAGCTGGAGACAGAGATCTATCAAATGTTATTCCGGGAACCCGTAAAACTCCCCATCGAATAGTGCTTTCGGGTTCGAAAAATAGTGTCCGGATCCCTCAGCAGATTTCAATTCATGAAATACCTGTTTTTTTTGCTGGCAATTTTCGAACCGCTCAAGATTACCGGCTGGAGAGGGTTGTTTTCAAAATTACCTCGAAATTCTGCAAGTATGTATTGGGTTCCATCCAACATTTTTGCTCCATAGGCCAGCCAGGTCTTTAGAGCCCAGCGCCGATTTCCATATCGGTGGGACAGTGGCACACAACCGCTTTTGCAGCCCACAGCTTCAAGATGATGATGCTGGGATGAAGATTAATCGAGCCAGGACATGTCTTCAAAGCATAATTCTTTTGCACTATATGTTGCAACATCTGTTGTCTGCAACTGCGCACCGGAATCTCGCTCCGATGTAGATAGTTGAACCACCAGATGTCTGCGCCTCTCATTTTCATCATGGGGGCCAGTAATATAATACCGCCGCTATTCAAGGGTAAAAAATGGGCAGTTAAAGCGTCTTTCGACCACAACTCGCCTCAAAGTGCTCCATTTTCAATTTCGAAAACGCCAAAGTGTACAGCATGTCGTGATCTAGTAGATCGTGTGAAAATATTTCGCGAAATTCGAGATAAACATCATTTTTCAAGACGGAATACATTTGCATTTTCACCATGCTAGATATCGCGTACGGTTGTTTTTGACAGAATGGGCTCGTTATCTTGTGATAACATTATCAAATTCATAATTAACTCCATCTTAAAAAAGCGTTTTCATAAGTGAATTCCAATTGTGTCTCCTAGAGTTAGATAGATTGTGGCACGGTGAACATTTTGGTCTTTTCGAAATTGAAAATGGAGCACTTTGAGGCGAGTTGTGATCGAAAGACGCTTTAGTTGCCCTTTTTGCCCATTTTTTCCCTTGGATAGCGGCGGTATCTCTGAGAAAATCTGTGGTGACGGCACCGCAATGACGCCGCGTAGGTGCCCTATAGGCACCTACACGGCGTCATTGCGGTGCCTTCATTATAAGTTGAAATGCCTTCACGCCGATATCGAAGTAGGCTCCGCAATCGCACCTCGCTGAAGAGCCGATTGCCGCGTCGGCTGAGCGTTGACTCCGCGTAATGTCGTTCTCGGAGCCACATTCCGGTCCGCATTTGCGGACTAGACTGTTGCGTCACGCGACACGATGACAATCGTGCTGGGAGAAAGGTGAGTCGTGCAGGGACCAAAAGGTCTCAACACGATTATCATCCTCATGCGTGAAGCAACAGCCGTTGTCCGCAAATGCGGACCGGAATTTGGCTCCGAGAACGATAGTAGGGGCTTTTCAAAGGCAGTGTTCACGATTTTGAAAAAACCCTATTCTATTTTCCGATGTTTTTGAGTAGGCAAGTTCACAAAGTAGAGTATCAAAGGGAAAAGTCCTCATAAACGTCTAAAATATTGAAGGAAAAAATCAACAAGAGAAACTCGCGAAACGCATTTTCACACCTAAAGCAGGGATGAGTGAATGTCTCCATCGTCACGCCTATATGCCTTGTTCGAGAGTAAGCCATGTGCCATTTTCGAAAAAAGCTCTCGATGTTAATTCCGGAAGTGTCTTTATATTCCCCAACGAAGACCGACAACGTGAGAAAATGTGGTTTTTGAGTAATTCGAGCAGTCCATTATTAGAAAAAGGACGACTATCGATATAACAAAGAATGAAAACAAAGTTTGTAGCTCGAATGAAGAGATTTTTTTTTAGAAATCGTCAAGTACACTGCGAACTAGGCTTGGAATCGGATTGAATAATTTATCGAATAATACTCACACTTTTCGATTAATACCCGAGTACTCGAAAATTCGATTCTGCTGGAAACTTGAATTGTCGGATTTTTATCGAAAATTCGATTCATTCATAAAATCGAAATGTTTGCCTTAATTTCATTCAGAAAGAATGAAGTGTTCGGTTCTCCGATTATTTCGATAATTATAAAAAACTTTGTCTTATATTCGGTCAATTGGAAAAATCGAAAAATTCAATTTCTCGACTATTCGCTCGTTTCAGGGTCACGGGCCTGTCATTGAAAAAAAGATTTGCAAAAATATCTATGGAATATTGGGAAAATTGTTCGAAAAGGAACTTTTCCGAATATTAATACCAAACCGATGGAGTAAGGTTTTTAAAGTTGTTCACTTTTGCGGCAATTTCAAAAAGTCCTTATTTGAAATCCTCATTGAATCGGGAAACTCAAAAAGAGATAATTGAACGACACCTTCATCTTCGTAAGTTTCAAATAGGCCACATTTTCTAACTTAATTCAATTGAAAAAATCTGACAGTTCCCATTTCAATTTTGAATTTTTTGAGGTGCTCTAAAAATGCAATATTCTTTCATTCCATCGAAAATTAGTGTCGAATGATCATGCTTACTGTGCACTGTACCTAGGGGATGAATCCTGTAATCTCAGGCAGACTCCGGAAGACACCCGAAAAATTAAGAATTGTAAAAAACGGCATTGTTTCTAAGATCGTGGTTGCTGCAGCTTTGAAACCAAAATCTCGAAGATAATACGCGGAGACGTAAGAGCACCAGCAAGCGATCAAGATTATATTAGTTAATCTTACAATATAAAAAAAATTATTACGTGGGATGGGAACTCAATACAAAGGCAATTTTACTACATATGTAGGAGGTGCATGATGTGGTTCAATTGTGGATAACATAAAATAACAACTTAGAATTTGGACAACACCGGGCTAGAAATCCGCGAGTTTAGTTGGAACCTCGATCGATACTGCAGTATGACTCATGTGCGCGAGTTCGGAGGTGTGTCGAACGCGGAGCCGGCGGGAAAGTGAAAGCCTGCACACTCATCGCGGTGCCGACGCGGTTTTGCCGAGGAGTCGTGTTGTCGACGCTACCTCTTAATCGAATTGCGGAGCCGACTTAAGGCTATCGCGGGGCCACTGCGCCACACCCCACTTTTCCACGATTGCGGAGCCGCCAATCAACTGCCGATACCCCATCGCGATACCAGCGAGAATCTCGGGGCTATCGCGAAACCAGCGATACCGATTTTCTCTGAGATTGTACGTTCGAGCCGGTCGGTGTGAAAAGAGGAACCGTCGACCGACCATATGGGAATCTCGTGATCAACAACTATATTTCGCCATGAACCCTCTACTGGTAACTATGCCCAGCTGAGAATGTCAGGGAAAAAATTCACCGAAAGTTGAAATGGGAAGGAGCAATCAAATACTAGGAATGCAAAAAAGTTAATTTACTATGCTCTAAACAGCAAATTCACATTCTCAGACGATTCTCGGCCCCGAGCCGCATCGAACAGAATTGGGGCCGCTTGACAGTTCGGCTCATTCTCTCAATCTCTGAGCCATTGCTGTTGCCGTTCTGGCGGAGTGCAGGATCCCGGACTGCAACAAAAGTGGCCAGGAAAGCAACAGAAGTTGAGTAGCAGATTTTGTTGCGAACGAGCCGAACTGTCAGTCAGCTCGGAGCCGAGAATCGCCTGAGTTGTTCGCCCAATCACAATTTCACGATTTCTTACGAATTGTTACGATTCGTTACAATTTAGGTAGAAATTTCGTAAATCGTAAAAAATCGTCAAAAACGCCCGTATTTCGTAAATCGTAAACCGTAATTCGTAATTACGCCCAGCCCTGATGTCAATGATGGTATCGTTCTTGAGAATGTTAGAGGAATCAAGGACCTGGGCTTAGAGAAGATCTGAGTTTTGAGGCACATTGTGATTTAATTATAAGAAAAGCCACTAGGGTAATGCACAATCTGTTCAGGGCCCTGTCCACTCGTAATACCACTGTCCTTCTGCGAGCTTACAAAACGTATATCCGTCCAACACTTGAATACGGCACAGTCATATATAATCGCAGTAAAATGGGAATGAGCCTCAAGTTGGAAAAAGTGCAAAATAGTTTCACACGCAAGCTCATGATAAGGGCCATTGCCTTTCATCATGACTTGATTCCCGGCAGTACAGCAAGGAATACAACATTTGGGTTGTGTTCACTTGTTAGAAGAAGACGTGAATTTGATATGATAATGATCTATAAAGTTCTTCATGGACTCACTGACATCCGATCCAATAGCCTCTTCAACTTGCGAGCATCTAATACCAGGGGTAGTCACTTTAAACTTGCTCTTCCTAGAGCCAGAAAAAGCTTAAGGCGTGTTTTTTTCGTTCATCGAGCTGGTACGGAGTATGACAAATTCAGTAAAAGGAATACCGTTCCTCACAATCTTATCCCTTTCAAACGCATGCTGGAAAAGTACCTTGAGTCGTAGAAATTCTCTTAGCCTTGCATATGAATCATATCTTATGCTTTTTCATGCCATCGTTTTATCTATATTTTTCACTGTTTCGAATTTTAACCTGTTTTATTCTGCCCAATTAGCACCCCCGAGGACTTTGTTCCTAGAGGGGCGAGTGTTCTGCTACAAGAGTTATTGTTCTAAACATGAATATCCATGTAATAAACATACAACATACATTCACAAATTGGTAATTTTGGGCCAGAATCATGCCCCATTATCGGGCCTTTGAATATCCTTGATCGACAGAAGTATAGTTTTTTGTTCAGGATAAATCAATGATAAATCGCGATAGGTTCATTACACTCTGATGCTGAAAAAGTCTCCCAAGTCAGTGATAAGGGGCAGGGTTCGCCTTCATAGCGCTCGCAAATAGATGTCTCTTCTAGAGTGCTGGGAAAAAGTCGAGTGGGTCGCATCCGTCGGGCACGTATCGCTCCCATTGCACTCCTTCCTGGAAATTGTGTATAACGCTACAAAGTGCTTACAAAGGACTGGAGGCCTTAGCATTCCCCTTACAAGGGACCACTTCGAACATGAAATGGAGTTCTGAAAAACGGTCTTTTGAGGGTTGTAGAGGAGTTAAAAAGAAACAGTTTGAGATTTTAAAATTTCACTCAGTCCTCACGGGTAGATCAAAAACGATCAAAAAAGGAAAGAAACCAGAACGTTGGCTTGGGAGGACGTAGCGCTAATGTGAGCTATACAGTGGCCTTGAAATCATCTGAGAAGGTTCTCCGAAAAGTTTGAAGATGAAATCTAGCTAGGTTCTCGAGTTATGACTTATTCATTGATCCCCTGAACAATGCTCGTTGCATTCAAACCACCGATCACTGCAATGTGATAGTCGCGGTGAGAGAGTTGCACACCGTGGCTCAGTCGGTTAAGCGTTGGATTACGAAGTAATTGAAAGAAGGTTCGAATACTGTGGGATCATTACTGCATTATGGCTGGTAGTAATGACGTTTCTTTGTGTTCAGCTTACTTGTTTTGAGTTTTAACAGTGTCTCTTGTTTTTATACCTCTTTTCTTATATCGCGGAGGTAACGTGATATAAACGGAGAACGGTTCACATCAATGTTAGAAACTACGGAAATTCCGAGGTTTCAACAATTGCTAGAATTTCAAGAATACCTTTACCCTTCTCCCCCACATATGTTACAGAAAAACCGTCCTTAATTCGGAGAAACACTTTAGGGGACTTATTTTGATATATGACACTGGAAAAAAAGTTCGGACAAAATGAAGCTTCGTGGACTTGTTCCTTGATCAATAATCAATCTTTTTAGAAATAATTCTTGCATACAGAAGTGGGTTTACCTGAACTACAAATTCCATTTGAAGCCACCTAATACTTTAGCGCATGGCTCGAAGACTCAAAAAAAGTGTTTCGTTATCATATCCAAAATTTAGAGTAGAACAGAGCCACTCTTTTGAAAACGCATCTTACAAGATAACTACTTTTATTCAGCCTGGCCATTCTGGTTTAAATGTAGTTTTCTGGTGCCATTTGGACGTAGAATCCGAGTATGCTCTCCGCAGCTTCTCTGAAAAATAGAGAAGCTTTTATGAAAAGAAGTTATAGTCGTTTTTCCAAACCTCGCGACAAGACAAGGGTACTACCCATCAAGGAATTTTTAGGGTGGTTTGGAAAAAATTTTCGGATTCGGCTCAAAACTTGTATGTAGGGGTAATCTAGGGTGCTGAACACAAATCTAGAGATCGTTTTCCGAAATTCTGAGGTTTACTGTAGTTTACGGTAGTTGTCATGACATTGAGGGCCTAAACCTACCTTAATAATTTGAAAATTGACAAGTTAACATCAAATTCGTATTCAGCTTCCCGAATAACCCCTGTTCAGAAATTTTGGGTCAATTCTGAGACTTTCACCCAACTACCGTATACCCACCTTAATCTACCGTAATCTGTCGAAAATCGATAAACTGACCTCAGATTCGTTATGAGCACTTCCACTTTGAAAGAAGTTATGAGCGTTTTTAAAGCTCCGCGGTAAGGTAAAGGTACCCCCCCCCTATGGAATTTTTATTTTTTTATTCCCGGATTTTTCCAAAAACAAGTATGTAGAGGTAATCTGGGGTGCTGAACACGAATCTGGGGTTCGCTTGTCGAAATTTCAAGGCTTACTGTAGGTTACGGTAGGTAACATGCTTAGAAGGCAAAACCTATTCTAATAATTAGAGAATCGACAAATGGACATCGATTTCGTATTTAGCACGCCAAATAACCACCACATAGAAACTTTGAGACAAATCTGAGACATTGACCAAACTACCGTATACCTACCGTAATCTGTCAAAAATCGATAAACTGACATCAGATTTGTATTGAGCACTCCAGATAAACCGTAGGGGAACGATTGGAGCCACATCTGTCGTCACATTCCAGAAATCGTCAAAAGTCGATGAGTTTCGTCGTCAAAAGTCGTCATGAGTCGTCAAAAGTTTTTCTACCGGTGGGAAGATTTGAACAAATTTAGTCGAAAACTTTGGAAAAAAATGACAAACAAACCTCAGATTCGTCATCAGCACCCCAAATTACACCCCAGGGCGAATTTTAAGTCAAATTTGGAGTATTTTTCCTTAACGCTTTCCGTAACCGGTACTTGATAGAAGGGAACGCTGACCCGAAGATCCTTCAGGTCCAAAACGCGATCAGACTGTTCATAGTTCGGGAAATGTGCTCTCACCCAAACTTCGCCTAGGGGGGTTTTGTTGGGCGCTGAACGCGATTATGAGGTCCGTTTCCGGATTTTTGTAAAATTGATGCTTTTTTTTGGTTTGGACAATAGGTACGAAAATGAGAGAAAATACGCCTATAACTTTTTTCAGAGCGATTCTAGGCAGCTTCGATGCGCATATTCGAACTCTACGTCGAAAAACGATTCTAGTATAGTACTTTTCGCTCGGAGTGACGAGTTTGGCTGACATTAGCTTCCTTATGAGCAGTACCATCGATATGTACCACTTCGTAACCTTGCACGGAACAACATCCTATGAAGCCCTAAGTATGTATAGCGGCTTTGTAGTCTTCGCCAAACTTTCGTTCAGGGGTACACTTGGGGGTGGTAAAGGCGAACTCGCAATGCATTACTATTCGTTTTTCGAGTCGTTTTTGGTGTTTCGGATGACTACGGTAGGTTACGGTGGGTGTGATGCCGTTTTTCTAACGTCACCCACCATTGTCCGAAAACTGGAAACGAACCTCTTATTTCTTTTAAGCATCCCAAATGACCACACTGGGCGAAATGTGGGTGATAAATAATAATTTCAATTTCCGGGGGCCACCTACCATTTTGGAGCTAGTAGCTTTTGGAATGTAGGTTTGGGCTAGAAACGCTTTTTTTCACTATGTACCAGTAGCAATTCGGAAAAATGAAAACAAGTTACTGAAAACATAATGGGCCGAAAACAATTTACTTGCAACATATGCAACTAAGCCTATGTAAGTTGATTGCGAACTATCTTAGACCATTAAAGTTACATGTAACATATCGCTACCGCGTGCAGCGTCCCTACGTTACGTTGCATGTAACTTGCATGGCCCATGATGAGCCGCAAGTAGCCTTAATCGGCCAAGATATGTGCTTGCCGCGAAAGAGCCGAGAAATATAGCTCTCCAGGTAAGTATACGATGCATTCCAGAGGCATGATTGGGATGTCAATACTTCCGTCGGTTCAGTTACCCAAGTGTGAGGTACTTGAACCTCGCTCAGCCTCTGGAGGCCCCTCCGAACCGCTGGTGACTCCTGACGGCGGCTCGGCGAGCCTGCGACGGCTGTGTCTTGGTTACTTTTGAATACTTCTTGGTATTCCTCGGTCATTCCTCAGCTATTTCCTTGATATTTCCTGTCCGTTCCGTGAAAAGTCGAAAAATAGCCCTCGAAATAGCCAGGAAATCACCCACCAGGAGCCGCTGCGGAGCCTTCTGGGCTATTTCGCGGCTATTTCTCGGCCAAAACTCTCAGAGAAGTAGCTTGTTTTCATTTTTTCTGAGATGGGCTTTTTCGTTAGATAAACTCTCGGACATTGTCAAAGACCTTTGGATTATGGTTGTCACCTGCGGCTGGTTCTATGACATCATTTACTCGTAAGCGTAAGCGTCACGGTTCTATGAGTGTCGAACGCGCGCGTCGAACACGTAAGAATCACCAGTGCGTGGAAAGGAAAAATTTACCGCTAGCGCCAGTAAGTGAGCGCTGAAAGTGACGAATACTCCATCTCATGTTTTATTGATTTCACCTAAATGCTGAAATTTTGCTCTAAAGCCTACTGCTCCGCGCGCGCTGCCTATCGACCTGACGCAGCGCTAGCTGGTGAGCAATGTCCGCTCGCCCTTGGCGAGACATTTTCATCACCAGTGGCCCACTGTCCTGCTCCTGCCGATGATCGACATTCAGAGCTTTTTAGATAGCCCCAGAGTTTACCTCATTCTGCGCACTTTGGGCTACGCAGAAATGGTTTTCACTGGAACGAGCAACAAGTCGCACCGTATGAGTCGTTTAATTTTGTCTCTATCTCGGAAATTTGCTAGCTAAGTGATAAGTTTTCCTCGAGTGTTTGAACAATCAGTGGTCATTTTGCCTTGGGGGACTAAACTGGTCTTTCCAACTATGATAATGAGAATCCCCTCGTGATGACCTTTTGAGAGGTGTTTACTGCAAGAATATCCTTCTTGTTGCGATTTCTATCCCATCTTTGTGTGCATTTATAACGAATGCATGAGATTAATGAGATATTGTTATTCATATTCTTCTTTTGAGTAATTATAGTGCTGCTAGTGTGTGTGTGTGTGCGTGCGTGTCTGTTATGATGAACTCATCGGAATGCCGGACTTAATATTCGATTTCGCTCTACGCATTGTACTTGTCGCGCGTTCAGTATGCTAACCACATTAGGAATTTTGCAGCACATTTTTTACATATACTTTCGGGTTTAAGGTTAGGCGATATATATGTGCGCTCCGGGTGTGAAAAAAGCTGCCTCTATAGGGTTTCGTCGCCATTTTCCTGTACCACAAGGGCTTGCCTGCTTGAAAACATTTCAAAAAATCGGAGAAGTTTTTTTTCGCGTGAGATGCTTCTAAATTTCCTGCCGAGATAAGCTTTTACTCGACATAAGTACGCCTTACACTAGGGGGTATAGCAATCGAGACTTTAACCCGAGTGCTATATCACCTACTCAGAAAAATGAAAACAAGTTACCTGTAACATAAAAGGCCGAAAACAAGTTACTTGTAACATATCTGAGCCGATGTAAGTTACTTGCGACTTATATCAGCTCATTCAAGTTACATGTTACATATCGTCGGGATACTGCGTGCGCTGCGCCTCAGATAAGTTGCATGTAACTTGAATGACTTGAGATAACTCGCAAGTAACTTACATCAGCTTAGATATGTTACAAGTAACTTGTTTTTTCAATCTCTGAGAGAATACTGCGTGTACTCAGAAAAATCAAAACAAGTTACGCGTAATACAAATGTAACTTACTTGAATGTCTCAAGTAACTTACATTCGTGTTACATGTAACATACATTTATATTACATGTAACTTAAATTAATATTGCATG